>JAHWFO010003051.1:3028900-3079082 GCA_023313115.1 Rhysida immarginata
TAAATAAATAAATAAATAAATAAATAAATAAATAAATAAATAAATAAGGCTGTTTATTTCAACTGACAATAAAGGTGAAAAATAGATGTTCTTACTTATTCACTGTCACAATAAAGGTGAAAAAAAAAGAGGTGGCTCTGCTCCCGCAATAATGCTTCTGGTTGTTCTTATGCCGAAATATTGAAAGAAAAAAAAATTAGTGAAGTTTGTAGCCACCATGACAGTTTTTACGCTATTAAAATATATCATGGACGACCAAAATATGCAGAAACTGATATATTCAAAAACTGTCCCTCATCCGAAAAAGAAAATTCCCACTAAACAAAAGAATGTGCAAAACCAACCAAAACGAAAAATCGATACCCGCAAAGATTAAACGTATTGAGAATGCTCAAAAATGAACTCATCTTCTGAGCTGGAAGTCGATATCTATTTTAACTTTTGTTTTAATCCGTAGTGATACTTCTTTGGTTGTTCATTTAATGTTTGTGTTTTCTAAATCTTACGTGAGTTGTCGTGTCGGATTGAAGTCTTTTGGAGATTTTTATTTTTAGTTGTAAGTAGCTTGTGTAATTTTTAACTAATCGTCTTCTCTATTTCTTGCTTTTAAAATGTTTATATTAGTCGTGTGATCGGGCGCAAATAACCTAAACAGGGGTTCTCAACCTTTTCACAATCGCGTACCACTAAAACAAAATTTTTAACAACCACTTACCACTTAAAAGAAAAACAACAAAACAACTAACAACACATTACCAATGACCCTTTCCAAGTTACCACCAGTTAACGCTTGCGTACCACGAGTTGAGAATCATTGATTTAAGCAATTGATGCGCCCTAAAATTCCAATCAATCCACCAACCAACATTCCGTTAGTTGATACCAAACATATTTATGATATGCTCTATCTCAGTGCTTCTCAAACCTTTTAGAGTCAACGCCGCCATCGTTTACATAAGCTTATTCCAAAAGCCCACTCCACCCAACCTGCCTGCAGCGCCTCCAACATTGTGTCCCAGCATCCCCCAGGGAGACGACATCGCCCACTTTGAGAACCACTGTTCTACCTTATAATGATTACAACACCGAACCAGCCGGTGGCCAAGAGCGCTGGGACGTACGCTTTCCAATTCTCGAATCTGCTGGGTCGCGGGTTCGAATCCCGTTGTAGAGTTGATATCTGTATTCCTCCCAGGGGCGATGTGGAATTGTCTGTATTAATAGTGATGTGGAATTGTCCGAGGAATGCTTGAAGATACGAGGGTTGGTCGAAAACTAACGCTCCATGGTTGTAACTTTTTTATTTGTTAACGGGTTCACCCGACTAGTCACTCGTTGGCGCAATGAGTGGAAAGGGATGGGGATTATGTCGAAAAGTGACTAGTTCATTACATAGAGGATAAATGTGAGTATCTGATACAAAAAGAATTTTGAAAATTGGTTATCAAATAAAGTTACAGCCATGAAAGCATTACTTTTCGACCAACACTCGTAATAAGGCACAAAATGACTTGGATGTTGACGCGCCCAAATGCTATCATGCAGCATAAAAATAAATCAGACAATTGGGCGCATGCAATTTAGTATGACTTTATCTAATTTGAAATAATTATAAAAACTATACGTAATTTGAAAATATGCAAATCCGTTGGCATAGCAATTACTACCCATCAGTTGGTCACGTGACAGTTGGTACTATTATAAAGCGAGAATACACCTGTCAACTTCAAGTGGTTTGACCGTCACCATGGGGAATACCCTAACCTAACCTTCCCCGCACGTCTTCTAGGCTTTTCCCGAAAAACCATTTCAAGGATCTATCAAGACTGGTTAAACATCCAAAAAACAACCAGCCAGAGACAAGCCTGTGGTCGCAAACGAATCGTCGATCCAAGGGGTGAGCGTAGGATGGGAATACTTGTTGTGCGAATAGAAACGTCACGACTCGTCAACTAACCGTGGCGTACAAAACTGGACCGCAGAATAACATCTTTGAACGCACTATACTTCGTTTATTGGCAAGGATGGGCTACAAGAGCCGACGGGCAGTCCGGGTACCTTAGATCTCCATCCAAAACCACAATAAACGTCTCCAGTTTACCCATGATTACCACCAATGGACCGTCGACGACTGGAAGAAGGTCTGCTGGTCGAATGAATCCCGTTTCCTATTGCACCATGCAGATGGTCGACGCAGAATTAGGAGACAACAGCACAAAGCGATGGAGGCTCTGTAACGGTCTGGGGAATGTTTTCCTGGCATACTCTCGGTCCGCTGATGCCTGTAGAATAATGGTCAGGGCTACCTAAACAGTATTGCCGACCACGTTCATCCCTTCATGGCTATTGTGTTTTCACCTTTGGAAGGATACTTCCAGCAGGACAATGCTCCGTTTCACAACGCTCGTATGGAATGATTCCAGGAGCACGATAATGAATTCAAATTACTCCTCTGGTCACTATAGTCCCCGGATTTGAACCCAATCGAACATCTTTGGGATGAGCTGGAATGGGTTATTCGAAGCATGGATCTACCACCATCCAATAAGCATCAACTGGGAGCAGCTGTTGCATCCGCATGGACAAACATCACGGAACAATGCTTCCAACAGCTAATTGAATCCATGCCACGGCGAATTCGTGCTGTCATACAGGGTGATTCAGCCAATTTCTGACCATTTCAGTACTATGATTTATTGACCCATTAATATTTACAAACTTAGCATTTTAGGCAGTTCGGAGTTTTATTCCCGTGGAAAAGTCTTGATGATATGCTCAATGTGGCCACCACGAACGTTTTGAACTCTATCCAGGATTTCTGCATCCACAAGGAGCGGCAGTCGACAGCTGGTATAGGGTTCTTGGTGCTGTAGTGAACACACTGTCTTTAAGGAACCCCCAGAGATAAAAATCACTTGGGTTTAGGTCAGGACTCATAGGGGACCAAAGAAAGCCACCCCCGAATCGATCTGGAAACCTGTTTGAAAGGACACGATTTCCGAATATCTGATTGAGAAACTCTAGCACTTCATTAGTGGTGTGATGCCTAGCCCCATTCTGTTGAAACCGTTGATTTCGAAGCGGTATACGCCTCCTTCGCAGCTCGGGGATGAAGAAGGTTTCCAACATGTTAAGGTAAGCCTGTGACGTTACGGTGCCCTCAAAAAAGAACGGACCAATGATGCCTCTTTTGGAAATCGCGCACCAAGCCATAACCTTTCGTGGATGAAGAGGTGACTTATGGTTCTCATGAGGGTGCTGGGAACCCCAAAAACGAACGTTGTGTTTATTAACGTCACCTGACAGATGGAAGAATGCCTCATCTGACACCCGCAGGTTGTCCACAATGTCCTGATTATCTTCCATTTCTGCTCCAAACTCCATCGCAAATTGTTGTCGCTTCTGTCTTCCAGTGTCTGTTAACTCCTGATAAACATGGATCTTATACGGGAACAGGTGTAAATCATTTCTCAAAATTCGCCACGTCGTGGTATACGACAGCCCTTCTTGAATGGATAGGCGGCGAACAGATTTTTTGGTAGGGGAATCGACCAACCTTGTGCGAACATTTTCGACAACTTCGGCCGTTCGAACACGAGCTTCGCTCCCGCCTTTTTTCTTGCCTTTAACACATCCAGTGGCACGAAATCGCTTGACAAATTCCATGATTGCTTGCCTGCCTGGTGCGTCTCGACACTTATACTCCTTCTGGAACTTTCTTTGCACGGTTACAGGTGATTTTGTCTCGAAATACCATTCGACAACCTTGCATTTCTGCTCTGTTGATAAAGCGGGCGCCATTTTTCAACAATACGATTTTCATGCAGCGGCGTTGCAACAATACAAACTCCAACTATTTAGAAATTCGATATGGCGCTCATATTCTTTCAATTGTTTATCCCTAATGCATGTCATTCGAGTGAAATGGTCAGAAATTGACTGAATCACCCGGTACGAGTGGGGCAACACAATAGTATTAAGGGGATAAATTAAGAGCAATTAACGTGACTTTTAATATTGACTAAGCTATGAGAGCTCAATAATATCGAGAAATACGAAAGGCCACTCAGTATATATGCGGCCACACGTCCATTGATAACGAATGAGTGGGGAGGGGGGATTAATATTCAATTTTTTTCGTAGAAAATTGCCTTTTATCTTGATTTCTGTTGCCTGATGGAGCTGATTATTACGGGGAAGGTTTTCTTTGAGGTTTTTAGGCGCCAGCTACACTCATTGGTCGCGTTGGGCGAAATGAACTCATCTGACACTTGCACACTACGAAGAATTTGTGTGATTTTATTTCTCAAGAGGGGGGGGGGTGATCCATAATTTTGTTAAAGCATGCATTTTAGTTTCCTAGCCATCAACTTTGAATATTGACTTTTATTTTTGAAATTGTCCGAATTCTCTTTACATTTATTGTTTTTCAGTGTCCGTGAATCACAGATTTGATTCCCGCTGTGAGCCCCGACCTTTGTGCTTGTCTCGGACATATAAAACGATGATAAAAAGAAAGATAATGACCTAGAAATCTTTATCCACAGCTAATAAACCGATAATGTACCGTATATTTTGTAACTTAAGATTGTATAATGATGGGTTCTCGATTTAAATATTACTCCCAATGAAGAAACTGCATTTGCTTCTTATTTTATCAGATTTTAGATGAAAAACATGATAATTGTTTGCATCATCTAAAAAATTAAGATCAGAAAATAGCGATCGTTAACGAAAGTGGAGCAAATGTGTAGCAAGAAATTCAAATTGCTCGTAAAACGTAGAGGAAAAATAGAAGCTGAAAACCGAAACGCTTTTTAATGGGTAGAAATGAAATGTACAATTACTCAATTATTTTTTATAATCTCATTGAAGTATCTACAAACCCGAATCATTTTCTACGAAATTGACCAAATCGACTGTCGTTTCGAGCATCCGGCAATCGTGAAGTTGGTTACGAAAGCAAAGAGAGGTAAATAGGCAGCAAACGAAGGAAGAATGGTACGTCATGCTGATTCTATTTCCTGAATTTTCTAGAATAAATTAAAGAAGAGTTAAAAGAAGATTTTTAATGGAACTGTTTTGTCAAATTTCTCTCGAGTTAGATCGACTAGCTCCATCCTTCCCGAGTAAGTTAAACGAAATTTTTTGTACCTTTTTGAATTTAAGTTTATTTAAGAGCCTAAAAATATTTAGGTATGTAATACATCAAACAACTTGTTATGAGGTGTCATGAATGAATATAACGTGTAATTGATAAGTTCGAACTGGTCGAAATTAATTCATTAGTACGTGTTCTAATGATACCATTACGGTATTATTGAATTGCGTTGTTTAAATTATTCATTATTTCCAAATTTGCTAGAAATGATGAATTTAAAGAATTGGTTTATGATTAAAGTTCATCCTAAACTGCATATTAGAAGAAATATGAAAGATACCAGTTTTTAAAATTATGAAAATATTGACAACCTCTCACAATTGGAAGCATTCATGCATGCAGTAAATATAATATTTCATGGGAAGTGAAGGCTGAACGAATGAGATCACTGAGGTGAAGGTTACATAGGAATTGAATTTTGAAATGAATAGATTTATGTTAGTTCTTTTAAATTTATTGAATTTAAGTTAGCAACATAACTTCAGCCAGAATTCTAGTGAAATCGTATTCTGAAACCATACAGAATTGAGTATGAATTATTTACATTATACTTGATCCCCTTGATAATGGAATTTTTATGATTTGTGTAGAATACGACCAAACGCAACGATTCTTCAATGTATTCTAAAGTTCTGATAGCATTTTTGCTTTTGTGTTGGTTGACTACTGCCGCAGCGGAAGAGACCACTGCTGCGGCAGGTGAAACCGAAGCGACAACGGCGGCCGCGGCTGGAGGAGACGAGACGACCGCCGCTGCTGCCGCAGGAGAAACGACAGCCGCCGGAGGTGCACCTGGGGCCGCGGGTCAAGAAGGCCAGGCATCAGAAGCGACCACGGCGAAAGTGACTGAAGCGCCTGCTGGAGAAACGACGAACATCTACGGATTAGGTTTGTGGGATAGATTTTACTATGTGCCCACAATCAATGCGCGATGGTTCCATTAATTTTTCCATGAGTGCATGGAATGCGCGACAAGTTGTGGGCACATAGTAAAAATAACCAGTTTGTAAAATTACTCTTAAAAATCTTTAAAGGTCAGTCGCTTTTGTTGGACTAAGATTTTCAAAGATGCTTGTCTCATTACCCCGGCTTCGAACCTTAGAGCTTTATTCTATTCTTCTAATCAAATTAATCAGTTAAAACTTGAATAAACGTCAAGTTTTTGGTTCTATTTTAAATAAGAAGGACCAGAAAAAATGAAGACTTTTTCTAACTTTAGGATTTGCATCGAAAATTGTTTCCGAAAATAAATACGGCCATTGATGCAGTTCAAGACTGGGGAATCGGATTTCCTAATAACTTTTAATTAAGAAGGAAATGGCCTAAGATGTTTTCTTAATAAATCTACCTCCTTTATGTTCATAATTAATCGTAGAAAACAGTAATGAAAATTATATCTCCAGGAACCTCCAGATTACCACTATATCGAAGATTTAGCTCCTAAGCCACTGAAGTACTGCATACAGGGTGAACTAAAACAATAGGGACAAGCTTCAGGAGGTAATTTCTCACAAGAAAAGTAACAAAAAAAAGTTCATATCAACATATGTCCGGAAATGCTTAGTTTCCGTGGAAATAGCAATAATTGTATGCACGACTCATGCCCCCATAACAATACTGACAGTGTGTTTATTTCTGTTGCAGAGTTACTTTTGAGTGATCGTCGTGCAGCGTAGGTACAATGGCCCTTGACATTTTACTTGTGGGGGCACCGCAAAAATGTTGTACAGGGTGGGCCATAAGTCCCTTACCATCCCTTGTACAATTCGTGTTTATGGAAATTGACGGACAACCATGTGGGGACATATTAGGCCTAGGGGGAAATCATATGGTGCAGATGTGACTGGGACGGCGACCATCTTGAAAGCAGACATCTTGGATACACCGTAGGGTTTTAAATGGGAAAGGGGTCATGGGGCACATAATTTCGGGCTAGAATTTCCCAAAGAAAACAATGGTGCAGTCCGTTTGTTCATATCTTAATTCGTTCAACAGTTACAGATATTCCAAATGGCGATTCTCACTGTTAAATATGGTGGTCCACGTACACGACGTGAGCCCTCTCCTGTGCTACGCACGTGTGCAGTCGTTCCACGCAATTGTCCAGAACTCTTAGCAGAGTGTCCGGGAAGATTTCCGCATAGGCTGCAAAGATCCGTTGTTCCAGGTGTCCAAGATTCCGGATCTTCTCGGCGTAGACCTGGCCTTGAGATGACCCCACAGATAAAAATCCAAGGGAGGCAACTCGGGTGAATGTGCTGGCTCTTGCACTCCCCCCCTCTCTATGCCCTTATCAACTCTGTCCTCTCCTCTGTGGTAGTGGCATGCTTTAGCACCTGCAACAAAGGGTAAATAGTTGGAATCGCCATTTGGAATGTCTGTAACTGGTGAACGAATTAAGATATGAACCAACGGACTGCACCATTGTTTTCCTCGGGAAATTCTAATCCGAAATCATATGCCCCATGACCCCTTCATATGCCCCATGACCCCTATCAAGATGACCGCCGTCCCGGTCACCTGCACCATATGATTTCCTCATAGGACTATGTCCTCACAGTGGTTGTTCGTCAATTTCTACAAGCACGAATTGTACAAGGAGTGGTAAGGGACTTATGGCCCACCTTGTATATGCGGAGCCACTTCTGATATGGACATACTTGAACAGCGTGTCAATGCAGCATGTGACACTATTCGGATACAGGCTGAAACATACAAAAGACTGCAGCAATCCATGATGCGACGTCTGAATGCTTGCACTGCATTCCACTTCGAACATCTTTTGTAACTTTGACACATTTACTGCCACATTAATGTCATACTCTGTATTAACTGCTTATTACGGACGAACCGTTCATTTCCGGACATATGTACTTATGAGATTTTTTGGTTTCTTTTCTTGTCAGCTCCTGAAATTTGTCTCTATTGTTTTAGTTCAACCTATATAGAACAATATTCCATACAAGGTGTTCTCGAATAACGTGTACAAACTTGGGGGTGGGGGGGTTGATAGAGGTACTTCTGGTCAATCATGTAATAAAAAGTACAAAAACACATTGCATACAGTACAATAATGTGACTTGTTTTTTATGAATAAGTGTTTTTCCCTCTGGCATGAATGCATGTTTCACAACGTCACCGTATGACTGACGTACACGTTCAAAAAGCTCCTGGTTATTCGCGAATCTGGTCCGCAGCTACGGCGATTCTGGCTCCCAGCTCTTTTAAGTGTCTCGTATACTAATGTCTTTCTGGTGTCTCGTATATCAATGTCTTTAAGTGTCCCCACAGAAGCACGGGTTGAGTGGCATATTACGTCTACGCGACGTCCAACATTTTTTATCTCAAAAACAATGCCCCAGAGAAAAAAAATGAACGAGGGAAATGTAAGTTTTGATCCCTCTATCATCCCCCCCCCCCCCAAGTTTGTATATGTTATTCTAGAGCACCCTGTATAGTCGTCATGGATATAGAGGTAATCCACTTTCTACGTTTACTAATAGCCGGCCAGGTGGCCGAAAGGGCTAGGGCGTAGGCTTTCTAGTTCTCGAGTCCAGCCGGTCGTGGGTTCGAATCCCGCCTTGGGCATGGATGTTTGTGTTTGTCCTGGGCTGCGTACAGATATAACTGGTGTAAAAAGCGAAAATCACCTTAGTAGTCGATGCCAAAAATTCTAATAAACCAAACCAACGTTTACTAATACCTAGAAAAACCTGTACGATAGCCAAATTTTCATGCATACAGCAAGAAAAAAACTGGGTAACAGCATGCGTACCAGTCTCCGAATTCATATTCCTTTACTCCAGTTTTAAGTCTTCTAGGTGTAGTGGGTAAACTCCTGTTGAATGGTTAGATCCATTCTTGGGATACGCTCTCTCTCTGACGAGACATTTCCAAACCGATTTTCGAGTTTTGACTCATTGCGATAATAGTGCTCCGCCCTATATTTGACAAAACCGTCTTAGCTATTGTATTATCATAAAGTTCGATGAAAGAGTATGGTGTCAGAAGGCATATACTTGTATGGCAAAACCTTTGTTACTATCCTTCAAAGTTTAAGGTCACGGACTTCTGAGAGCGAATGTATATTTCTCTTAACGGATTTGGAGGTTTCGCTTGATAGGTCGATAGATAAGACCTCTCTTTACAGACAATACAGGATTATACATATTGAACTCGAGAATATAAGGAAGTGAGCATATCAGGTTGTTGCAAAAGTTTTTTTCCGGATTTTTATTCCAACACAAAAACAATTGAACTTGAATGACAGATTCAGCTCATGCAGATGCCGGGCAATGGTTGAAAAGTGAACCTTGAACTGTTCTGCGAGTTCCCTCGTTGTTACATTGTGATCTTCATCAATTGCTTGGCGTAGATCTCCATCTGAAATCATGATTGGCCGACCAGAGAGGTGCATCTTGAAGAGTGCTATCTCCGCGTCTGAACCGCCGATACCATTCTTCTATTGTACGTAAACTAACAGTATGATCACCTAAACGTTGGCAAATGCAATAAACATATGAACACCCCCCTCGGAAAATAAGCCCTTTTTGGGCACGGGTTCTAGAACCGGAAGAAACTTTTGCAACAACCTGATATTTTGCTGAGACCACGACGAATGATGATAATAGGCTAGTTATCTCCTAATCTAATGGTGATTTCGGGTGATGGAAAAATCCCGGATATTAATAGGTATCTGCCTGTATTGATATGTATAGGGCAATTCGTAAAATTCACATAGAAGAATACTAAATATTTAATAAATTTTCTGACCATTATTGCTTTCATTAGTACCATTTTTTTCACGTACTTAGTATTAAACCAACTTTTCTTATGTTTTGTTCTTAGATGACAAGTGCTCGTCACCTTCAACTATCATTCCACCATTCATGCATTGTGTTGAGGTAGGCTGCATAGAAAGGCAACCATGCCAGACTCCTGAATTGCGAAACAGTTATTGCTGCCCTCACAAGGTCGGATTTGATTCTTTCAGTTGTTGTCTTTATGCTGGAGGTTTCGCACTTGGTATCCTTTTCCACTACTTTGACAATATATGACTTTTCGGGAGTAGGAATGGTTGAAGTTGATACTGATTTGTACAAAAGGATTAATTTATAGTTAATTTAGTAATCGGTATATCCACAATGCTTAATAATTTATTTTTGATTACTTTTTAATTTTTCTTGTTCAATTTCCTTAACCATCGATTCAGATCCACGTGGCGGGCAAGTTTTTGCGGCAGCGGACGAACCTGTTAATCCGTATCAAAGAGATTATATTCCAAGTGGCTATCCAAACGACGACTTTGTTTATTCTTGGGGTTAATTAAATTTGTTTAAATATATTTAAAAATAACTTAGCAAAGATCAGATAACTTTTATTTATTTGAATTATAACGTAGGTCTTTGTGCATTAAAACGTAGTGAAAGCACACGTTATAACTGTATTGTAACCTTGTAACTATTGTAAATAGTAACTTATTAACACACTTTTGATGTTTTAAATTATTTTCTACTAGTTATTGTAATCAGTTTACTTTCAATGTAATTAAACACATTGAATATTATTCCGTGTCTTTATCTATCAAATAAACTGACAAGGAGAGGGCCCCAACGAACAATCGAGTTTTTTGATGCCTTTTGGTAGGATGGTAGTCTGATATGTCCTTTTCGTAAAACCAAGTCCGCAGTCTCCAACTTGGCCTTATTTTCAAGAAAATCCCGTTTAAAGTCTGTTATAGAACTAGTGTTAACTGTGCCTTGGCAGTTAGTATAACAGCGGCAGCCGAACAGGTAACGTCGTGGCGTACGAATCACGAGATCGTGGGTTCGAATCCACGCGTTGAATTGTTTTTTTGTTTTAATTTTTATAACGCTGTTTTTTAAGACCGACAGTAATTATAGTATACAGATTTCTTTGTAAAAATATAATTTCTTGCAATATATGTAACATTTGATTGTATTTATATCGGATACGTCTGGTATGCTGCCAAATTGAAGCCTACAAAAGAAATTTTTTTGAATGTAAATCAAATTTTTTTTCCGGAATGCATGAAAAAGGAAAACTGCAACTGCAAGATTAGTCCTGCATTCATCCAATGTTCTTGGTGTCGCACACATTTGTGTTTCAAATGTTTTTTTGAAGAATACCATCCAGCACGTTGTATTCGACAAGCCTAACTGTAAATATTCTACAACTTGGAAATTATTTGTTAAAACGATTATTTTATGTTATTTTATTATAGCGCCCAATGTGGGCAAGAAGCAAAGACATCAAAACCTGAACATAAGAAGAAATGAAAAATTTGTTTTTTCTTTAAAATCGATATATATTTATAAAGTATTTACATTTTTATAACAGATATTATTATCATAATTAGTTGAAAATGTGTTCCTTATTGCTCTTACTTGTTAAAAATATTTTTTTCATTATAACAGCATATTATAACAGAAAAATATATTAAAAAGTGGACGATAGCCTTTTAATATATTTTTACAAAGAAAAAAAAAAACAGCGCCTGACACGAGTGGGATCGAACCCACGATCTCATGATTCGTACGCCATGACGTTACCTGTTTGGCTGCCGCTGTTGTGATGATTTTTAAGGTATAGTTTACACCAATAATACAAGACAGACTTTAAAAAGGATTTTCTCGAAAATAAGGCTAAGTTGGAGGCTGCGGACTTGGTTTTACGAAAAGGACATATCAGACTACCATCCTAACAAAGGGCATCAAAAAAACTAGATTGTTCGTTGGGACCCTCTCCTTGTGAGTATTACACGTCATCATGGCTGATCACGTTAATTACAGAAATTTGACTTTCTCTCAGAAGGCAATAACAAGAAGATAACTTTGAGATAAACAAAAATATTTGTATTCAATTAAATCGTCCTGTTTTATCGCTTCACAAGGAAAATGCAAAGTAGTTATAATTTGAAATGTCACGTCCGCTCTATTCTGTGATATCCTTTCTGTAGTGCACCAAATTTTCCTCAGTCATCAAATCCTTTTAAGGAAATAACATTGCAGCATGTACTACCGGGCGACAAACAAATCCAAAATCCGGATATCGGTAAAAGGTCTTTTGAGGACCATAGTTTGTTCGATGCCAAAGCTGGAAATTGTGTAATAAAATACTGCCCTCATTTTCTCTGTTATATAAGCAAAGCCGATGTGTCAAATTTCACATGGAAAATATTTGATGTGAGTATGATAAAATCTTTCTCATTTTTTGCCATATATAGCAAAAATACCTCTGACTTGATGTACATTAACTATATTTTTAAACAGCTAACTAACAAAGCTCAACATGATGCTTCTTACGTGTGATTGCCTTCATTTGGTTTCGGTGATAATATTAATGTCTCTATTTCGAATTACACATCAAAGCGATGCAACTACACAAGCGGCTGCAACTACGGCTGCAACTACGGGAGCTGCAGGTGCATCTACGGGAGCTGCAGGTGCATCTACGGGATCTGTAGGTGCCGAAACCGGTACGACAGCATCAGGAATGACAGTTACTGGTTCTACAGTTTCAGGAAGCACGGTTACTGGTTCTACAGCTGCAGGAATAGGTCAATACGGGCAAAATGAAACCTGATGTTAATGTGTATAGTTAAACATAAATTTTAATTTCATTTTCTTCTTCAATCTCCATAGATCACGAATGTGGTCTCCCAATTGCTCTCCCGCCGTTTATGAACTGTGTGAACAGCGGATGTCAGCTGAGATCGAAGTGCGACAATGGTGTGGAAACTTATTGCTGTCCTCATCTCACTTCGTCAGGATTAATGAATTGCTGTCATTCTGCTGGAGGGTTTATGTCTTTTGAACGTATCCTTTTATTGATTAGTATTTTATTAAGTCTTAACAAAACTAATTATCTTCAATAAGGCGTAAGTTTATCATCAAAAAGAGAACGTGACAGTCTATGGTGAATTTAAATCATTTTATTTTAATATTTCTATATCATTTTAGCACGTAATAATAATTTTTATATGAATATTGAGAGAATACAGTTCTCTTCATTTTATTACTGCGAATTGGTATCAAAGGTTCCGATGCTTTTAAATAAAAACATGGCAGTTCAGAGGCTTTATTAGATGCATTAGTTTGTATGCAGAGTGGCGTCGTTCTATAACCATTCAGAGCTGTACTATACCAGCTTTGGGACCTTGTATCTGAGAACATTTAATTCAACTACAGACCTAACATCAAATTCTGCGAAACTGAAGCGCCAACTTTTCAAATGATGCCGCAGGCTTATAGGAATTTAACAATTAAGGCCGTTGCAGAATCAGAGAGTTCACGCCGAATTTGGAAGATCTGGCGCATTCGACGCGGCTTTCGTTTGCCGGAGCTGCTATACGTTCAGTGCATTCCGTGTGGAAGGCGGCTTGGAGGCGAAAATAGCGCGGCTTTTGCAGTTCCAACCAAGACTTGCAGAAGTCGCCGCGAATGTCCAGTCAATCGGCTACAAGTGAACATCTATCCAGTCCCAGATCCTTTGCGACTCCTTCTAACCCACTTCCACCAGTCAACTCGGCCATATTAAATTTCTTCGGTAATGCGTTCTCCGTGCAAGTGTGTCTCGTTATTTATCGTTTGTCTTAATAAAAAGAATGTAAATCGATTGGTATTCACACTTCAAAACAGCAGAATATAACTGGAAGACGAAGAGAGATCAGAACATAATTTTATCCACTTGTTAGTACGAGGGTTATTCGTAGAGTAAGGTCCGTTTTGCAATTAAAAAAAAAACTTCTAAATATATTTTCAAAATTTTTTCCTTTAGCAAATACCTTTAAGTATTCTTTCACATAGTTTCCAAGTTTATTTAAGCACTTGTCATAGCGCTCGATGTACTTCCGCATGATTACTTCATAGAAGCTCCCGCCGGTGAAGAAAGTCACGCATTTTCACTTGTTCATCGTCGTTCATTTTCACACCGGGTCTCGATTAATCGCCGGAGGAGGGGGAGGTCCGGACCATTGAGACAAATAGACGCCCGGGCCTGTATTCAAAATTTTACGATAAAGATACATAGAATCTGGTAAAGAAAAAATTTTGAAAACATATATATTGTAGTTTTGTTTTTATTGCAAGACGGGCCTTTCTTTACGAATAATCCTCGTACAAACCCAAAAATGTAGACGATGTTAGGGAACTTGTGCAAGAAGATCGTCGATGGCAGGGTATTTCTAACATCGTCAAATGTGTTATCATCATGTCCGATTTGAACATGCACGTCATTGTTGCAGAGTTTGAACATTAGAAACACGAGAGAATTTAGGATATAACAGCAAGATCTTCATCTCATCTGATCTGCCTCTAAAGTTCTCATAAAAACCCGAAAAAGCTGAAAGGCTCACCTATCCACATCGCCAAAAACTTGACGCCCTCCCGATATCGCTTCCTGCGACTTATTCGTCTTCCCGAAATTGAAGGAAAGTGGTGACAAGATCTAGCGCGAATCCAGGGAACTTCAAGAATAGACCTTCAAGAATAGAGCTTGACGCACTTCAAGAACAGACCTTCAGGGAGCTTTTCAAATTGATAAAAGTGAGAAAGCGTAAGAAGACTCATTTGAAAGAAATGAGGCCTAAAATTAGTAAATAGTTTGTTTATATAAGCCTGCTCTCGGAACTTTTTGATACCACCTTGTACTTAATTACTCTATATTTTTTCTTAAATTCCTTAAATTCTTTCTCAGAGCAACAGGCACTGCCATTTGGATGAATCCATGACAGCAATCAATTATCATAAATTTTTTTTGCTTCAGACAAGAAACTTCGATATTTGATTTAAATATTCGAATTAGGGAACTGTTCATTTATATTTAAATTTAAAAATTATATTTATATTTAAAAACATAGGCAGGATTATATAATAGTTTTGAAAAACATCGTTAATGTATTAATTTTGTATATACATTATTTATTAAAGCACAGCTGTAAATGTAGTGGTCAGGTTTTCAATAAAATAAGTACTTCAATGAGTTGTATCTATTTCAATGTATTATAATCAACACTCAACACTTGTTTATAAAATATAAACGATTACATAATATTTTTCTCCATAATTTTCAATGGAAGTTAACTAGATTTATTTTTCTCCGATTCGAATTCATAGAGTCCCGGTTTAAAATCTGTTCATATCAAGGCTCTGGCGGAAACGGCCAAATAATCAAATCGCTCCAAAACCATTCACTACCTATTCAAGAATCGATATTTTCATTTACGTATTCAGTGCAATATATTTTGTGATAAAATTAACCTTGAGGAACAAAAGAAAGACTTAATGGATTTAAAAATCGATCATTCCTATTATTAAAATTTGTTTTCTTTATATCTTTCTTGCAGAATTCGCTTTGCCCAATTCTTCTGTTTTTTTTGTTAGAAAAATTGAATGAATAACAATATAACTACGTTTTCTTAATGTGATAAATAATAAACAACAGGTGCATTCGTTATGCCTATTTCCTGTAAAAATTGTATATAATCTGAGGTGGAATCGAAGTTTCAATATCTTGTTCAGCTGTAAGAACGAATATCCAACGTTTTGGTTAAGTGAGTAAAGTTTTGGGAAAAAAAAAATCGTTTTTTATTTCTAGCTTTAATACATTTTAGTGACTATTCTAAGCAGTATTAATAATGAAATGTTAGAAATTAATTGTAGAAGAACATCTACTCGATCGATTGTTTTCCTTCCTAGTTCATAAAAATGGTTTCCCTTCGCTTTCTATGCATCGCTGCGCTTCTAATGACAATGGCTTTGGCCTTTCCTGCAGGTAGTTATAAACAATTTTTTCTTATTAAAATTTCAATTTAAATTGGAGGCTTTGTCAATGCTATTGTTCAATTCATGAGTGAAAATAATTTTCATTCTTTTTTCCACTTAATGTAAACAAAAATTGAGGCTGTCACTATCATTGTCATTTTTCCAAAGGAAATTATTATCGTCCTTCTTTATACTTTTTTTTTTTTTTTATCTTATACAGAAGAAACATTTGAAGCTGCAGTGGATGACTTCAAAGTGGATTCTGAAAACGAGCCCAGTATGGAAGTAAAGCAGTTAGAAAAGAGAGGCAAAGGAGGCTGTGGTTGCTGTGGATAATTATTTCAGTATATCGAATAAAATTGAATATTCAAAATAATAGTGGATTTTCTTCCTAAATTGCTTGAATAAAATTATGGTTTTTAAGAAGCAATAAAGTGTTTTGATTTTTTATTTCAGTTTTTAAATTAGAGATTCGTTTATGGTTAAAATAAGTTCCATGGTGAAGCAGTTTCTGAAGAACGTGTAAATAAAATGTAAAGAAGAAAATAGGGCAATAAATCGAACTTTATTTATCGAAGAACAGAATTTACAAAATTTGATTTATAAAAACAATTGGATGAATATTTGAGACTATACGAATGAAATAGTTAAAATAAGAAAATGCGATTTTGGAAGTAATACGATTTGAGCACTTTTCTTTTACTCCAAAATGATTTTAATTGTCCTGTTTATCATTATGAAATAGTATTTAGAATCGTGGTCCCCTTCTGTATCCTAATCGAGCATATCTTTTTTGCCTATTACCATTATTACCATTGGCGTAAGTAAAGTAAGGTTGTGGGTTGCCATTGCCGTAGGGAAAACCGTCGTCGTTGTTTGGGTACCAGTTCTGGTAACCGTCGTCTATGGGGTGGCGAATCCCATAGTCTCCGTAAGGTGATTCGTTATTGGCTGGGTTGTCATAGCCAGCGTTGTAGCCACTGTTGTATCCTGTATTGTAGCCAGTGTTATAACCACTGGAGCCACCAAAGCCGGTGTTATATGGGGAAGGTGTATTGCCGTACTGATTGTATTGGTTGTAGTAGCCGCCGCTACTATAGGGACTGTTGTAACCGGTGTTAGCATAGGGGTAGTTATAGGCTCCTTCTGAAAATTGAACAAATAAATAAATATTGAATATGAACATTCTCTTATTAAATATTATCATATTATGATATAGAGCTTAATAAATAGATATGTCAAATGTGTTCATCCATTCTATGAGTTGAATGGCTCTCAATAAAGTGCTATTTGAAATACAAGATTTGTCAGAAAATTTCCATGATCAGTATTTTAACTTTAAAGAGTATAAGCATATAGTATAAGTTGTATGCCTTAATTTTTTGTGCCTCATAAAAGAATGCCCTGTAGGCGTTATTATATGCCGAAACGCATATATTCATCCACTTTGTTGTGCGTGTGTCCGTTATGCTCTACAATTTCTCGAGAATGATTGAACTTTCTCTAATCTTGTTTCGCTATTCAATAGAGTTTTTTCCCCGAGCTTCACTGATTAAAATATATTGGAAATCGGTCCAACGATGACCTGACCATTAGAACTGCTAAAATTTTTCAAGTGCATGTGACGAGAACGAAAGAATATAGAATTCTAATAATTGGAAAATGGTCGTTGGAGGACCTTCTCATGCCATTACCTCCGATATTAATTAATAAACAGAGAAAAATAGTAAAAAAAATTCCAAGAACTGGACTCGAACCAGGGACCTCGGGATATATGCTCCTACGTTCTAACCACTAAGCTACCGCGGACGTGTATTTATGTTTTCTATTTATTAATATAGTATTCGTTTCGGTTACGAAATGCTTCCTTCGAGAAAATCGACTTCCATATATAAGCGAACACAGATATCTATATTCAGTATTCGCCATTCTTCATATTCCATGTTCTTATTTATTTTTTAAGCGCGCTTATTCGTTAGCCCTATGGAGAATCTCCAGTGAACGCGTTCTTCCGCTATCAGGCGCATTACATCAATGGATTCTCTAGTTCAGGCCAACCCCTTGGTCTTTTACTCGTCGGCTTGGGAAAAGGTAATTGTCTAGGAAGACTAGCTTGCGGCATCGTAACACGTGGTCATTCCTCCGCAACTGAGTCCTCTTAATGCAGAGACGAAGCGGCTCAACTACTCAAAGATTCTCTTATTAAGCTGCTGTTCACTTTATCTATCTGGTCCAGGGGAAAGTATTTTCGTTTTTGCAAATATTACAATTGGCGGTTAGATTAATGCGCAAATGAATTTTTTATTCATAGAAATAACCTCCATCATTATCAATAACCTTCTCCTAACGAGATGTTAAATCATAAATTCCTTTTTATAGAAAAAAGCTCATATTTGAAGCACTTGTTTAATTACAGTTGAAAAACACACCCAGTCCATGTTTTAGCTCTTCTTCTGTCTTGAAGCACTTGTTTCTCAAATGGTTATCGAGAGATCGGAAAAGGTGATAATCTGTTGGAGAGATATCCGGTGAGTACGGTGGATGAGGTAACACTTTCCAGCAAGTTTATTTATTGCCTGACGGGTCGCTTTGCCGTATGCGGACGTGCGTTGTCATGAAGAAAAAACAACACCCTTACGGTTCGCAAGAGCTGGCTGTTTTTGCTTGATTTTTTCATTGTACGTTGAAGCTGACCAACTTACACGTCTGCTGCGACAGTTTATTCTGGATTTTGGACATTATAATGGACTACACCAGCTGTTATCCACCAAACACTCAATTTCATCTTCAAGACGCTCATCACCCGTTCTAAATTTTTGAACCAATTCTGTGCTATCCGGTCGGTGACAGAATCATCACCGAATGCTGTACAAATGTTACGAGCAGCCTCCGCTGCTTTATGGCCAAGTTTAAATTCATACAAATGGCAGGCTCGAATTAATGGTAGGGGCCATTCCGAAGTTTTTTCAAACTAAAATTTAATGTTTTCACTTAGACAAGTAAGTGCTAAAGAATGACCAATCATTTCTCTTTAATGTATAAAAAATTTGCATTATTTAAATCAAACTCCAAGAGGATTGTAACCATTCAAAAAGTAAGGGTGAAGAAACGAAAAAAACTTTCCCCTGGACCTGATGCTAGGACAACATCTATTACACCTCTCAATAATTTCATTTTGACCACTTGCACCCGCACTCTTTCGTTCATTATCAAGACTCATGACCATAGACGAGAATGGGGACAAAGATTTGGAACTAGAGAGCTTGGCTTTAGGATAAAAGCTACTTATAAGAATGCGCCCTTGGTCTGTATGTTTATCCGTCCGTCCGTCCGCCGTTTGCCCGATAACTTGAAAACGGATCAACATTTTCAAATTCTGTTTTCAGAAATATGACCATCAAAGTCTTAGCTAGGCCGTATCAACTTTTCAGAATTTTTCGTGGACCCCTTCAAATCGAATGAACGTTCTAAAACAGTGAGTGTAAAGAATACCAAGATAATGGCATATCATATAACAATCGATTTGTCAAGAGGGAATACACTGTTACATTCTGTTCATCTTTTAAGCATTACTGAAATCGGCACGCGCACGTGAAACCGCTTTGTGGACGCAAGATTGCTCAAGTGCTCATAATCTATATTATTAATTAGCGGAAGAATGGAGCTACTTATTGGTTTTATAATGTCAGTCCGTCCCCTTCATAATTTCTACATTTTATGAGGTAGAAGGTTGTAATTCGGACTGTAGCTTCCTATGGGCATGTCCATCTGCACTATTTAGTTTGGTTTTGATTGGCATACTGGGGTCGAATTTGCGGGGGTGGCAGTCACTTGGTCTTTAGAACTATGGCAACATATGGCATGTGATATACATACGTTCGGAAATGATGAGAAAGGAAAGAAAATACAAGCTTTTTTACAAAATACGTTCGAGAAAATTATTTTTTTGATTAAAAAACTTGGGGAGAGGTAAAAAGTGCAGATAAAGGGTAAAAATAGATGACTGCAGGATCTGCTACTTGCCTTACCCTACTTGGGGGGAGGGATTAATTTCTTTTTAATAAATGTATAAATGTATTTCTGCTTCACTGCTAAAGCTCCTCCTTGGAATGTTTACAAGATTTTATTTCCTCGTGCGTTTTGTTAACGCAAATATTTATGGCTAGTTCATTGTTGAGTTCAACTTAGATCTCTTTTGCAAGGATGATGATCGACTGTATAAATGTTTGCGGTGGAAGTTGATATTAGCCGCTATGCAGTTTAAACAGAATTTCCTCAAATTAAAATATTATGTTGATATTTTGTTTGATGTTGGACTATTTTTTACGGAACATAAAAAAATATATAATAATAATAATTACACCGCGTCGCTCACATTTTGCACACGATTTGTTTACATTTAGCGATTGTAGTATGCTTGATAAAGTCAGGAATAAAAGGTGAAACCGGTCGGAATTCTGTGTGTTTTTCTTTCTCGATTTTTCTTATGATTTAATAGTCATAAATATAACTTGAATACTGAAATAATAGATGATATCATGAAGACGGTCACAGCTTGCTTTATTTTTAATGATCTGCGAAAGAATCAGTTTTCATCTAGAAAATAATTCTAAAAAGTCCACAGAGTATTAATTTTAATCTTTAAGCGTAAGTTCAAAAGAAGCGGAATTTTAGTTGTTACTGGAGAAATTTTTGTTTTCACAAATTCTTCTTCACAAATAGGGGAATACCTGAGTCATTTGTTTCATTGTCAATAGAGGTCGGAGTCAAATCTCTTAACATTAGAGTGCTTTCGCTCCATACACTTCTTTAATTTGCTATAAATTGTAAGTACGAGCTATCGTTTGAATTATAATTCAATAATTTATAAATCTTTCTTTAAATTAAAGCCGCGTTTTTATAAACGCTGCACGTAGTCGTTTCTGTTTGGTTTGAATATGAACACGCGAAGCGGGGGGCAAATCAATTATGGCGGCAGATTTAAAGGGACATGAGTCCATTCATTCATTGGTAAGGAGACTTTTAAATAAATTATTTGATAGAATTTTACCAGCTTTATGTATAAAGATAATATGCCCTTCATATAACTCTGGATTTATTTTTATAGTTGTATAACGGTCGCATTAATGCTAGCTGTGGTAAATGTTTTGATTAGCGTCCTTTATTTTTATCAAATGATATTGATCAGCTTAGTCGCGTTCATACTTTGAATCTGTTACTACTCATTTCTTTTTAATAAGTAAACGATTTATTTATTTTTAAAATTATGTATTATGAAATTAGCGTGGAGAAAGATATCACGAACGCTCTATGCCATGATCACCATCGTTGGACGTGGGCGTAGCCAAAGGGGAGGCGGGGCATACTTTATTTTTAGTGAAAATAAGATGATATGATATTTGCTGTTAAGGAGGTTACGTGAATTTTTTTTTACCGTTCAGTATGATTATTAACTTTTAAGATAATAAGATATATTTACTATTTCCATATTGATTGGCATATTGTCCACTAACGGCCCCATTTCCATAACCATTAACCATTTGAATGAAAACGAATGCAATCACAGCGAGGTAGTTCATTTTCTGCAATAAATGTTTTAAAAAAATATAAAAACAAGTTAACATGGTATTGATTTTAAATTTAATTTATTTAAAATTTAAATAATAAGCATTTTTAAAACTAAGGATGGGTTCTTTAAGGGAAGTCAACAAGAACCAACGTTGCGTGAAATTAAACTTTTTTCAGCGTTATTCAGGTTTAATCGTCTATTGAAATACAGTTTTTTCAAGTAATAAAACATATTTTAAAGTTTTTTACTAAAAATAATTAGGGAAAATGTTTTCTATTCATCATAATCAGTGAAGGAAATAGTTACAGCTAAGAGAAGCACAATTGAAGAGGAAGGAGGAAACTTTTTTTTCTAAATTCAATAAAAGGATTCTACTTAATGAAATGATGGAATAAATAAGATAATTTTTAAAATTATGTTTGAAAAAATTCCTTTTAAACGAATAAATAGGTGTCCTTGGTGTTTTTTTTTACATTCTGTGAAATCAGTATTAATTTTTTTTTCATGGGGATGACAATTTTTTACTTTTGAAATTAAGTTAAAAATTAACTTTGCGTGTTTACCTTTATAATAAATTGCAATAATGCTGTTTAATAAATGAGCAAAATAATTCTGCATTAGCAAAATTATTATGAGATTAACTGTAAATGTAAGTGATTCTCTTCAAAAATATCTTTCATAGCCATTTAAATATTTTTCTAGCTTCAATTACTGACTTCAATAAAATTTCACTTGTAAAGCAGTTGAAGTTGCAAACATGAGCTGATAGATTTGATGATAAATATTTGTAATTAAAAGATAGTATCTGAAAATAATTAAAAACTATTATGTACATACCTTGGAATCCTTTTCCAAAGAGTGACAGATTCAAATATATTCGTGTGAAGCAATGCGAGTGGTGTTTATAGGAATAACCTTAAAATCATCAGCACCATCTTAACGACACAAAGAGGTCAAAGTCTCGTATGATGTTTCTTATTGGACAATGAAATCGAGAGGGGGGTGGACGGCAAACTTTTATTTTCTACTGACACGAATATTAGTGAAGTATAGGAAGCGAAACTGATGATAACACGTGATTCGCAGGATGTAAACGATTCATTGGTTGTGGCATCTTATTCACGGAGGTGATGTCAGTCTAAGTGACAATGGTGTGGCATTAATTAAGAATCGAATTGAAAATAAATATAATTATGCCGTCACAAGAAAGGTGATAGTTTAAAATGAGTCACAAGTGTTCAGGGACATTGATGAGAGCCTTTGAATGCTAATCAATCGGGCTTTGGGTTCGATTTCTGGATTGTGAAATCAAGGCCGCTCTATTAACATAGGAAATATATAGAAAAATAAAATTGGGAGTGGGGCAGTAAGGAATCTACATTTTATTTATTTACATGTTATGTAAATCGGAACGCTTTTTATTTGGAGCGTGAAAATAACGCGCACAGTTATTTTTATATCAGAAAAGTATAAAATAACCTATTTGTAATAAAAGAATTCACAAATGCAGTTATGTCGAAATTGTTTAATATTCGTTTTCGTTAACTCTTTAACGATCATAAATGACGTTGGGAAAACTTGAAAAATCCGAATAGGCAACTTATGCCAGATGTTATATTTTAGAATTTCTCAAAAAAAAGCATTAAGTTGACCAGATTTCCGAAGAAACAAGATGGCCTAAAGATTTTAATCGGAAATTATGTGATATGACAGGAAATTATTACCTATTAATAGACATAAAAATAAAAAAATTTTTTAAAGGGCAACAGTACTCTGATATTTCTAAGATTGGAAATCATCTTTATGTTTATCAACAACTTAATATTAAATTTTCCTGCAATTAAACAAAATTATAGGACGAGAATGTATTTATTAAAGTTTCTGAGAGGACGAGTTTTGTAAAAACGATGACTGGCCACATATATATCAAATATTTGTGCCCACCCAAGTCAGTTTTTTTATTGATTTATTGATTATTACACAATTTATGTAATAAAATAGAAAATCATATATATTTTCATCTTTTACAATTTTCATGTAAACATGGTCAGAATGCATATATTGAGATTCTCCTATTCTCTATGAAATCTCGTAGAAAGTTCTTAAAAAAAAAATCCGAAACTGAATGAAAACTCAGCAAATTGTAATCTCTTGAATACCAATGGTTAAAACTCCACACGATTAAAATTCACATTTATGAGTGGTGGTTTCGAATGATTATTCATAGACTTTACAGTTGTTATTCCTTGTGTACGGCAAACTGCTCGGCATACGCACTCATTAAAAGTAATTGATTTTTCTTTCATCGAAAACGTAATACTCGAGCATAAATGCAGGCAATGGAGCTTAATAGACATTCTAAGGAAAATTTTTATTTTTTTTTAATGAAAAAAAGTTATTTGAAGGTTCACTGATTGTAGAATTGTCGCTATAACGGCCTCACATAGAATAATTTAGCATACGATTAGCGCTCCTCGTAACTAACAATGTAAGTTTTAAATATTCAAATTAGATTTTGAGAGAACATAATGGAAAAAGCAAAAATGGTAGCAGAAGTCTTTGGAGGAGAATTGAAGAACATTACTGGAATTTATTATTGGGCATGTAATTCTTAAAATTTCTGTTTCAATTAATTAATGTTCAGTTTAAAATACTTAATAATCCCACTTTTAAGAACGCGTAAATCATGTTTTAATTCTTGACGTTTTATTTTTGTAGAAAATTTAAATAATATTGATCAAGTTTTTTGTGGTTTTTCATCTTAATAATCACAAAAAATTCTAAATAACTATTATAAAATATTTTTTTCATACAAAAGAATCACGATAAGACATGGAAATTTAATCAATGAAAGACGTACTTTGTTCATAACTCTTTTAAAGTATTTATTATATTAATTTTATTATTACATTATTAATAAGAACATTATTGCTTTCCTCTGCTATGTTTGAATCTCATATCAGTAATTCCATTCTTGGCTTTTATTTCTAAACCAGACACATTCATAAAATATCATTTGACATAGGTTTATCCTCTTCGGTATTATTAATTAGACTTTTATTATGTTATATATTAAATTATCGAGCTTTCTGTAATATTCCAATTTTTTGCTGGCAAATTTAGAATATATTAAGACTTTGATTCCCATCAATTAGATTTAAAGCAAATTAAATATTTAGTTTTGTCACATAACAAACAATATCTCATTAATCTTATACTTGTTTATTATTTGAATTAATTAAAATTTAACATCCTATCTTGGGTGCTCCCATGAAATAAATTAATATTTTTACTGAAAAATAAATAAATTTTTTAACACCAACCCTTAAATTTTACATATCTTATTTCGCAAGTTAAAAGAGTTTAGTTACATTCACACTTTATTTATTTGGATAAATTATATAATTTTTACATCACACAAAAAAACAGGGAAAGAAAATGAATTACACAATTTCTCTAGGTCACTCTTGCTTTTATTACACCATTTAACGCAAAGAACACTGAAAATAAGTTAAATAAACTTTGACCCACAAAATTCTATAATTAAGGGAAAAGGATAGGGATATGGAGGATATTTTAGCATAATTGTTAATTTTTTAATAAATTTCCTTTTAGGTTATGGTGAACGTTTTTGTGCAATCCAGGAAAGGCTCTCGTCGAGGAATGGTCGACCCAATTGTTAAGACAAATTCGATTATGTAAAAAAAAGTAAGGAAACGATTTTTTTTATAAAATAGAATAATCGAATATTTTTTACTTAATTAGCAGTATTTTACATGAACTCTTTTAAAGATTAGTTAATAGTATAAAATTTATCGAACACCTATAAAATTACAGTGTGATTCCATTCTCTGACTCAGATAGTCATATATTGAAACAAAAATGAAGTCTTTCAACAAGGCTGGTAAAGTAGCAAGAGAAATGTAAGAAACTATTAGTAAAAATAATCATTCCTCATATAGTGGTGACCATGGTTAATGTGGTGAGGATCATCTGCAGCTATTAAAAGAGAAATAGAAATATGTATAGTTTATATTAATCATCACAAATGACTAATATTTATGAATTATTTAAAATATAAGAAAATTTTATTACTATAGACATAGGGCATGTGCTCTTCTGGTGCACTTCTTTTCGCAGCATGTGCTTGCGCTTAAAATTAAAAAGATATAAAGCCTTAGAAATTTGATTTAAGTTTAAGTCTGACAAAAAATATAAAACAAATTAACCAAAAACACCAAAGGTCTGAAACTCAAGGTCCGTGGTACGGATGCTGGCTCTCGAATATGAGAAAGATTTACTATGATTTAAGTGAAATGTTATATTTTTGTAGTTATGAAGTTATTTCGTAGGGATTGATAAGAATCTTGTCCTAATTTTTGACAGTACGAGATAATCTACCTATCTAGTCTGCCACAAATTAAACCCCTAAAACAAAAGGCCTTGCCGACTCCTAGGTATATGATTTTAATTACATTAATTATTATTGAAACCGGGGTTTAAAATATTTTTCTTAAAAAAGTTTAAATGGAATTTCTGTTAATTTTTAGCTAACCTTTATCAGCAGCTTCTGCATCTTTCGGAGGTTTCTCTTCTGCCACATCATGATCTCGAACTTTTGTAGGGAAGGAAAAAGTAGTGTTTTGAGTAATAACCTTTCTTATATCCATAAAGGCTTCGGTAATTACTAAACAATACAATTATTTTATTAACCTGCTTCTGCTGCTCTACGTATTAGCTGGTGAAGCATTTTTTGCTCATGATTATGATGCTGCCCTTGTTGTTGATGGTAATCATCAGCTTCTCTTTTGAATACTGGTTTTCTATAAGCTGAAACGCAAGGAATTTGTAGAATTCAAGAATATATTTGAAGTTCTGTGCAATATACGAGTGATTTTCTGTAGAGGAAAGTAACCAAAAGCAGGGCTCCGTAATTTTTGCTCTGACGATGGTGCAGCATAGCATTGATAGATTGAGATACTTGTTTATGCAACTGCCTACTAAAGTACCAGCTGCCAAACTGTTTACTCAATCTGTTTTGTTTTTCTTCTATGATGACATATCGTTTTTTTTGTGAATTTCGGAACTTTTTATTCTCCTTAGTTTCACGTGTTTTATGCCAATAGTTTGAATGTAAATGATTTAATTGTTATATCTACTTATTCCTTGTGCCCATGCTATTTCTAAATCGAGCCCCCATATTTTTACGATTATTTATTCCCAGCTTTTTGGAATTCTGTTGAAAGATCAAGGTAAAAGAGTAACGTTTTAGAAAAAAAATTGATTTACTTTATGGTGTTTTTAATATTGAAACCTATAAAGTAACTTAACTGGTGTTCCACATTTCTTCAGTGTTTTTTACTTTGTAGTTTTGCCTATACATATCGAAAACAAAATGGGGGCCAGCTTTTGGTACTTTCCTCTACTTAGTTAATTTCATGAAGCTTTACCTTGGTTGGCATATTCCATCTCAGCTTCGAAAGGATTCATGAATGGACCACGATTCATTCTTCCCACTGAAAATATTTTTTTTCAATTATGCGAAACCAACAACGGAATATACAGGGTAAGGCAAAAGTCGCTCTATAAGAATAATTTAATTATCAAATTGTTATTCCATGAATTAAATGTTTTACTTGTTTTTTTACAAAGTGGGTTTAAAAATATCAATATTGCTCCCGAGAGCCATCTAGCGGAGATAGAGAGATTTGCAGCATAAATGTATTGTAGGACATTGGTCTTACCCTCTATGTGTGTGGCAGGTTTCAACTTGTTCGCTATATTCAGCCCGCTGTGAGCTACAGAAGAATGGAAGTCTGTCTCGTAGTTCTGTCATAATCATGGATCACAAGCAACGAATCAACATAAAATTTTGCTCAGACTGCAAAAGACTGCTAAAGGGACACACGCAATGTTGACGGCAGTTTATTGTGATTCAGCAGTGGCCCTAAAGACTGTTTACAAGTCGTTTGACCGATTTCCGGAGCGGCTGTGAAAGTATTGAAGATGAAGGGAGATTAGAGCACCCATCAACATCAAAAACCAAAGAGAACGTCGAAAAAGGGACGAAATTATTCGATCAGATAGGCGATTGACGATGTTCGAAGAAAACGATCCGAAAAATGGGCGAAAGGTTTCATCCTCCATCATGACAACGCTCCCTGTCATACATCGCTAATGGTTCGGCAGTTTTTGCCAAACAAAAACATTAAACCAAAAAAGATACCATGTGTTTCCAGTCTCCGTATTCTCTTAATCTTCTTCTAAGCTTTCAAACCCTAACATTTTCTGGGATGACTCTGCCGTATTCAGTCATAATCTTTCCAGTTCAGCCTGATGGTCGATTTGAAACTAACCATTTGATCATGGCTCCTTGTACAAGGTGATTATAATTAAAGTCCCTTTGTAAAAATGCTATAAAAAAACAACCATGAGTCCGAATGACTTCAAATTTGGACTGAGCATTCTTGAAGAAGGGGCATTTGATATGGGATAAGAAAAAAATAGTTCCAAAATTTATCACTAGATGGCGCTGTAAGCGGCATAACGGAAGCGGATTCAGCTAGAAGTGACATTTTGAATTGAAATACGACGGCTTTGGCATGAGTTGTTTATGGCATGATGTTTTTACATTAAAGTTGGTCAAGGAATGCAATTGACACTAAAACAAGTTAAGCATGATTTTTTTTTATTATACTAATATGCCGCTTACAGCGCCATCTAGTGATAAATTTTGGAACTATTTTTTTCTTATCCCATATCAAATGCCCCTTCTTCAAGAATGCTCAGTCCAAATTTGAAGTCATTCGGACTCATGGTTGTTTTTTTATAGCATTTTTACAAAGGGACTTTAATTATAATCACCTTGTACTTCTGGCTTTTCCCCAAAATGAAAAAGGCCGTGAAAGGAAAACGCTTTGATACAGTTGAAGCCATCGAGAGTGCCATGATAGCTCAACTAAAGTCACTCAAGAAGACTTCTACGACTGCTTCAGAAAGTAGCAAGGATAAGTGCATTCGTAGCAGAGAGACTTCTTTGAAAGAGAGTAATGCCATGTACATTCATTTTTTGATCACATTTCGTATGTTCTTATTTATTTTCAGATTAAAAAGAACCTGTTAAGTAAAAATTGTTGTTGTTCTTATGTTCTTATTTTCTGGGGTGGGGGTCAGTTAAAATCGGCCCAAGAAAGGCTTAAATGCGAATGCAGTAAAGCTACACAGGAAACATTCAGATATGTTAACGATTCAGATAAGCAGAGAAGTAAAATGTTTTTTATAATAGGAGGAGGGCATTTCGAGCAGGACATATAACATCTATGATGCGCGACTTTTGCCCTACCCTATACATCGTAAAAATAGCCAAATTTTTCTTACTTCCATATTGTTCTTGGGTATACCAAGGTTGTGAATCCCGAAATTCTAAGCGAGATAAATAAATTTTAAGAAGATAAATGTTTATACTATTAAAATATTATTTATTACAATTAATAAATAATAATTAAAAAATTAAAATTAATTAAAAAAAAAAACATTTATCTACTCACGGTCGTGCCCTTCATAAAACTCGTGTTGCTTTAAAAGATATTCATTCATTTTCTTCTTTTTATCTTTACCAAAAAAAAGAAATAAATAAAAGATTCTAAATACAAAATATTTAATGTTTTTGAATGGATATTTTTAAAATCGTATACTTATGTTCACTATCATTCTGCCATTTACTATCGTCTTATGCTTTCTTAAAATTGCAGACATAAAATCTTTTTGACTTCTACTTAAGGATATATCAAGTGTAATAAAAAAAAACCTGATTTTTTATTATCAAAGGTTTCTTATCTCGGCAATATCAGTCTACAAAGGAAAGATTGACTTGAGAAAACCGATCTTGATATCGATCACTCTGTTCGATATTGTACTCGTAATAACTAATTCCAATGGTGAAGATAGTACAAATACTGGAACCAACTGTCACGTCATTTCATTAAAAAAAGCATTACTTGCTCTATATCGATGTGTTCTTAATATGATAACGGTAACCAAGGAGGAATGGTAGATAAGTAAGTTGGCAGCTAGATGTTACTAATTAGTTTTTTACCCCAGTATAATTTCCTGTTATGCATCATCTTCATTCTTTCCTTGTCGGCCTCGATCTTCGCGTTTAAGGCGTCCCTTTGGGCATTGGCAAACTGAAGTTGAGGATTCAGTTGATGGTTCACTGAATTAACAAAGAGAATCGATCAGTAAATTATAGATTTAGAAAATGTTTCAATAAAGATGAAAAAAGTGAAAGTTACATAGATTTCATTGGATAATTAGGTTGCTCAATATTGTATTTATATTGTAGGGGGAATTCCACTCTGGTGGACTTCTGAAAAGAAACCCTTCTAATGTATCATCCCTGTCTTAAATTATACAGGGTAAGTCAAAAGTAGTTGGACATCTTCCTATCTTGGATACCAATGTAGTTATGCAAATTCCAATACAAGGAATGAATAGGAACTTGAGGGTGCTCTATCTGATGGAGCACCTTTCATCGTTTCAAATATGCAAATTAGGAGACATCCAAATTCTATCTCGAAAACCGTAAAAGATACACAAAAAATTCCAGTTGCCCATTTGTTCAACAACAAATTCAGAACAAAATAACAAAAAAAAGTTCACCAAAATCCGATGAGCAGATCACCCACAATCCTCATTGCTAGCTTTGCAAATTATTTCATGCACCTTCCTCATCCTGTTCTGGAAAGTTCCACAATTTACCATCAAGTCACCAGTTTCCTCTGCAATTGGTATAAAAAGGCAAGTGGAAGTTGAGAAAAAATCAGACCAAAGAAATTCATATCCTTGGTATACTCATCGGATTTTGGTGAAATTTTATTTTGGTATACTCCGTCAGATAGAGCACCCTCAAGTTCCTATTCATTCCCTGTATTGGAATTTGCGTATCTACATTGGTATCCAAGATAGGAAGGTGTCCCACGACTTTTGACTCAACCTGAATATCCCTACTCCTATATCTGAGAATGAAAAATATTTTTTTTCCTTTGCTATTACCGGAAGTAGGTTTAAGGCAACAGGTGATATTGCTTCCCTTGATGGTGTGGGGACAGCAAATACTGTCTTCGATTCCTTTGGTGCGACATGGTTCTCCCTTTGTGCAACCGATCTCGACACACGACAGAAACGGAGGGATTTGGATGAAGGGAAACGGACAATAGTAGTCGTCTTTAAAATAGAACACAAGAAATTGTTTCTTAAATAAGAAAAATATAAAAATAATTCCTTTTTCGAACATTTCAGACGAGAATGCATTATGACTTTTAGCTATAATTATTCTTCAGAAAAGACATTTGAGTGCTGTTAATTAAAAACCCGTACTGCTTTTGGCAATTCTTAAGATCTTAATTTGCTTTGATAGTTTAAAAATTTATTTTAAATAGTTGTTCATGTCTGGTTCATGGCATCAGTAGGGAAGACCGCGGCAGGCTTACATACTTTTTTTATTATTATTTTTATATTTTTAGCAATAAATCTGTTTCACTCAATTTTCATATCCATTCATTAGTTAAACTTTAAGCTACAGTATGGTGCCTTAACTTACTTTAAATTTAAATTATTTTCAAATTAATAATATTTCTTGAAGTAATCTCACCTGTGTAAATTTGCCCCGTAACCGGGGCAGGATTACAATGCTTAGGGTATGTTTCTACACCATTTAATGAAATATAAGGTTTATTAGAAATAAAATTCAAACAATTTGCAATATTTAAATTACTTCGTTTAATTCAGCGAGTACAAATGAGTTAGGATACACACATTTCAATTACCGGATACAAATATAAACATTACCAAATAAAAATGTACAGGATACAGTGATCATATGCCCACCTCTTAAACTCTGTGCATTGTACCCACTGTTCTCCAGGTTTTGACCTTTTTATATGGTCTCAACCAGTGTGTAAATCTATCCTATGTTTTCTGTGTAAACTTGCCCCATCGCCATGTTTTGGTTAAAATTAAGCCTCTAAGCTTTGTTCATAAGGTTAACAATCAACTCAATAGCTTAAATAACCGCAAAAGAACGGTCTAACCAATAATGAGTTACGATGATCTAATGGTACGAATCCTGTAATGCCAATACATTAGTGCGAAAATTTACTTATCAGAAGAAAAATTAGAAAAAGTTGTCTATTTTACTGTTCTCACACGCGACTGTTGTGAGGGTACATGGCGATTGTAACATTTCTTCTGAGTCATTCCATATCAGTTCACGCAGACCTTGTCACCCACCTCTTCAGATTTTGACAATTTTTTTATATGTTGCTATTACCAAGTTATGAAACCATGCCAAATTATTTTGGCCAAAGTCAAATATTTTCGGAGATATAGGGTGTCAAAGTTTAAGTAAATTTGGCGTTTTAGGTATTTCCGCAGCTCCGCGATGTCCGTGGCGCTTGTTATAAAAAAATCATAACTCAGTCAAAAATGACGATATTAATACCATTTTTTTACTATGTTGTGTAAGATTTGCCAATTCTAGAAAAAAAAATTGCCTGTGTTCCTATTTTTACATGTAAAATTATTAAAAAATAAAAATAACAATGTTTTTCAATTTTTTTAGTCGGTGAACATATTTTTTTCAAAATTTGATTACAAGTTGAGGTAGAATAGTTACCAAGGTGGGTTTTTTTTTAAAAAAATAAACTTTAAGTTATAGCTTAAAATAGTAATACATAAAAATAATGGGATTTACCTGCCTTTTGGATTTTATTACATTTATAGGTTCCCCCCCCCCCTCTATTAAATTGTTAGGACTTGGACAAAATTTAATATATAGCAGTGCTTATGATGATCACTGGTTTAATAGTGAATAGAAACTTGAGCTGATACTCCAAACATCAGAAGATGATATTACTTGAAAAAATGGAAAGAAAAATTCTGCGACCTGGGTTCGAACCAGAAACCTCGAGTGTCATGTGCTCGACGCCTTTACCAACGTGATGCAACATGTAAAAAAAAATTGTCAAAATCTGAAGTGGTGGGTGACATTTTTTTTTCCTGGGTGATCTGATATGGAATGACACTCCTGACTCAAAGGCGGTGCGCTTCGACCAACGGTAAGTGAACTATAGGGAATATGTAAATCTACCACTGTACTAAACCTGCCCCGGTCTCCCGTATCTTTAAGTATAAGGTTCGTACAAATGAAAACGAAAATTTGTGTGGGGAGTACAAAATTTGACATGTGAAGGAGTTTCAGTTTCTGAAATTCATCGTCGTAAGCAAAACGTCTATTGAAATGACTGCCTAACCTTCACTCGTGTTTGGGCATGGAGCAAGAGATTTTCGGAGGGACGGTCATCATTGCAAGATGATGAACGACCTGGACAAGCAAACCGCGCCATCACGGATGATTTCAAAGCCAAAATTGACGCTGTCTGAAAGGAAAACAGAAGAGTGTCAAACGATGTCGTGGTTTCTAAAACTGGCCTTAGTCGTGGAACTGTTCACTCCATTATCAGGAACCATCTGCAAAGAAAAATCTGTGCACAATGGATCCCGCATCATTTGACATGAGAACAACTTGGAGTTCGAATGGCCATGTCCCTGCAACATTTGACTCTCTATGAACAGGAAGGAGAGAGTTTTCTCGACAGAATCGGTATAGGGGATGAAACTTGGTGCTTTCATTTCCAGCCCGAAAGCAAACGTCAAAGTCATCAATGGAAGCATTATGGGTCACCACCCCCGAAAAAAATCAAAAGCAATCGCAAACAGGGGAAGATGATGTTGACCGTGTTTTTTGATCGCAAAGGCTCGATTTTACTGAACTTTCTTGAAAAAGGCACCACAGTTAACGCAGGACGATATAGAAAAACATCGAAAGCAATGCGTGCGGCCAATCAAATGCAAGCGTCCTGGACTTCTTACAAAAGGAGTGTTTCTTATCCACGACAATGCGCGTCCTCACACCTCAAAAGCAACGGTAGACCTCATCAAAAACTTCAACTGTAAAGCAATGCAGCATCCACCTTACAGCCCTAACTTATCCCCATGTGACTTCCAAGTGTTTGAGGATCTCAAGAAACATCTGAAAGGCCGCAGGTTTCAGTCGGACGATGAAGTGAAGGAAGAGGTTTTGGAATGGTTCCACACGCAACCGAAAGACTTCTTCCATAAATGCCTTATTACACAGTGGGATAAATGCCTTAACGCATTTGGAGAGGATTTTTAAATTCCTTGTATACACTTTGGATAAAATAAATAATTTTCGTTTTCATTTGTACGACCCTTATATGTTTCAATTTATAATAACTAGTTTGATAATTTTTTTATGATTTACTTGACTAAAGCTTACTTTGTGAATCTCCTGGTAGTAATCCGGCTTCAGGGTAGAGGGCCAACACAACGTTGGCAGTTGTTGCCATGAATGCAAATAAAATTGGAACAAACGCCATCCTTTATTCCTTTTAGGAGAATACATTTAAGTATTGAGAATAATTAAAACGTTTTAATATGTTTTTTAATTGTAAATAATACGATATAATAACAAGAAAGCAAGTATATGGAAGCCACGTTTGAAATGCCTTATTTGAGTCTTCCGTAAGAAATAGATAAGATGAATGTCTTCATAATTCAGTACTTATTTATATATTAGATTTATGATCAGAAGTTGAAATTATGCTTGAAAATTATATATGCATCTTGTCGTAATACTTTCAAATTACAAGTAGATGACAAGAAATTTGTCTTAGAACTTCGAGAAAGTACCATTAATCTTGACTTGCATTAATTTAGATAATTAGTTCAACACTATTTAAATATATATCTAGATTCAGGTTAGGAATGAATGCACTTCCGAAAGATCCTTCAGAGTTGCTAAGTATCTAAGTATCTTAAGAAAAGTAACTTAAGTTGAGCATTCCTTAAGAAACCTACCTTCTAGGTTTGCTTCTTGAAGCTTACTTCGCTCGACAGCTTTTCTTCAACTGATTTCAAAACCAGCACAGAGACGTTATATTTTTCCCCACCGCATTTTCCACCTCATCATATATTAAAAAGTGATCGGCTTTTTAATTTGGCATAATTTCATTGTTTTTTTTAATTCCACAAACTGACTCCAATCATCCTTTGTCGGTGTTCGAGTAACCATTTTTATTTTTATCTCTGTAACAGGAACGAAACTTCGCCCGCCCTCGAAAGGGAGAATATTTTAATGGTTAGTTTTATATTTCACAGTGGCCATTAAAAATAAACCTCTTCGCAGAAGCGATGCTTATGTATCGGTTAGGATATTATTTTTCCTAAAAACCCGTCGCAATTCCTATATGATTATGAATATTGGTCGTGCGCATCCGGCTGACTACATACAATTGATCATTGAAAATGCTATTGTGTTTATTTCTTACATTTTTTTTTTGAAATTGAGGAGAAAATGAATAAAAAAAATCTTCTAATAAATTTGTTTTTATTCTTAAATAGTTTCGTCTCCTAATCTTCTTCAATTCGATATGAAATTGCTGATTTGCAATCGAATATTTGAATTCATCTTTTTTTGTTTATTTGTACCTTTAATAGCAATTTCTCCACTTCTACTTAAAATAGGTTCTACGAAAGCGAGAGTGAACCTCTTTGCTTTTTTAATAATTAAAAACAAAAGTAAATTGAGATTGTATGGAATTTCTTTGAATTTTTCTTCTCACTGAATTCTTAATTCGTTGGAAAAAAATTTTCGAATTTCTTATGCTCCAAATATTCATGGAATCTTTCCAAGGCTTTAAAAAATAGCTCAAGATGGACTTACTGAAAACCAAAATTTTTCCGATTTAGATAAAAACGTGTTTTATTAAAAAAAAAATTCATGTACTTATTAAGAAAGCAAGAGAATAACAAATAATTATTTTTTAACGGTTTTTAAATTATTAGATAAAAATGTTTGAAATTATTGCACAGCTTAAAGATGCCTTATTGAAAACTTCTTCTCTGCGGGAAATCACATTTCGTGTTCATGTAGTTCGATGAGGTTATCGTCCAAATCTGAAAACACAATTAAACAAAAAATCATATATACATATATAAATACGACGGGGCGTTCAGATTTGACCTGGGCTTTATTTTTTGTAAATTTCAATGTTGTAAAAATCCATACTTTCATTGTTGGGATGGCAACTACCACCTGTCTTGTAAATGCAGCATTACTCATCCGGCTGCCATGACAACCGATTGTTTGTTTAAACAAAATGGCGGACAGCGATGTGTCGACCAAAGTGGAACAACGAATAATCATCTAGTTTCTCCACAACGAAAGTGTGAAAGCATCTGAAATTCATCAGAGACTTCAAAGATAGTTCACAGTCATGATTGTCTCGATCAACCGGCTTTGCTTGGTTCCAATAGCTTGAAGGAGGGCGAAAATCCACCGGCAATGAACCTCATAAGGCAAGGACAGCAATAAATGAGCTGATAAGGGACAACAGGCGGATTCATATCCGAGAATTAGCTTCAATACTGAACATCAGCACTGGCCGTGTGGAGACCATCATCCACGATAAGCTGAATTCAACAAGATCTGTGCCAGACGGGTCCCTAAATAACTCTCCGAGGATCACAAAACCACTCGTGTGGAAATCTGTTCCATGCTGCTGCAGTAACGTGACAGGGATGGTGACAACTTCCTAAGGCGTGTTATGCTACCAACGAGACATGGATTAATCACCTTACTCCTGAAAGCAAGCGTGCGAGCATGGAGTGGCGACACACTGACTCACCACGACCCAAGAAATTCAAGATGACAACGTCGGCAACGAAAGTGATGGCGACTGTATTCTGGGACATTAAGGGTATCATTCATGGGTATTATTCGTGTCGAACTAAATGCACCCTAATACCGTATCATTTTGAGGACGTCCCTGAAACCTGCACTAAGGAAAAAGCGATCAGGACTCCTTACCAGTGGTGTTTGTTATCTGCAAGACAATGCCAGACCACACAAGCCAAACTAACTATGGACACGCTGATGGAACTCAAATGGGGCATCTTACCACATCCTCCATAGAGCCCGGATCTCTCTCCTTGCGACTATCACCTTTTTAGACCATTGAAAGAGGGCAAAGATTCCAATGAGGAAGTGAAAAAGGCTGTCTTGACGTGTTTTCGATATCAGCCTGAAGTTTTCTACAGAGCCGGTATCCAGATGCTCCCAGAACGCTGGAAAAATGTGTAGAGAAGCAAGGAGAGTTCTTTGAGAAATAACTAGTGTGTTTATTTATTTTTTGTAGTTTACTGATTTTATAAAAAAAAATAAAACCCAGTTCAAATTTGAACGCCCCTCATATTATATATCTTATCATACATTATACCGTATTAATATTATGGTTATACTAAAATATTTCCACCTTGAAAATGCTTGTCATAATTATCCGTGTCGTCGAATGGTTGTCCAGGGATAGTAACCACAGGGGGACTAAAATCTTCAACCGGAATCTTTAGCTGATCTAAAACAACTTTAAAATGGAGAAATTACAGATTTAAGAAATTGCAGTCATTTTTACAATGAATTCACTTTTCACGGTTACTTTACAATGAAGAATTATTATTATTATTATTATTATTATTATTATTATTATTATTACTTAACTGGTATTCTCGCTCATATGTTCGGGGTCTTTTAATACAACAGGAACGCTTCTTTTGACTGTTTTGCCTTCTGTGAAAAGTTAAATATTTGCCTCAAATGGATAAGCAAGAGCTGCTGTAGAATAAAAGTTATAAATAAAAATAATGTATTCGTATAATTACTCAACCGTCATTCTCAGAAGATGGTAACTCTACAGACTCGCTTTCTGAAGAAGAAGAGATTATTTTCTGTTTGCTTTTCTTTTTGTTTTTCTTTTTGTTTTTCTTTTCGTTTTTGTCTTCTGTTAATTGAAAGAGACATCCGTGCATGTATTAAATAATTCTTGAGTAAAATTTATTTTAGGATTATTAATTTTATTTTAATTCTTGAGGTGCGTTAGAAAAATCTTATCATTCTTTCCTATCGGAAGTTTTAGCACTGGCTCCGCAAACTGTCAGAATATTTTTAGTGAAAGTCCATTTCACGCCAAGACAAATTATGTAATTCCTATTGATTTGAAGGTGATGAACGCATGTGCTCATCCCTCTCCAGCTCATCCCATAAATCTTTTCTGGGATCGTTCACTGCTTGAATGGGTTCTAGGACAACTGCCACCCGGACATTTGCCCCCCCCCCCTCCGGACAACTGCCACCTAGGACAATCGCCACCTAGGACAATTGCCACCCAACAGTAGGGACTATGCATGGATTTTTTTTTTAAAGTAACAATTGTTTTTTATAGAGTTGGACATGCTAAACATGAAAAACGTGGCCAGAAACGCTACTAACTTCTAAATATTTATTAAATTTGATTTTAAAAACGCGGAATCCAATCCCTATTTGTAAACGATTTATTATTCCAAATTTGTGATTGGTTTTCCTCGACTTGAGAATCACATTCAATCGGATTCACATTTCATATCATCGATTTTTTTTTTACTTAACAGGAAAATTACTATGACGGATCCAGGATATAAAAAGGGTAATCTGAAATTTGCCGACTATCGACGTATTAATAGTTGCGGACTTTTAGCGACTTGGTTTCGGCCGAAGTTCGATGACTAAAGTTATTTCCTTGGCTTACATTCGCCTTGTTCACTAACAGCTTACAAATATATTTTAATATGGCTGTAAACTTAAAAATCCTGGCAGAAAATGTTCTTATTTTGAAGGAAAAATTAAAAATTTTGTTATTTAGTGGTCATGCGATTGACTATGTCGTTTTGTATTTATGCGTTATTACCGACTTCAAAAAAGGAGGTTCTCTGTTTGGCCCATGAAGTCGGTTCATTTTTTTAAAAAAAAGTTCTTGTTATATCTTCATTGCATTAAATGAAAAAACCTGCACTTGAAATATGTGATAATTTGCCACACGAATATTGTAAGCATAATACTTAAAAGTGTATTTCGAATAATTTTTTTAGACATATATAAAGACAGAAATAAGAAAAAAAGGTAATTTAAAACTGATGAAGTTTATTTATTATTTTTATTAAGATTTAAATATAAAATTTAATTTAAAGCGGATACTGAAATAGAGTACAGTCCCGAAAGTTTGTTTTATTTTAAATCCAAAGTTTACATTTGTTTTTCATATTGTACTTCATTTTGTGTAAATTGAAAATTATGAAATTTTGAAAAAACTTTTAAGTTGTGAAATTGTAAATTTTAATGAATATAGTACTGAATGAGATAAATTTACTAATTAAAAAAAATGTGCATTTTGGGTGGCAATTGTCCTAGATGGCAATTATCCTAGGTGGTGATTATCATAGGTGGCAGTTATCCGGGTGGCAGTTGCCCAGGTGGCAGTAATCCGGGTAGCGTTGTCCGGGTGGCAATTGTCCAGATACCGTTTAAATGGTAGGTGTCGTCTCTAGAGAGGTAACGTGTGATCATGAAAGGTAAAGTGTGGTTATCCATAAGCTTCAATCAGGTTTCATCCATTTTGGTTTTGCGAAGTCCTGACGCTTCCATTTGCATGGAGAAACGGAAATCTTCATCCATCTGATCATTCACTTGTCTAGTGAAGAAGTCACAATGCTTCTTATTCGCATGTACACTGAGTAGCCAGTTAAGTAGAAACAACCCCTTAATACTGTAGCTATAACTGCATGAATTCGCCGTGGCATGGATTCAATTAGCCGCTGGAAGCATTGTTCCGTGAGTTTGTCCATGCGGATGCAACAGTTGCTCTTACTTGATACATATTGGATGGTGGTGGATCCATGCCTCGAATAACCCATTCCAAATCATCTCAAAGATGTTCGAATGGGTTTAAATCTGTGGACTGTGGTGGCCAGAGGAGTAATTGAATTTATTATCGTGCTCCTGGAACCATTCCATGACGATATGAGCCTTGTGACACGGAGCAGCATTGTACTGCTGGAAGTATCCTTCCAGTGGGGGGAATGCAGTAGCCATGAAAAAATGAACGTGGTCGGCAACAGTGTTCACGTAGTCCTGATCATTAAGCGTTCTGCAGGTATTAGGGGTACAAAAGTATGACAGGAAAACATTCCCCAGACCATTACATAGCCTCCACCAGACTGAACAGTGGAAACCAGTCAGGAGGGCTTCATCGCTTCGTGCTGTTGTCTCCAAATTCGGCGTTCGCCATCTGCATGGTGCAATAGGAAATGGGATTCATCCGACCAGCAGACCTTATTCCAGTCGTCGACGGTCCGGTGTTGGTGATCACGGACAAATTGGAGACGTTTTTTGCCGTTTTGGGTGGAGATCAAAAGTACCCGGACTGGCCGTCGGCTGTTGTAGCCCATCCTTGCCAATATACGGTGTGTAGTGCGTTCAGAGATGCTATTCTGCGGTCCAGTGTTGTACTCCACGGTGATTGACGAGTCGTGACGTTTCTATTCGCACGAACAAGCATTCCCATTCATGCTCACCCCTTGGATCGACGAGCCGTTTGCGACCACAGGCTTGTCTCTGGGTGGTTGTTTTTTGGTTGTAAACCCTTAAATTGGTTCGGGAAAAGCCTAGAAGATGTGCGGTTTCGACCCGGCGATGTGTGGAAATGTTCAATCCACCTCGCCGGGCACCAGTTATCATCCCGAGCTCGAAGTCGCTCAGATCCTCATGGTGACGGTCACTTGACTCGTAGTCATGGGTGTTCCTAATAAACTGGCAACTCGGTGTAATTTTATATAGGGTGAATCAATAGTCTGTGTCCCCCTTCTAGTTATGCAAATTTCAATAAAGGGAGTGAATAGGAAATTGAGGGTGATCTTTATGGCACTTACTGTGTTGTCACCATGCAAATTAGAACATATGCAAATCTAGCCATTCCGCACAACGCTAGCTATGCAAATCTAACAACGCTAGCCATTCCGGTGCCAAACGCTCCGCTGTTCTTAACCACCGACGCCAGTAACTTGGCCTGGGAGCCGTATTAGAACAAGCAGTAAAATACAAACGGCAATCGTTAGCCTTTTTCAGCAAAAAGCTCCGTAAACCAGAACGATACAATACCTCCCCTGAAAAAATAATAATGTTGCCGACGCACTATCCCGTATTGAAATATCTAACATACAGCTAGGCATCGATTATGAACAGCTAGCAAAAGAACAGAGGCGCGAAACGCATACTTACAGGACGGCTCAAACAAACTTGAAATGGGAAGATGTGCCAATAGGGAACGAAAGACTTCTGTGCGACATCAGTACCACACGACCACTGGTTCCACAAAAACTTTGCCGCGACGTTTTTAAAATCATCCATGAGTTAGCTCACTCCTCTATCCGCACCACCACAAGGTTGATAACTGAAAAGTTCATCTGGCACGCCATCAATAAAGACATAAGCACATGGACGTGATGCTGCATCAAATGCCAGAACAGCAAGATCCACCGTCACGTAAGATCCAGTCTAGGACAGTTCTCACAACCGACACGACGCTTTGCCCACATCCATGTCGACATAGTTGGTCCCCTACCTCCATTAGAAGGCAAACGCTACCTATTTACAGTGACCGACCGATCAACACGGTGGTTAGAAGCCACGCCCATGGAACAAGCTACTATAGCGGCGTGTGCGGAGCGCTCCTAACTTCTTGGATTTCCCGTTTTGGTATGCCAGAAAATATTACTTCAGATAGAGGTACAGCGTTTACGTCTGAGTTATGGTCATCCCTGACCAAGTTACTAGACATCCAACAACATCATACCACCGCATACTATCCCCAGGCCCGCTAAGATAGAAAGATGGCATCGCATACTTAAGGCGGCGTTGACGGCCCGCTGCGAAGGAAACCTGTGGACTGCACACTTACCCTGGATCTCTTAGGATTAAAAACCGCTATTAAAGAAGAACTGGACTACTCCCCAGTTGAGATGGTCTACGGTGCGTGTGGGACGGATCTCAAACCCTCTAAAAGACTGAATTCCGGGAAGTAAAAGCTATAGAGGGCAACGTAATGGCAACGTAAGCAGGCGGTAATGATGTCGTAAGCGAATTCCCTATCTGTGACGCAGGCCAGTCCGTTGTAAGCAACCAATAAGATTGCGACTGATTCATGATAAATATTGTTCCCCATTGGTCATTTGTAGATTGTCAAGTTTGGTATAGATAACACTCGGAAAATAAAGTTTAGTGTTCTCTCAACCTTCGTCGTCTCTGTGCGTCTCGTTATTCCGTCCATCACAATTTCCTGTGCAGTGTACTGTGTCATCGTGTTTTGGTCTGATCTTGTTTGAGCTTCAACATGCCTTCTTATACCAATTGCACAGGAAACTGGTGTCTTCATGGTAATTTGTGGAACTTTCCAGAACAGGATATGGGTACTACATGAAATAGTTTGCATCTTGGCAACTTTCCCTACAGGCCTCTCATCCCCTCCTCAATCTTGACAGTTAACAGGGTATTAAGGTTACAGAAATTGCAATGAGGTTTTTTGGTGATCCGTTCATGGGATTTTGAAAATATTTCTTTGTTTTGATGCAGAAAAAGTTTGTAGGTTTTTTTTTTGTATCTCCTATGGTTTAATAGATACGATTTGCACATGTCCTAATTTGCATGGTGACAACACTGTAAATGTCACCATGAGAAAGAGCACCCTCTACTTCATATTCGCTCCCCTTATTGGAATATGCATAACTACATTTGTATCGAAGATAGAAGCGAGTTAGGGACTTTTGACTCCCTTTGTATACAATTTGTATGCAAAGGATTCTTGCTGAATGATGACCACAGTGACCTCAAGCGGTATTATGTCTGCCTCTTTCTTGGTATTTTATTTACAGTTTTATTCTATTTATTAAAATAAAGAATGGAATTATGCTTATTTTCATATGAAATAGTAGTTTTCTTAATTTGTGTTATCGGTGGATTAAGTACCACCTTTTAGTACGAACTAATATCGGTAGAAGATGTAATGTTGAGTAGGTCATTTTAAGTATTGTAAAAAAGCAAATACATATATGTTTTGTATTATATCAACGAGAGCTTTTTCTATAAAGAATAATGCTAAAGATGATTTGTTGAGCTCACAAAAGATTTCCTTTTAAGATAGAAGTTCCGAATTCTTACTTCTATGTATGGCTAAATTTGCGGAACAAAAATACCTCATGGAATCCGATTAACACAATGCTAGTTTTATGAGTGGCGTTCAAATTCGACCTGCACTTTATTTTTTGTAAATTTTATTGTTGTAAAAATCTAAACTTTCATTGATGGGATGGCAACTACCGTCTGTTATGCAAATGCAGCACCACTCAACCGGTTGCCATGACAAAATGTCGGACAGCGATGTGTCGACCAAAGTGGAACAACGAATAATCATCAACACAGTTCAGCCAGTGGAACAACGAATAATCTCCACAAAGAAGGTGTGAAAGCATCTGCAATTCATCAGAGACATCAAAGACAGTTCAACCAGTCATGTTGGTCTCGATCATCCGTCTTAGCTTGGCCCAAGGTTTGAAGGAGGGCGAGAACTTACCGGCAATTAACCTCATAAGACAAAGTCAGCAACTGCTATCAATGATGGCATCATCGCACGAACAAATGAGCTGATAAGGGACAAAAGGCGGATTCATGTCCGAGAATTGGATTCAGTACTGAACATCAGCATTGGTTGTGTGGAGACCATCATCCATGATAAGCTGAAATTCAACAAGATCTGTGCCAGATAGGTCCCTAAGCAACTCTCCGAGGATACAAAACAACCCGGGTGGAAATCTGTTCCATGCTGCTGCAGTGATATGACAGGAAAGATGACTATATTTTGGGACATTAAGGGTATCATTTATGTCGATTTTCTAAAAGAAAGTCGAACCATAAATGCACCCTACTACTGTGACATTTTGAGGACGTCCCTAATGAAGCCGGCATTATGGAAAAAGCGACCAGGACTCCTTACCGGTGATGTTTGTTTTCTGCAAGACAATGCCAGATCATACACAGCCGCCAAACTGCCTATGGACATAGTGACGGAATTCAAATGGGATATCTTACCACATCCTCTATACAGCCCGAATCTCTCCTTGCGACTATCACCTGTTTGGACCATTGAAAAATTTCTTGGGAGGGCAGAGGTTCGGCTCCAATGAGGAAAAGGTGAAAAAAGGCTGTGCTGATATGGTTTCGATATCAGTCTGAAGATTTCTACAGAATCGGTAACCAGATGCTCCCAGAACGCTGAAGCAAGGAGAGTTCTTTGAGAAATAACTTGTGTGTGTATGTTTTTTGTAGTTTCCTTACTTTAAAAAAATAAAGTCCAGGTCAAATTTGAACGCCCCTCGTACATTCGTACGATATTTAGTATATTGTTCATCAGAATGTGTACCTACCTTTCATATTAAATTCTTTTGGCTTCTTGAGCACAGTTTTTCTTTCCCATGCCATTTTCACTTCTCCACCAAAAAACGACGTATTTCCTATGAAAGAAAATGAATTTAATTTTAAATCCATTACATTCCAAAAGGAAGTTTTTACGACTTTGAAAGAAAATATGCTGCATATTTATGCGAAGGAGATACGCATACAGTCGAATCCCTTTTTTACGAAAGTGGTTAATGCGAAATCCCGCCAAATACGAAATTTTCTTTGCCTATCTTCATTTATCTGCTTAACAATGAGCCGATTTTAACAAATGGAAGTAGTACGTTTTCTACCTCGGCCAGCTAAAATTGTAACAATGATATTTCCGATAGTTCATAAAGGAAGTTGCAGCTTTTCAGCAATATTTCTGTTACTAAATCCTTCGGTGTAATATTTCACAAGTTTTCATGCTTCAACATGTCATGGATACAAATAAGCCAAGGAATTCTGTATGCTAATCTTGCTTTGGATAGAAGACATGAGAAATTTCTTGACTGGATTTTCAGTGATGAGAGTACGTTTCACGTCAGTGGTAAGATTCACCACCATCAATGTTAGGCTTGGGGCAGCGGAAATTTTACATTTGTCTTTGAAATTTAGCCTGAACGTATTCTGATCATTTAAAAAATATAAGGCTTCTTATGTAAAGAACATGACTTTTCCAAATATTGTGCATAGCCTCTGGAGAAGTGCATGTAAATCTTTCCAAGTTGTACAGTTCATTTTAAAACCCTTTGCATGTCACTTGTTTCCTCCATTCAAATAACGAGGGAGAGTCAAGCTAATGCTGATAATATGTATACTGAAATAAAGGGACCAAGAGGGACTCGGTAAAACTAATTGATTAGCTTGACGCGTTTCGGCATTACGCCATCAAGGGAAAATTGACAATTGACAATCGAGCAGTCAAGTGAAAAAAGGCCACGAGCGGTCCGGGAGCCGAGCTTCCATATAAAACTCGCCCAAAGAGTAACCAGGGGAATTACACTGAGCTAGAGAAGAAGCTTGACGGTCCTCTTGAGTCCTCTTGGTAGGACGAGGGATAGGATTGTGGATTGACGTTAAGACCCAGGAGATCTGCGGGTTAGGAGATCCAGAATTCTGGGAAGAAAGTTTATTATGTGGAATAGTGGTTTTAGGAGTTATTTTTCTTTCTATAGTTGTGTCCACAGTTTTTGGCTTGATTCCATTGTATCTGGGAAGACACTCTTGTTGATATCGTCGAAGTTGACTTCCAGGACATGTTGGGATTTACGAAACCTTAAGTGACCTCTAAAAGCTAGAGAGTGATCCAAAATACCGGCTACCAAGGAATTATCATGACTCTCGATTTTTAGAAGTAACTTCTTGAGGAGCATCTGAAGTAGCTACCAATATAGGCCGTACCGAGGTCATCATATATGGAGTAGCTGTTTGCTCTGCTTCTGTCGAGTTGAACAAAGGTCCTGAGTGTTACATTCTGGAAGTATTGAAATAGCACCCCAGCATTCCGTGAAGCAAGATGGAGCGAATCACAACCTTGTAAAGCAAGAGCTTGTTATCCAGACCAAGTGCACTGTTTCTCCCCAACAGTGCAATCAGGCTGAACTTCGCCTTTTTGGCCTTGTTGAGAGCGTATTGGACGTGGTCATTCCAGTTTAATTTAGAATCAAAGTTAACGCCAAGATATTTGTAATTCTTAACCCAGTCAAGGTGTCTACAATATACCTGTCAAAACGAGGGGCCCTGGGGGATACCTGCGTTTCCGGGTGATGAACATGCCTTTGCATTTGTCAACGCTGAGCTTCAGCCGCCGTTTGTCGAGCCAATCTTCGCCCTTTTGTAGGCGACTGATGACATGGGCTGGGTTCCTCGCGCATGTCATGAAGGCCGAATCATCAGCGAACAAGTACAGATTACAGTTAGCAAACTCCGGAAGGTCATGGATGAAAAAATTGAACAACGCCGGCCCTAGGACGGAGCCCTGGGGAACGCCAGCATTGACGTCGCAGGGGTCAGACAAGGAGTTGCCAACCTTGACACGAAAGGATCTGTGTGACAGGAAGGAGCGAACCAGAGCAATCAGCTCGTCAGGGAAACCACAGTTGATCATTTTGAAGATGAGTCTGTCGTGTCAGACTTGGTCGAAAGCCTTATGCATATGAAGAAAAACTATTCCTCCGTACATAGAGTAATTGAGAGGACTGTTCAAATTTGCGACAAGCCTCCATATTTGGAGTTGGCATGAGTGATTCAAGAGAAAGCCGAATTGCTCATTGCGAATAAGATTATTAGACTCGCAAAAGGGAACATTGGACAATCGACAATCGAACAGTGAAGTGTACATTTCTTCAGATGGAACAAAAGCAGCGCTTTCACAAGCTCATCGAACCAGAATAAATTCCAAATGAAATACACTGAGGTAGTCAAGAAGCCTAACCAACCCAAGCGGTCTTCCATACTATACAAAAAAGAAAATAAGATTGACGATTGTCAGAAACAAAATACAAACGAAATGAAAATGCAAGGCGAAAGAAGATTTTCACATCTTCCAGTAGTCCGGGAAAGAGACGTTGCTGATGTCTTCAAAGTTGATGTCAAGAATGTGCCTTGGTTTTCGATACTTCATATAACACTTCATATCCATTGAGTTCTTCAGCATTCCGGTCACTAGGTCATTGTCATGAATCTTCATCTTCTGCACCATAATCAAAAGGAGGTCCTGTATAAACTTACCGATGTGGACCATATTTAGATATGAGTTGATGGATTGGTTTTTCACAGTCCTTCTGTCCAGCTGGGCAATGGTCCTCAGGGTAACATTCTGGAGTGACTGTAGTTCGCTCCATCTGCTTCTACAGATAGTCGCTTACGCAGGCATGCCATAGAGGAGTATGGTCCGAATAATCGACTTGTAAAGAAGTAGCTTGTTGTCGATGATGAGGATGCTGTTGCGGCCCAGGAGAGCTATGAGACTGTACTTGAGAGAACCAGGTAACATTGACAATTGACAATCGAACAGTGAAGTGTACATTTATTAGGATGGTACGAAAGCAGCGCTTTCACAAAGCTCATCGAACCAGAATAAATTCCAGATGAATTACACTGAGGTAGTCAAGAAGCCTGATCAACCCAAGCGGTCTTACACATTATATAAAAAAAGAAAATAAGATTGTCGATTGTCAGAAACACTCCTACATTGGTAATTGCGCTTTGCTAACGGTGCTGTAATCGAGTTCGCAGAGCGAGTGGAAAATGTATGGCTGATAGTTAACTTCGATAAGAAAGTCGGAAAGGAGGTTATGAGTGTGTTATGAATCGCCTTATAAATAAATATTGCGAGGTTCAGAGTGTAAAGGTGATGTATTGACAAAATATCTACCTGATTAAAAAGATGATGAACAGCATCAAATTTCCGTAGTTTCAAATACGTAAAAATCTTTTTTAAATTCGGAGAAGTCGGATCAGGTTAGAGGTTGTAGAGGAACCCCAGAATTGCATTCCGAAGCACAAGGAAGACTGGATTAGTACAAAATAAAGCATAAAAAGAATATTGGAAGGAAGAGACCAAGAAAAGAGACCCAAGTTTTTAGTTCAAAAAAGTAATAATTAATAATAATAATAATTGTAACAACGACAGGGAAAGTCCCTTCGGAATAGTCCAGAGGGAGACGCCCTGTTTTGCCCCCAAAATAGGGTTAATGAAGAACATATAACAAGAAAATAATGAAAAAAAGAAAAAAAAAAGTGAAAAATAAAGATGAAAAATAAGTAAAAAAAAAAAAAAAAAAACCCTACGAAAATAAACATAAATGCAGAACTTCAACTAAGGAGTGGTCAATGTCATATGAATTAATTAAGTGTCCAATGAATTAAGATGAGTATCCCAGGACAAATCATGAGAGATGGATCCCTAAGTTCTTGATAGATTTAGAAGAGTGTAGAATGAAAGAATTGTAATAGTGCTGGAAATTCTCAAAGTCTGTTTTTTATTCTGTTGATAGAAAATAATATAAGAGGTTTCCTTTAGATTTTAAATAAGCTGATTAATGGTATTCCACTGAAATAATTTATCAAGAGCTGAATTAAAAGAATGTTGAAGAGTAGAAAGTGACCCATCCGAATAAGATTGAGTGGCATAATCTGCGTAAAGAATAAATGACAGGAGGGATATTAGAAAGGAGAGATCATTTATAAACAGGATGAATAGCAAAGGGGATAGAACAGAGCCCTGGGGGACTCCCCGGTTACGAGTATTGGTGTGAGATTTTGTGTCATAGAAACTCAGAATATGTATATTGTCGATCAGGCAAATAACTAGATAACCAAGATAAGGGATGGCCACGGATACAAAAAAAAAAAATTTCTTTCTTACATGATTGGTGGATAGTGTATCATGCTGATTATATATTATCGATGTCTTGCCAATTTTCCCTTGATGGTGTAATGCCGAAACGCGTCAGGCTAATAAATTAGTTTTACGTGTCACTCTTGGTCCCTTTATTTGAGTATACTTATTGTGACACTACACAAATCATGGAAATTATGAAAATATGTAAAAAATGAGTAATAAGGATTTTAATAGCGCATTCTCTGTGAGTGCTTTTGACCCTCACCAGATGTAATAATGAGAACCTAACATCTTTTGAATAGTGTGTCGGCTGGAAACTTATCCCAAGCTTGTATGCCAGGGGCACTCCAGTCACTAATGCAAGTCAATATAACATGCTGGAGACTAATATGAAACCTTCTCTTTGAGCCGAGAGGCGGGTATAACTGCCTGAAGGACTCCCTTTGATGCAGTACAATGCTTACTGCTAGGAATATCAAAGATTCCTAGATTGCCAGATTTATTTCCATCTCTCTGGACTACTGAAAATACACTGTCATTTAAGATAGATGAGGAGACTAAAAAAACGGCTCACGAGTGTTTGCGAAGAGAAAACAAAACAGGCAGGTGGCGCAAATTCATTGAAAAATAAATTATTAGTTTCCTTAAGATTCGTTACATTTTACTTTAGCTCGACTAGATTCCCTTGTACAATTTAGAACATTGTAATTATTATAATACTTGAAAAAACTATTTACCTTGTTTTACTTTACCAATCAGTTGTTCATCCTCGCTTACATTAACATTAACAGCATCATATTCTAGCAGTTCTGCTTGACGTGTAACAATTAGAGGATCATCTTCTGTGAAAAGAAATTGATTACCCCATTGTTTTGGGCATGAGAAATATATTAAAGTTTTAGAAATACTTGACTTGAGAAGCTTTTTTTTTACCTTCTTCTTCTTGAGAAAACGTTTTACCTTCTTCTTCTAAAATAGTATTATCCTTAAGTTCAGCACATACGTTTGCATTTGTTGCCAAAAAGATTAACCAAATATATAGATTGAGAGAAGCCATCGAGACCTGTTGTTTAGAGCATTTTTATTAGAAAATGACATCTTTTAAATTTCTTTAGGAAAAAAATAGATAATCTAAGTATTAATTGGTCTTTTAATCATTGAGTGGTAGTTCGGAAAACATAGTGTACTCTTGGCGAACGGTCTGTTGAATATGAAAAAATTAGTAATGTTTAGTCTTAGAATTTCTTTTGAGACCATAATGAACGGATTGGGCAGAAAAAGATTTATCTAATTTATTTATGACAAGTGAGAATATTTGTGATCGTATTCTATTTCCGTTCAATCGGCAGATGCATTATTCTAAACGCGAATTTTAATATTTAATAATTAGATAATTTCTCAAATAACTTTTACTACATCGGGCAGCTAGTACTTGTGCGTATTGTAATTTCCTTCATGTAACAAATGATAAAATATTTTAATACAGTAAACATAATTGTACACATTGATTATAGAAAAATATGATAAATCAGTGTTGCCAAGTTATTTTTACAAATTCCTCCAGACAAATCGAAAATTCCCCCAAATTTCCCCCAAAACCCCCCATAGTAATAAAATTATTTTGGCAATTTTACGCGTATAGAGATTCAGACAGAAGTTTTTGCAGTGAAATTAATCTCATGTTAATCCTAATGATGACGTCACGAAGTGATTGGCCGCAACTGCCAGGTGGTAATATGCATTGTTTATGTCCCCAGTTGGATCAAGCGCGATCCAGTCTTAAAAGAAAGCACGTGTTCAGTATAGGTTTAATGAATGGACGTTCAGACAATGCTGATAAAAAATTACCTTTCAACTGTGGATTTGTTTCCCAAGATTTTACATA
>JAHWFO010003051.1:3079092-3130721 GCA_023313115.1 Rhysida immarginata
CAATCAAAAGTAAAAGATCAAAGATGATTGGTTAGAGACATATCATCTGTGACGAAATGCGAATCATGAGACTTCTTGAAACCAATCACGTTTAATTACTTCTGAGATTGTCGTGAAGAGAATGTTTCCAATGTCTCAGACATAACTACACATTTTCTATTTTAAATAAATGGTAAATAAAATTTTCCCCCAAATATCCCCCAGAAAATAAAATCCCCCTAATATCCCCCAATTGAAAAATAATCCCCCAACTTGGCAACACTGTGATAAATTAAAATAAGGCAATTTAGTACCTTTAGGCAGATATCATGAACAAACAGCCACAGAAACCAGAGTAATGTATCCGGGATATAAAAAGGGGAGCAAGGCAACGTAATGCTTTAGAGTTTCTTCTCCTTATCTCTCTCTCTCTCTCTCTCTCTCTTGCGTTCTTTGTTCTTAAATTTTAGGTAACTACCTTTAATGGAAGTTGGGAGTTGGGTCTTCTTGTCTAGTCGAATAACCTTCTGTCAAAAAAAAACAGATTTGTTTCTAATGGTCAAATGTGTGTTTATGTGTCAAATAAATAGCTCCATCCAGTGTATTTCCTTAAAGGATCGCTACTTGGGAACCTTTGTGATGAAGATTCTGTAAACACCACTGCGCTCGGAAAGCATTATTTACTGGTATTAGAAGAACAATAAATATATAACACACATATAACGTGAGTTTATTGCTGAATTTAACTATATCAGACGTTTGTTGGCTCTTACAATCTCTCACTATAATAGGAGTTAGAGCTTTCTCATGTGCGAGGGTTTTTCGTAAAGTCCGCTTTGAAATAAGCACAAAATACTACTAGATATATTTTCAAAATTTTTTCTTTAACAGAATCTATGTACCTTTAACTATTTTTTCACACAATTTTCAAGTTTATTTAAGCACTTTGATAACTTCATAGAAGCTGCCGCCGGTGAAGAAAGTCACGCTGTTTTCACTTGTTCATCGTCGCTGAAATGCGGGCTGCCGATGATCTCCTTTAGATCCTGGAACAGGTGGTAGCCACTGGACGCGAGGTCCGGACGGTAAAGCGGGTGGTCAAATTGTTCCCAACTAATCAGATCTTTGTATGATAAGAAAAGTTGAAAAAATAACTGATGTAATCATTGGTTCTGGCTGGACGGACTCTGGATAGCTCTTGACATCTTAAACCTAGGCACATAGATGGCTGTTTTTTTTTCTGAGGGAATTGTTAAACTAGTTAACTGAGGAAAGTAATGTATTGTGTAGACGTCTTGGCTGGACCGTTTTCTAACTCTGGCGGAATTGTGTCTTTATTGGTTTTGGCATGAAGCTCAATACTTAGGTCTTAGTCTTGTGAGTTATTTAGTTTAAATAAGCTCGTGGTCCAACCTTTCACCAAAATAAGTCAGCTTATTTCATTGCGTTTTCAGTCGATTTATTTTTGCCCAAAAAGATTTCCTTATAAACATCAGTGCTTTCATAGATGCATTGGGCAGGATGGACATTTGATTTACTTTCTCTTCTGTTATTTAGATAATTTATTTTCTAAATGTATTAGTACTCGTAACTCCTATGTGGATTTCACTCATTAGTTATCTGAATAGGATTTCCCTTCTCGTTCTTACATAATAATAATAATAATAATAATAATAATAATTTTAAATTAATTTTCAATAATAATATTTTTCTTTCATTGTTTTGATATTTCGTTCCAATAACATTCGTTACACTGTATAGTTTCCATCTTCAACAGAAGTATAGTTTGAATCTTTCAAATTTGAAGATATACGATTCTATCTATAGACGACTATATCTGCGTTCAAATTGCGGTCTCTTAAACAAAGATTATAATGAACACCTCTTAATTGTATAAGACATTAATTTTTATGCTCATTTAATAAAAAAAACATTTTATCTAGAATTCATGGCCATTTAATTCGCCATAAATTTCTTCATGTTTAGAGTCAGATCGGATTTCTCTTTAAGTTTTGAACTTTAGCTCTTACTTTATTAATATTAATGAATAAAATTGTAAATAAAATTAAGCAAACATATTCATCATAGCTTACATACTTGTATTTCGAATACGATCCTTTATTATTGTTGCAGCTAGATTAAAATCACCAAATTATTTATCTGAGTAAAATCATATTTATGAAGCCATTCGAGCTTCGTACTTTGGATTAAGGTTTAGAATTTTTTCATGCGGTTTTTATGAATTCTTTTTAGGGAAAAATCGTTAAAAACAAACCCATTTTGTTTTTTGTTGCAGCTATTTGAGAGCAATTAACACTTTAATGGAATTGAGAGAGGACATCTCAGTTGAAGTTTCGACGAAATTCTAATAACTGGTTTCTTCTCGGAAATTAATTGAAGCAATTTTATTTTGTTGGGTGGATTTAAAGTTGAATTAATATGGATAGGATATTTAAAAAAAAAGTTGAAGTTTTTTTTTATATATATCTTATGATGATTGATTTGCGAATAAAAATTTTTAAAATTTATTAGAAACTGCAAAGTCCTTATAGCTACTTTAAGCTAATGGAAGAGATTCATTATAAGGAATTAAATGATATTTTTATTCTTTTCATGATTGCACTGATTGTAATTTCGACTTGAATAATAATTTTCAGGTTGATAGTTTTAAAAGTAGACTTTAAATAAAAATGTCGAAACTGATCACAATAAACAAAGGCTTCACAAACACAGCTAACTTGGGTTGACATATTTTATTTATTTTAATATAAATGAAAATTTTACAGAAACAAAATATTTATGTATAAAAATTAATTTGCAGTATTTGAAAACTATGTATAGTAATAGAGATCTTCAGTTCAAAAAGTAACTGAAGATATCGTCATGTCCGTTAGCAGCCTCTCTTACGTCGTCTTCAGCCATATGGATTGGGTGGTGGCCGGCGTAATCTTCGGCCATTCGCTTCATATGTACTTTTTCCACTAGTTCTTATAGAAATAAAATATATAATTTTATTCAAATCTGCAATTGATACTTTAAACCAATTTTTTATATTTTTTTTAAATTTTGAATCTTATTTCTTACCTGGATGGTCTTCGCCACGCTCTGGCATGTCTGGAGCTATCACTGAAAGAATAATAGTTTAGTTTATTAATCATGATCTGCAGCTCTTTTATATAAAAAATAATTATAAATAGGATATATTATTCATTCAAAATGATCTAGTATTACAGTTTATTGCTGATATTTATATGTACGCTTTCAGAATATTATAGAAATATCGAAATGCTTTGGAAATTTCGTGTGAATAGGAAAAGTATTAACGTGTAATATCATCATTATCATCATTATTATTATTACATTGAAATTATATGAAGAAAATATCTAATTCTAGTGAAACCTGATTTCAAAAATTATTGAATTATAAATTATGTATTCTAATGAACAGTACCTTCGAAATAGCCAGGTCCTATATGTCTCTTCTCGTGTCGTCGTCCTTCATCTCCAGGCATGATGGGCGGCAAGTCGGGATCGCCTTGCAATATAACGGAAGGACGTTCTGCTCATTAAAAAAATTAGAACTTAATTTAGATTTTAAATATATGATATAATTATATTCGAATATAATATAAAAACAAATTTATTTGTAAAAAAAAAATTAAAAATTAATAAACTGTGACAATATGAATCTTGGATCAAGATGTTTTTCCTTCTAATTTTAAGAAAAAAAATTTTTTTTACACATGTAATGTCATATACAGTAATTAATAAACTGTATTATCATTTGAATAAAAAGTAGAAGGACGAATGCTTTCACTGACCTGGATCATTGAATTCAAAGGAAGGCTCCGCTTTCTGGTCCTTAATTGCTTCTTCGTCGAAAAATCCTTCGGAATAGAACAAACAGAAAAGAAATAAATGAAATTGTAGAAACAATTGTTAGTAAACATGTCTTTTATAATTATTAATATGTTATTTAAATGATTTTTTACGTAATTAAAAAATTAGAAAATAACAATCAGTTTATAAGTTTAAATTTAAATTAGCAATATTAGAAGTTGTGCAGTCTATTTCTTAAAAAATTATTTTTACATTGCTGGATATTTACATATTATTTTTATGTATTAAAAAAAAACCCGCTTTTGAACTTATAACGAAAGCTGTTTAGGCGGTTTTAATATCATATAATTTAATTTTCATACATATAAAAAAGTTGTTTTAGAAGTATAATGATTCGGTTTCGATTTTTTTGACGCGCCAACAAACTTTTCCTATTAACAAGGCCATCTCTTATCGAGAATTCACATCAAATATAATTCCAATCTACGAATATTAAAATTTTAATTAATAAATCGTTTAAGAGGACAAACAACATTAATTTTGAAATTTTACACAAAACTGAACTAAATGTAAGAAACAAAAAGGCACCGGCAAAGCAAAATCAAAAACAAAATCATACACATCAAGAAAAAAATCGTCATAATCGAAATTACGTTTATAAATTTGATTAAAAAGTAGTAAAAATTTTTTCAAAATTAAAAAAGAAGTAAAAATATACAGGGTGGGCCATAAGTTTCCATACATAGGAAAAATAAATATTTTCTTTAAGTTTCCACATATACAGTTTTTAACATGTTTTTTTACGCTTGAGATCTCCTGAAAACAAAAAAAAATCTGAATATAATTAAGCTTATATTCAAGATCTAGGCTCATTCAGGCAATTTTTAAAACTTATATACATTCCTATTATCTTAATAAGATTTTAGATATAGTGTTGTTGGCTAGATTTGTTTAATCACAAGCAGTTTATTGAAATACAGAAATACTCACGTTCGTAATTTTCACGTTGTCTTCTCATTTCGTCGTGTTCTCTTAACTTTTTCTTTTTGTCTGAAACCATAGAGCATTCAATATTTGTACGAGTGTTCGTTTACCAAATGCAAATTATTTCATTTACACTATAAAACTTGATTTGAAATTTAATATTATTGTTTTAACATTTCTGTAACAAGAAATAGTAAATATTTTACGAATTATTACCGTGATGCCGTTTTCTTTCTTCTCTGGCCATTTCATCGAGTCGAGCTTCGTATTTGGCAAGAAGTTCTTCATCGGTGGGTTCTTCAAGCCGAATCGGACCTTCCATGTCTGTCATATTGAAACAGATGAAAGTAAAATGCTCTTAGTCTAGAAATTTTGATTTTAAATAACTTAAAAAATTATTTAATGAAATGACCTGCTCCCATATCATCTGATCGGTCCTCAAAATGCCGAGCTTGGCTTCCAAATACGCCGAGCGCCACCAAAATGAGTTCAAAAGCAAACAGGGGACTCATGGTTTAGATTACCTTCAAGTTAATGTTATTAATATTAGTTATATTTATAAAATGTTGAATAATTTTGAAATTTTTAAGCGGTACTAGTATAAGCTTGTTGAAAATTTTTGCGATATATGAACCAGTTTTTTGATTCATACGCTTTATATAACAACATATTTAACCCCCAAAAGTTTTTGAGATTTTTCGTATAGGACGTCAGAAATGCAAAAATTCATACAATTCAAATAAACATTTTTTTTTTCTGAAAACGTATAAACTTGTTTACCTTGTTGATTAAGGAAAGCGCTTTTTGAACTGACTTTTCGTTAATCGCTTCCGATAGTTATTAATTTCGAAGTGGTTACAATTTCACCATAGGTTTCAACTCGTCAGTAACAGGAACGCTCAGGGTATTCCGATTATCGTTGACAATGGAACATTCTTGCATCCGAATGGCGAGCAAGGCAAAGTTCTTCGAATTAGAGTCAATCATGAGAAGAGATTGCGAGCTTTTTATTCACTTGTTTCCAAGGGGAGGGGAGAGGGAGGTCTTGAAATCGTATACGATTCGATCGAATGCCCCTTTTTTATTAAATGGAATTAATTTAGTTAATGTATCAGATTTAGTTTGTGGTTTCATCTTCGCATAGTCTGAGCTGCATACCAAATAGGATTGTGCATTCTGTTGGTTTGGCAAAGAGCATTATCAATGGTTAGCCTATAGGCATTCTGCGAACTCGTTTTGGTTTTGTTTTAATTGTTAGAGGTTTATATAACCTATAATCTAAAAAATTTCATTTGTAATTAATAAATTTTAGTAAGAAATGCCTTTAATGTAATTGACTTTGCATTGAAAACTCATGATCCATTGTAATGTTATTGAATGCAGCTTGTCAGATATTTAATTACAGAATTTCATTTAGCTTTTTAATCATTTAAGAAGATTCAATGATATTTATTTATATGATACATGCTTGTTTATTAAAGTTTTACTCAAATTTAATGCTTTTGTGTAAATTTTATTGAGAAAAAATTAATCAGTGTTTCATTGAATATGCATATCTTTATTTAATGAATGTCGAATAGAATGATTAAAATGAAATACAAATTTTAAAAAAAAATGAAACGCTTTGACTAATTTAAATCTTATTATGCAGTATTTATATACAATAAATCAGAATTTTATATTCAAACATCGTGACGAATTTCGTTTAAGGCTTTAGTCCTTGTTATTTACGCTGCTGTGATGTTAATAAGACATGCCTTAGACCTAAAGAAAAAAATATGTGATTAGATTACAAATTTCTTGATATACAGGAGATCCAACAGAATTTTACAACTCCTTTATGTGTAATAAAATAATAAAGAAAACTAAAGAATTGAAAAAAAAAACAATTAAGAAAATGAGAACCTCTAATCCAAGTACCTCTAATTTCAAAGGTATTTTTATTTTCTCTTTAGCCTTTGGTTTCTTAAGTATTAAGGGTTCTTGATTTCTTTATTGTACTTTATGAGTAAAAACCTATTTCGACACCATCTATAATTAGTTAATGGGTCATTACGTAGTAAAACAAATCAAGTTTTAATTCAAACGGTCAGCCTGGTTCGCTGCGACTCTACCTGAAGTCTCAGTTTCTTTCTAAACGCCTCTGAGTATGTTACTACCTGATGCCTTTTTTTTGCATTTGGGGCGGTTGGTTAGATCACTTAAAAGAAATCGCACAAAAAATCTTCAAAGAAGTCCAGTCTGAGGACCCAGGTCGAACTTACTCGATTAATCAACCAGATTAATTTCAGATGGATATCACCAATAGCAGTTATTGATATTTTTTGCTACATAAAGACCCTTCAACCAATTAGATATCGTTGGAATAAATTTATTCAAACTATCGAAGCTTTTAAAACCTCTCTCAGGATCCCTGTATTTAAACTTTATTATTTAGATTCTTACAGATTTAGTTTTTCTAAAATTTTTCCGTCTTCTTAAATGTCCGCTAATTTTCAGTCTACGCCGCCTTCTTCCTCGGGTACTTCTACAAAGTAATAATGTTTATAGAAATATTGTATTCAGGAAAGATTTAAGCAATAACCTTTTACAAAACCAAGGTTGAATCCTGATTTGAGCTCACCTATCCATTTCTGAGTTACCTTTTTACTTGGAACTGGATTAGAGTAAAAAGGTCTGTATTCCTTCCTAGGTGTCTGTTCTTCCAAAGAGGGCTTCGTCCCTGTTTTAAATTCCTGTGCAACTATATTAAATTTATTTTATTATAATCCAAAAATAAAACACTGTTGTTAATTATAGAGTCCTTTTTCTACAGAAAGCTTACGAGGAATATTTATTATGGATTATATCCATCTGTTACCTGGCGCCCTGAAAGGAGGAGTGAGCAGTTTATTTTGAACGGTGACTGTAGTATTTTGTCTTTTGCCTAAACACATATTCAGATATTCATATTATATATGGTTATATCATATAACCGATATTATAATAGATAAGGCATCAAATCTTTAATGGGGAAAATGATAAATTGCTGTGTACAAATAATGCGAGAAATACAACTCGAGCTAAACTGTCAGTCATTCCCTTGGTCAACCGCATGTGTCTTTAAAGTTAATCTTGTATTTTATGGAGTATTTGTTTTCTTTAATACTTTTTTAAAAATTTATTATTGATATGTTAAAATTTTAATTCTTGAATATTTTTTTTCTCAATTACTCATTTCCTTCGTTGATGTTTTATTTTGCTATTATAAATGGATTTGCTGTTTAGCTTTCTTTATACAATTTCACTCCTCGATATGACAGAATCTTAACTAAACATATAAAAGGTTATTTTACCCTTTTTCTCTTCGGAAGATAACGACCATGACGACGAATCTGATGGTGATGATAGTGAAGACGCCGATGACTTGGCCTCTGGAAAAAACTATTTATACTTTGCAAAGAAAGCAGAAACGAACTTAAAAAACATAGTGGATTTTGATTTATTTTGAAGTATTTTATTGGTAACATGCGTGAGTGCCTTATTTCAATTATATGAAAATGCCTTTGAGAAGTTTTATTTTAAGCAGTCACTTTAATTAAACTTACTCCGTAAAACTAATTTTGAATGTAATTGGAAAATATATTAATGAAAATGGACGAAGAAAACTATTGTTGGAATGAAGAGAAGGCTGTAGACTAACATTGCTGTAGACTTTAATATTTCTTAGAACAATAGCTTTCTTCACACAGATTCATAGTTGTATATAATCGCAATATTTTGTGCACTTAATTATGACACACATAAGAAGCATTGACTTCAAAGGCAATAAAACCTTAAAATTATTTTATTAATTACCCTTCTGTCAGTACTAAGTTATATATGCTACAGTCAGTTTTCTTAATGCATTAACGATTGATAACCTAATTGTTTCCATTCTTTGTTAATTTAATGTCCTATTTTGTGAAAATTCTTTAAAGATAGGAAATATGAACAGACATAGTGTTTTGACCAGTAAAAAGAAATAGGAAATTGTTATATGTAAGAATAACATACCTTCAATGCAATCTTGATCTTTCAAGCATTTTGTAGAGCCAAGAAGATCCTTTGCACTCAATCCTGAATAGAACAAAAAATTAATCACTTAATTTCTTTTTTTATTTTTTTATGTATAATGTTGAAGAGTTACGCGGTGAACCTTTTGTTTTTATTTTCACTAATCGTAATGATTTTCTTTTGTGGTTGAGCAAGTTAGTCCATGATATTTTCATAGCTACCATCTCAGCCTTCTTCTTCTTCTTATTTTCATTTTCTGGAAGGGCATAAGGGGAAAAAGAAATTATTAAGAATAAAACGATAGCCTTTTTAGGTCTACTGATATAATTATACAATTATTGCAAAGAATTCGGTCTTCAAAATAGACTCTATATGCAATTGTAAACGTTTACACAGATTTATAATGCTTACTATATGTAGAAATATTAATGCAGAAGTTAGATAAGATGCAGAGATCTCTTCATTAAAAGAAAATGGGATTGGCGACCATTCAATTTAGGGCTTGCATAATGTATTGTGAGGGTTATTCGTAAATTAAGGTCCGTTTTGCAATAAAAACAAAACTACTATATATATTTAAATTTTTTTTTTTTTACCAGATTCTATGTACCTTTAACTATTTTTCAACATCGTTTCCGGTTTTATTTAAACACTTGCCATAGCGCTCAATGTACTTCCGCATGATCACTTCATAGAAGCTGAAGAAAATAACGTAGTTTTCACTTGTTCATCGACGCTAAAATGCAGGCTGCCGATGATCTCCTTTAGCTCCCGGGACAGCTGGTAGCCACTGGACGCGAGGTCCGGACTGTAAAGCGGGTGGTCAAGTAGTTCCCAACTAATAAACTTGGAAAGTAAGTGGAACAATAGTTAAAGGTACATAGAATCTGGTAAAGAAAAAATTTTGAAAATATATATAGTAGTTTTGTTTTCATTGCAAAACGGACCTTACTTTACGAATATCCCTCGTACAAAAGTTATAATATCAAACATTTACTAGTCAAATACTTCAAATATTCAATTAAAGTGATTAAATGATAAAATGAAGGAAAAAAATCAATAGAATATTCGTGGCCCTTGAAATCGATTCCAGGTCGAGGATTTGTTTCCTTTTCATTTTGTTATTTGCTTAATTCAAATTAAAATAGAACATTACTAAAATAACTAATAAAGTCAGATACAAAAAGGAATGACATTGCTGTTATATCATTTATTTGATTATCATCATCTATAGCTAATTTATTCAAATAGTTATAGATACAAACGAGATGGCGTTATTTTCGGTAAGATAAATTAAATTCAGTTTAAATTGTACAATTATTGTTATGCATAGCAATAATGTCCTATCGTATAAGAATAATTTCCAAAGTCTTCAGTAAATATGATAAATTTAAAATTCGCATTCTGGCTAAACAAAATTCTTGAGCCTAATGTACAATTCAAAGATTTTTACTCTGTAATTAAAGATTCCGCAGCTATGTCTGAATGATAAATCCCACATAAAGGATTTGGAATCAAAATCATTCTCTTGTTTAACAAGCCAGTTTAACGTTAAACAAAGAGAAAGATTGCCACAAAATGACTTCACATTTTAAAAAATGTAGCATTGCTGGGTGTAATTAGGTACAATACAACACTCAGGTTTGTAAGCTGGACATACTCTGTTATCAGCACAAACTAACCAGAACAATTGTCTTTAATTAATTTTTTTATTATTAGCCAGTATGCGTACTTCTGCAAAATTTTTACCATATTCTTCAGGCATTATCCAGATAGATTTATCATGGTGCTTTTGCTTCCACCTTCTAATCCAGAAACTTGGGTCATCATCATCTTCGTATTCTTTGTGTTTTTTACGACGATGTCTATTGGAATCTAACTTTTTCTTCTTGTGAAAACGATGTGGGCGTGGGAACCTACTGTATGGATCGTCTTCTTCTTCTTCGGACATCCGTGGGAACCAGTTGTTGATAATTGGGGGCTTCCTATGTGAAAGTGGGCCTGGCTTCAATTTCGGTAATCTGTGACGTCTTCTGTGCCTTCCAATAGAAAATTTTCCTTTGTCATTCTTCTTTCTACGAGAGCTTCTATGCCATCTTCGCATTCCATCCCTCTCTTCCACTTCTAATTAGCAAAAAAGAAAAGCAGATATTTAAGCTCATAGACACTTTCTGGTCAAGTTTAATTTCTTTTTATGAAACAATTAAAACTTCTTTCTAACCATTGAATGGGAAACTTCTTTTGACAAGAGGCTTCTCTGTAAATTAGACAAAATCAGACTTCTTAAGTTTATATATCAAGTAACATAGTAAATTATCACTAATTAATTTTATAGATTTCATGCCTTCATATTGATGATCTCTCCGTAAATTTAGATCTTCAGTATTAATTTTATCTATAGAGAAAAAAAATTACGATTCCAATTTTTTGACGTACAATATTACAACAATCCAGGATAGAATACATTACTTCTTTTAGTTGCTAGAGGAAAGTGTATAGTGTCTTCATTTGCTTCGTATTTTTGTAGTGGAACTTTCCAAGGGTTGGGTTCCGTATAATTAGCTACGAAAAATAAAGCTTTTATTTATGTCTTGAAGAAGAAAACAATCAAATGACGATACTCTATATTAATTTCCACAATTTTCTAGTTAACTTTATTTGTATCTCCGTTTTTGATAAAATTGGTTCAGTTATACCATACATAGTGTACTCAAAAGAATATTACAGCGTAAATAATGTTATTATTTCTCATAGCGGTGAAAGAAGAACTGACGAAGATTGTACAACCTACATGACAAATGTCAAATTTGCGGTCCGATTGCGATGGGGCTAGTAAAGAAGATCAAATATTTTCCACCTTTGATATAAGCAAACATCCCGGACACATGCTTTTAAAGATGCACTCCGTCGTCTGAAACTCCTTATTGCCATCGCCGGATGTTGTTGATGGATGGAAACGTTAAAGCGTCTTTTTCAGCGCATTCTCCGCAATCGGATCGCACATTGGTAAAAAAAAAAATGCATTAACTTGGAGAGTTCTTCTTTCATCCACTGTAACATTTGTCGTCATACCCCATCGCTAAAAGAAGTAAAATATTGTTCAAACTGCGAAGGAAAATATTTTTTTGTGTAGGCCTACTCTTCATTCTTAGATACAATTTATTTTATTGCACATGTATACGTAGAGGAGAACTGGAAGTAGTGACCTTTAGTTATACTGATAAGCGGTATCATCATTAAATGGATCATGAAAGTATATTGATCTCACTCATTGGAAAATACTGTGTTTTAAACTTAGGAAGGCGAAGAGATAGTGAAACCATATTCTATTTCTTAAATATTTCAGTCTACCAAGATCAATATTACAACTTAATTAGCTGCTCGGGGCAGAATTTTACCTGAGTAAAAAATTTCCAGACAAGAATAAATATTCGCAATATTTGTACAAAATATTACAAAACATATTTAATATCCTGTCTGAAAATTTTTTTAACTCTGATATATTTCTGTACCTAATTTCTTACATGTTAGGCTTTCCAATGTACTGTAATCTGATCTAATCTGTTATGTATAGTGTAACAATATATACTAATATTGCAGACAGATATATTTACTATTTTTAATTTAACCACATTACATCTTGGATTATATGTCCTTTTCGGGGGGTTTCTCTCCCCATCATTAGCACTAGAGGTAGACTTACTAGAATTGTTTCTTTAACGGTTTAACTTGTTTATTTAATTAAGTTAAATATACTTATTAATATTCGATGTGATTAAGGAGAAAGGAATTGAGAAAACATATAGAGATGAATCACATGAGAGATTCTTAGAAAGTGTTAAGGTGTTGAAGTTATAGCGTGAATTTCAGCAATAGGAGAAGCATAATTGAAGTATTATTCCAGATTAACAAGCATTTCAGTGAAATTGTCAGAAATATGTGCTATTACGTGCAATTAGTTATTAAAAAAATCACTCACCTTGTTTTCTGGCACTTGAAGTGACATTCGCTTCTTGCACAGCAAGAACCACAGAGAATACATTCAAGATGAAAATGGTCAGCTTAAAGCAGATGCAAGTTTTCGAAAAAGAAATTATTTTAAAATTTATTTTGAAATTAGACATGATTTATTAAGTTTTTGGTTCAGAATCTAATTTAATAATCAGTTTTTTTTTAAATTTCCATTCGTTTACTGTAACAGTTTAAAGCCATTTTGCGAAAGTGGAGTTAATTTTTTATAGGAAATATGAGAAATTGATTTCAAACTTGCCCTAAAGGCATATGATATTTAAAAGATAATGTTCTAAAGTTATTCACTGTTCTGTGAACAGTTCTAGAATAGTAAGCAAATGGTTTTACGGTGCACCTACCAGCATATTCAATGAATTTCTGCCTCGATTTTTAGGTTAGATCTAGGAAGATATTTATTTCTTAATCAGGAAGATATTCATTGAGATAGAAGTTTTTTCCAGGCGTAAGACACCAAAGAGGTAGGGCAAAAAAACACCTTATTGGAATAAGAGGGAAATTCTAGTTTCAGTATACCATTTCTGCTTAGCACTCAACGTTCAGTCCTCGAATTTCAAATCGGTATTGGTAAAAGAAAAAAAACCTTCGTGAGAAAAAATACCGCTAGCATAAATGGTCGTTTAGTGTTTCATGGAAGCTATTTCAAGTGAAATTTTTTTTTCTCGGAATTAAACAATTAGTAATTACTCTTCCGGTAATGATGAAAGCTACAAGCGTTATAGTTTAACGAAATGTGTTTTTTCAGTGTTCTATGTAACGTAAGTTTCCATATTTAAAAAAAAACAAAACAGATTATACAATCTAGTAGATTACTTTTCGTTTTTTTTTCCTATTTGATGTATTATTTTTAACTTTAGACGAGAGATTACATGTCTTAGGATAATCAAATATTTGCGAAGATCAATGAGAAATTTGAGTTTAAACAATTTATTTAAAACGTTCTATACATAAACAATTGAAAGAATGCTGATTGGAATTTCAGACATTTTTATTAAAAATTGTATACAAATGTGAAACTAAAAAAAGGTCACTGTTTTTAATTCAGTATCTCGCAGTATGTTCTGGAAATCAATTTCCGAAAGTTCCATCGGGAATTTGAATATTGTCTTTTTACTTCTTCGAAGACTTCTTCGAGGACTTCTTCGAGGATACTTCCTAATAAAAGAAAGAAATTACATACTAATTAATAAATAAATACTAATTTTTCATATTTCCTTGAAACATTTCAAAAATTGGAAATTCTGAACGAATCAGTGAATAGTGGCTTCGGAGATATCAAATGCAAGGCATACTAATCGACTTTCATTTTCTTCATATATATTTTCTTTGTGCCTGACGCGGTAGATATTCAGGCGTTTATTAGGCCGCGTTCACTTAGGACGAGGCGAGTCCTGCGACGAAATTTCTATAGGACTCGAACAATGGATAACGGAGTTAATCCTTCTTTAAATTCTTAGAATTCGATCACCCTTCTACCATTACTTCCTTGTTTAGACGAAGGGGTGAAGAAGGTAATATTTCCAAAAATTCCAAAAAATTATAAAAACAATTTTCAATACATATTCTCCCGATATCAATTTTATTTCAAGATCGGGTTTCACAGTTTTTAAAATGACCACAAATTTATTAAGTTAACATTTATTTATTTATTTTCTCTGAGATTGTAAAATGACATGATTAATAAACAAGGAAGTAATGGTAAAAGGGTGATCGAATTCTAAAGAAGGATTAACTCCGTTATCCATTGTTCAAGTCCTATAGAAATTTCGTCGCAGGACTCGCCTCGTCCTAACTGTACGCGGCCTTAATCCATTTCTGAGCAAACTCCGTGGAGCCTGCCACGTCGATACTTAGCACTAGCACTGGATGCCGCCGTTTGTTGAGGTCATCAGGAAATAGGAAAAGAATACATTTTCCTTCAATCAGTTCTTTGTGCGCCAGTGTCTGCTTTCCTGTCTCGCTTATAACTCCTCACTGCACAGTTACCACTGAATTCGTTTTCGCGTATCCCAAGAAACAAAACTCCTTTTCACTTAGCGTGACTACCATTTTGGTTAATCTGCTCTGTAGCGGCAGCCGTAGGATGTAGTAGACTGCTTGAAAATTTCTCTTTCATTTGATGTCTCAGAAGCTAATATCTTGTGTTTCATGAAGGAGCTACGAACTTTTGAAATGTGTCAAGAAACTATGAATAACCCTGTATGTTTTTATTATTTACAAAGAATTATAATTAATCATTTGAGAAGGTCAGAGTTTTTCATTTTCTTTAGTACACTGCTCAAAGTAGAAAATGCGATACTTGGAAAAAAAAAGTATACACAAAGATAAATAGGATTGAAAAAGTGATTTAATTTCAGTCAGGGAGATAACATAACCTGCGTATTTAGGAATCAGTAAAGATTATAGATGGTAATTTCCTCCTGTTTGTACCGCATTGCCTGCTATCCATGTACTTATATATTAGAAAAAGGAAAGGAAAACTACGCAACATGGATTCGAATGCCTCCACCAAGCAATCAAAGTGGAGGCTCCATGATAGGCAGATGCTATCCATCTAAATGAGACTGACACTGGTTGCATGCTATTCAGTTTTTACTGCGTTACTGTAGAGGTTAGCTAACCGTAGCAGTCCTACGATGAAATGTGAAGTAAGAAACTTTGTATGGCGATAATGTTTTTGAGGACAATGCTAAACATTCTCGCGTTTTAAATGTACATACAAAAGAAAGAACTGTCTTTATTTTTTGTCAATGAACACTTTATAGTTATCATATTTAACAGCAACTTTTATCTCATGCATGTAGCACGTTTTCCCACTTTAATAATTTACCTAATACAACTGTTTAAATCCTCTTTCCTATTTGTATAGTGCTCTTTTAACACCTTCTCTATCCAGTTTTCCGTGTCGATCGAGAAGTGTATTCTGCAACACAGATTTGTCTTCCGCATATTTTTCGCTTAATTTTTACGTATACGCTCATGAGGCCCTAAAATACGTTTACCATTCACATGACAAAATACCAGTTATAGAAATTTCTTTAGAAAATTTAAGAGGTTAAATTTTACTACGTAGCCACAGCTGTGATAACTTGTCGTGGAAAAATTAATGGAAGCAATTTTATCAAAACTGGAGGGCGGGGGCTGTGCCCCTCGATTCCCCCCCCCCCCCATCTAACGAACTGATACATTCCCTTTTTTCTATTAATCACAGAGAACATCGCACAGTGGGCACATATATACTATCGATATTCTGACCATTTAAGAATATGGTTATCAAACTAAAAGTGTTAAATGTAAACTCACATTGCAGTCAAGTAAAGGGACTTCTTTGCATCGTTCTTTTGTGAGTGTTATGTATTTGTTTATGGAATGGATAGTTCTTAGTACTGTTCCACTTCATGAAGTTGATGGAGAGGCGAAATAAAAGGCGAAATCGGTCAGAATTCTATTTTTCTTTCCGGCTTTAAGCACTCCATCCGCGAAGAAAATTCCGCGAAGAGAATGGCACCTGCATGTCCTCATATAAAATTAGTTTTATGAGATTCGCTTCTTACTCTTTTAGTTTCTTTCTGCTGAATACACTGTTGTCTATTTCTGTAGTTTAAAGGCCGATAATTCCGGGATTTATGAAACAAAGTAGTCGGTTAGGTTAGGATTTTCCTCTCCAGATGTCGTATTGGTTGGTTATCGAGAGAGAAAGACGAGCATTGACAACAATACCCCAAGTCGGAGATTTTTCCTGAGCACAATTGCAACTCAAGTTAATAGTCGCACCTTATCCACTGAGTGACCAGTTTATTAGAAACACCCATGACTATGGAATCCGTTGGCATCGCTGTATCGGTTGGTCACGTGATAGTCGGTACGAATATAAAGCGAGAACACACCTGTCAACTGCAAGTGGTTTGACCGTCACCATGGGGGAAAACAAAGGATCTGAGCGACTTCGAGTGCGGGATGATAGTGCCCGGCGAGGTGGACTGTATATTTCCGAACTACAATTTCAATGATTTACCAGGACTGGTTAAACAACCAAAAAACAATCGGGCAGAGAGGCCTGTGGTCGCAAACGACTCGTCGATCCAAGGGGTGAACGTAGGATGGGAATGCTTGTTCGTCATGACTCGTCAACTAACCGTGGAGTACACCACTGAACCGCAGAATAATCACGCAGTACACGCCGTACATTGCCAAGGATGGTTTACAACAGCCGACGGCCGGTCCGGGTACCTTTGATCTCCACGTAAAACCGCAAATAATGTCTCCAGTTTAACCGTGTTCACCAACACTGGACCGTCGACGACTGGAAGAAGGTCTGCTGGTCGGATGAATCCCGTTTCTTATTGCACCATGCAGAAGGTGGACGCAGAATTTGGAGTCAACAGTACTAAACAATGGACCCTCCTGTCTGATTTCCACTGTTCAGGCTGGTGGAGGCTTTGTAATGACCTGAGGAATGTTTTCCTGGCATACTTTTGGTCCGCTAATACCTGCAGAACAACGCCTTAATGGTCAGGGCTACCTGAACATTTTTGCCGACCACGTTCATCCCTTCATGCCTTTTGTGTTTCCCCCATCGGAAGGATACTTTCTGCAGGACAATGCTCCGTGTCGCACGGTTCGTATCGTCATGGAATGGTTCCAGTAGCACGATAATGAATCCAACTTACTCCTCTGGCCACCATAATCCCCGCATTTGAACCCAATGATCTGGAACGTGTTATTCGAGGCATGGATCCACCACCATCTAATAAGCTTCAACTGGGAACAGCTCTTGCATCCGCATGGACAAACATCACGGAATTGTGCTTCCAGCGGCTAATTGAACATGCCACGGCGAATTCGTTATAGCTGCTAGGGGTGACGCAACCCAGTATTAGGAGGATGTTCCTAATAAACTGGCCACTCAGTGTAAAAGAATGATTCAAATGTGCTTACTCTTTTTATGGATTTACTGGCATTCATTATGATCATTCACATTAAAAGCCCCCCCCCCCCCTCCCTGTTCAACTCAGATTACATCTTTGTCCCGATCCTGTTATAAGCATCTGACTTGTCCCCGTCTTTTCCTCCTTCAGTTGATCCTCATTATGAAGAGTTACCAGGTACAGTTGGGTGTACAAAGGTGCACCTGCTCCGTAGGAACTGAGCTTACCGGATGTTGATCGGTTGCAAAATCAGATACCTTTACTGAGAGTCAAGGCAGATTAAACTGGACCTGTCCTTTCTGAATGAAAATAGGGTAGCAGGTATACGCTAGGTATCTGCTCTTCACGTGCTCAATTATGACTTAAGTCTAAACCTTTTTGCACCAGACTGTACATATGCCGAATTTATGACTTATCATTTTGCACTTTATTTTCTTGGATTCGCTCTTCCTTATACCTTACTAAGAACGGGTACTTCATATATATTGCTAAATATTTTTAGAAATTTTGACCTATTGTGCACATTACAATGATAGGTTTCGAGTTTTTAACTACTCTGTAAATTAAAGCACTAATCAAACCTTTTTTTAGTGAACCGATAGCGGTGCCCTGTTCCCCTCACACGATATCCTAAAATTTTATGAATAAGAAATTTTTATTTTTATATGGAAAAAATGTCTTAAATTTCTTTCAACATGAATACTTTCAGCTACTTACTGTCTTCATCGTTAGAGTACTTGTATCGGTGTCTTCCTATAATACAATTGTAAGACATAAATATTTATTATTATTATTATTATTATTATTATTATTATTATTATTATTAGATACGACGATTCTAAGAGATTTATGTAGAAAACTAAACTACAGAGTTCCGTGATGCCATATGGGCAAGTTAAAATAGCTTTCATTAACGAAGTTACTTTGAAATTTACCTCTTCGACGTGACGATGGGTAGTATAGATCTATTAGGAAATTGTAAAATTCATTTTATTTAATTAATGTAAAAAAAGTCAATAAGCACTTTATACAACGTCATTTATCAATAATTGAATTTCAATAATAAAAAATCAATTTTCCCTTTACCATGGTATGCAAAGTGGCTCTCATCAAATGGGACCCTATGTTCTAGATAAGCAGTAATGGGATAAATATGTTTTAACTATAAAATAATCGATAATTTGTTTGTTCATCTACTGAAATATTTAAAGTTTCTTAAATATACTGTATACATAAAATATAGTAATTATTTCATATAAAGGCTTTTTTCTAATTCGTGCCTGAACTGAAGGTAGCTCATATTAATGTAAAGCTAGTAACTGTTATTATTTTGCTAAATATACTCAAATGCACTATAGGAAAAAAATAGGACGCCTTATTGCAGACACAATGGTCAGATCCGCAATAGATACATATTCGGTTAAAAACTGTAAAGCAAAACGCCTAGAATATATGCTGTGAAATGGCTAGCATCAAAGAAGCACAGAAATTGGATCAGTGGTAGCGACTATTATGAAGTAATGAACGGCATTTCACACTTTTCAGCGTGGACGGATGCGTGCGGATGAATATCTGATATGTACAGTTAAACAAATAAGTAAATAGACACCCTGTTCTTCGGTCATTTATTTATTGCACAAAAACTACTTGGTACACGTATTTCTTAGACATGCACTTTGTTGCCGCGCTTTTTTGCTTTCCGCAGAGCTTTAACCGGGTTGGACATGGAATCAATGAGTTGGGCGATCTTGGCCTATGGAATTTTGATCCACTCGATACGCAAACATTCGTAAAGTTCTGCGCGGGAAGCATACTCGTGTTCATATCGGGTGACCGACTGGCCCCTGGCAGTTTATGGACGCTATGTTATGCCTGGCAAGCCTGCGTTCATCGAGCAGTGTGACAAGGAGCACCGTCTTCTATGAATAGAATGGATGTTTTGTCAAGAACCCAGTTGGAAAATATTGGCAAAGGACCCTCCTCCAATATGGCGATGCATTGTTCTGCATTAATGTTACCCACACATTCTACAAATGACATTGTTAGAGCTCTGATCGCCCAGTGCTCCAAATGACACCCTACACCTAAACAGAAAAACTGTAGTCGGTTCATCCTGAACTCTTGACTAGATTTTCTCCAGACCCAAATGCGACCACGGCAAGAAAACTGACCAGAAAACGACTCATCTGTGAAGATGACATGACGTCAAAATCCCAAAGGGTATTCCACCATCTCAGACGCCGAATGTTTCCTCTGTGCGGTAAGAAGGGGTTTTCGCCTTGCAGCCCTTCCATGAAGCCTAGCTGGTGCATATACTTGACATCCATGTTATTACTCACTTGCAGATGTTCTGCCTTGTCAACGGGAAGCCTTTAAACGGGAATTTCTATCACCCACAACCACTCTTTAGTGCCCGCAGTTGTCGTGCTGTTGGTCCAGGCCGGCTTGCACGTGACTCTGCAGTTTCTCTTTTTAGCGTTTTGAACTCTATAATAACCCTCTTGACAGTGGACAACGGAATCTGAAGTGTGCGGGAGATTTTCCTTTGGCTACACATCTTCTCCCCGTTGAAAATCTTTGACACTGGGCGTTCGAGGCATGTTTCTTCAAGATGAGAATAAGTTACTGCAAACAATACTGTAAAATATAACGCCACATTCAGTTATTTCTATGAAAAACATGAATAAACCTGAAATAGGGGTGCCTATTTGCTTTTTGTGTGTCACTGTATACATAGCATTCATGTTCTTTAGTCGATTTTGACCTGGATCTACTTGTGATACCTCATGCCAACATAGTTCTAAAATGTAGACAGTTATTCAAGACAACTCAGTTCTATCCACATAGAAGCAATTCTATGACTCTTTCTTGATAAATGTGTCTTCCAGGAGGCCAATGTCATGTTTCCAGCATTATACTGTAGTTGTATGCGGAAAATGACTTTAATCTGGAATGAATTGGAACGACGAGTAAGTTCTATGCCTATCCGACCTTCTTCACTGACTGATTTGAGTGTTCCAGGAGAAATAGCTTAACATTCCGCTCTAGGTTTTCTGGACAGTTTAGCAGGAATGGTGCCTGCTATAATCACTTAACATGGCAAGCTTACCAAACAGTGAAGTAAATTCTGTTGTCCTATTTGATATTGTATCCAACACTATTGTCCATACAGTGAATGATTACATAATATGAAAACTAGTTTTGATGATTATTTAAAAAATAATTTGTATTTGTTAAACAGTTTACCTGCTTCAACCAATTGGGAATGTCTGTCCTCTAACGAACGAAAAAACAGGAATAACACAATTAAGTAAAAATATATAATAGTTACATATTAGTCACAGAAATTAATTTCAATATTTACCGTTATTTGTAACTTGCCTTTCTTCCAATTCAGGATCTAGAGATGAATGGCAAGAATAAATATAATTAAGTTGTAGCCTGTATTGATTATAAAAATGAACATAAAATTACCCTATCAGAAAGAGTAAGCCAAACGAACCGAAAAAAATATCAGATAGAGACGATCAGTTGAATAATACCGTAAATGCTCAAATAAATGCCCCGGCGTTTAATGACAAGAAAATGTTTTCCCAGCGTTTAATCGAGACCGGCCTTTATATTCAACTACCGCAGTTTTAAAATTATTATTTATTTTTACCGCATTTAAATTTAATGCTAGTTTATCTTAATATAATAGCCGATTGCCGAATCTTCCCCACCTACCCACACGTAGGAGCATGTGTGGCACGTGGGACTAATCTACAAGATGATTACAGACGGGTTCCCTTCTGTTTTGATTATGATGGTGAGATCCTTTCTCAGCGACAGGTGCTATCAAGCCAAAGTTGGCGAAAACTTCTCCACGCCCTGCAAGGTAAAGGCCGGTGTCCCACAGGGTTCTCTCTCGGGCCCGTTCTCTTTAATTATTTTGTGCACGATTTCCCAAATCCCGGGAAGTGTAATTTAAATTTCTATGCTGATCGTACTGCCATCATGGCATGGGCGCAACAGCCATCTCACGTTATCACTCGGCTGCAGAACGCCTTGAAGAAGTTCGAAGACTGGTTTAATTGCTGGAAACTGAATGTTAACGTCGGAAAATGCAAAGCCGCGTACTTCAACAAAAAACTAAAGTGTCCCCCGGATTCAATAAGAAACTCGAATGGGTTGACAACTACAAGTACCTTGGCGTTATCATCGACTCAAGACTCCTGGAATCGTCACGTAATTTTGCTCTGAACAAAGCGAAGAGGGCAAAGTACAATCTTATAGCTCTCCTGGGTAGAAACAGCGCCCTCAGCATCGACAATAAATTACTACTATATAAGACAGTGATTCGGACCATTCTCCTCTATGGCATGCCTGCGTGGGCGACTATATGTAGAAGCAGATGGAGTTAACTCCAGTCGTTCCAGAATGTTACCCTGAGGACCATTGCGCAACTTGGAAAAATTACCGTAAAAAATCATTACATCCATTCGGATCTGAACATGACTCATTGGAAAGTGTGTCCAAGATCTCCTGATAAACATGGTGCAGACGATGAAGAGCTATGACAATGACTGGTGGCTGGAATACTGAATAACCGGGTGGAAATGAAGCAGCATACAATGTATAGGAAACCGAGGCATGTTCTTGATGTCAACTTCGAAGACATTGGCAACGTTTCCTTACCGGATTATTGGGAGATGTAATATCGCCCTCTCCCACTCTTCTGACAATCGTCAATCTTATTATTTTTTGCTTTTTCATAATATGGAAGACCTCTTTGAGTTAGTCAGGCTTCTTGCCTATTTCAGTGTATTTCATGTGGAATTTATTCCGGACGGGTGAGAATCGTGTAAGCACCGCTTACGTCCCACCTGAACAAATTTACATTCACTGTTCGATTGTCTACCTAATTATAGCTGTTTCACCCGTGAGGATGGAACAATACTGAAACGCGTCAGCATTTATAAATGATTTAACCGTGTCTTTGTTAATTTTCCTTATATATACCTATACTAGGACCCAAGACAGCATAGACATAGTCGAAATTCAAGTTTATGATTGGTAGTGATGGCACGTAAATGTGGACTTTGGTAAATCCCAAGAGATGAAATTACATATTGTGAGATCTGGATAACGTGGCGGGTACGGTAAGAGAAATTGGTTCCACGGACCTTGTGTGAGCCGTATCCACAGAGGATCGTACAATGAGTATATGTAATACAAGTTGCATGAACATGGGCAGTTCTTCTTTCATCCAATGTAACGTCTGTCCTAATAACTCGTTGAAACTTGTTCTTTTCTGTATTTTGGCCCAGTCAGCCCTTTTTCTGCGTATGATCTCTCGCACATCTCATCTGAGTTGGGTAATCGAATACACTGGTAGGCCGATTCCTTCTGGTAGGGCAATAAAGCAAAATTTTTCAAATATCTGAGTATTATTAAAAGCAAAATAACTAAGTTTTCTTATCTTTTTCTCTGAGATTATAGGATAAAGCCCTCTAATATAAAAAGTGCAGAGGACAAATTTGCATGATTTAAGAAATCCAGTTAAAGATAATCAATTTGATTTTTTACCATAAATTGCAAATTCTCTTTCGGCAGCCGCTGCATTATTTGTCTGAGATGCATTATTTGTTTCAGCTGCATTATTTGTTTCAGCTGCATTATTTGTCTCAGTTGGATGATTTGTTTCAGCTGCATGATTTGTTTCAGCTGCATTATTTGTTTCAGCTGCATTATTTGTCTCAGTTGGATGATTTGTCTCAGCTGCATGATTTGTTTCAGCTGCCTGATTTGTTTCAGCTGTATTATTTGTGTCTGAAAAAGAAAGGATTATTAATGATTTGTAGTCAAAAAACTTGTAAAAATAAAAAAAAAATGAAACAAGGACATTTTACTGTTATATCACAGAGCGAATTGAAAATGAATTAATTTTGCTCTTTACCATCTTGATTTAGATTAACTGTCTTGCGAGATTCTGGAATAATAATAATTAAATTCTAATTATTATTATTAAGACCCAATAATAATTAATTTTGAATTAAGAAACTTTATATTGACTCTTATAATCGAGCGTATTTAAAGTGAAGCAAGCATTCTCTTAATTATTCAAACGCTGTAATTATTTATGTAATAAATGATATTTATATCTGAAGGTATTTACCTGCTTTAACCGGAAGGGATGGTCTTTCTTCTAATCATAGAAAACAAAGACAACAGTTAATGGACTGTCACAGGCTAAAATAGAATTCAAATAATTTAATTTTGCTATTAACCTTCATCTGCGAAATGGAAATCCCCAGTTCCAGTAGAATCTAGAAAGAAATGAATATTGTAAAGTACAAACAGTAAAAGACCCAATTGTCCAACTGCAAATGTTGCAATGCAAATTTTGAATTTGAGTTTGATTTGATTTTGGAAAACTTTGTTTTGTTTGGACTTGGATGCTGACTAAGATGGTAATTAGAAATTTTTGTCTATCTCTGAAGGTTTTGAAGATGCGATTTGTATTTTTTTTCTTAATTTTCATAGTTGAAATCAGTCTGAGTGCACTATCAGAAAGGTCAACCCCAACTATCTATTCCTTGCCTTTAGTGATATGTATATTTACATATCCAAGCAATTTTTGACTCGCCCTGTATAGTGCGCTGGTAGCCATCGAAATTGGGAATAAGTGCAGAAAGTAAAATGTACAATTCATTAGGTTATAATTAAATCGAACTCGGTTGTAGCGACTGCGTCAATAACTACCAAATGCCTTAGTGTGATTACATACTAAAAACTTAGTGGGAAAAATCCTGTGACGTATGCACTGAACAAAGCGAGCGAAAAAGGCCAAGTTAAGCTGATTGCCCTCATTACTTGCATTATTGCCCTTGTACAATAAGCTACCATTATTCGACCATCCTGCTCTACGGCATGCCAGCATGATGACTATATGCCGAAGATGCATTTTTTATAACAAACTGGCCTTAGTATACGATGATGCTCGGATTTTAATTTAAAAAAAGCTGTAAAAACTAATATAACTGAAAGAACTTGAAAGTATTTATTCTGTTGAACAAAGCAAAAAAACATAAGTTAAACATAAAATCATACAAAACATGGAATTAGTTAATGCAAAGCTTCCAAATAACAATGTTGTTAGTGAAGCCTTTCTGGCTACAGCTTCATCCTGATTGACAACAGTGTCAAAAGATTGGAAAGAACTTGATGTTTCAGGCAACATTTTTAGCAGAACCAGATTGATTTTGTCGAGCGAAAATCGCACGCTTTCACAACCAGGTGGAGTCTTTGTCGTTGTTGTTCATATTAGAAAAGACTTTTGCCTTTTGCCTCGAACTCATCTATTGTGCCAACCATCTGTCCACATCGAAGTTGATGCATGTCAAGCTGTTGGTACAAAGGCAAGAAGCTGTTGTGCTTAGCTGTAAATTCTCCAAATAGACGGACTCTCATGTCGGTCTTCAGTTACAGTTTCTGAACATGTTTCCAGAGAATGGAGGTCTTCGAAGAAGCATTCAGCTCATCAGCCTTTGTGCCTCTTGGGATGACGGGAAGGGTCTGTCAAAAGTCTCCTGCAAGTACCACAGTCACTCTTCCTATGAGACTGTCACTGCCTCTGATGTTCTTCAAAGTCTTGTCAACTGTTTCCAGGGCCTTGTCTGAAATCCTTGAAAGGTTGCTTATTGAAGAATGTTTTGGCCAAGTTTAAAGGAATCTTAAAACCTGAATTTGCAGTGCTGAATTTGTCTCCAGTAAGAAATGTTGCCGCAATGCCAGAAGATGCCACAGCAAGAGCTATGCAGTGTTGCCTGGTCTTTGCGAGAAGGGATACCGACATATCGTTACAAGACAATTCGCGACAAACACGGCTCTTTCCGGAGAATTTGCGAGACTCGCAGCTTAAAATTAAAAGAAATCCTAAAATCATGCATTTTTTTGTTAGAACAATGAACATATCATTTTTACAACTTCAATTATACAATCAAGAAAGCAAATATTAAATCATTCAAACATTTTAGAATCTTACAATGTCTCGTTAATACAAATTGCCTGCCGCGGATTGTCTTATAACGAAATGTCGGTATTCCTTGCGAGAAGAAGGTTGATCAGGAAGGTTTTATTTTCTGTGCCTCCAGGCGCATCAAGAAAGAAAACTTTTCCGGTCTGTCTTCTGACGGCATCAATTTTCCTTTTGTAAGCAGCTCTTTGGTCATCGAGTAGCTTTGGCTCATATTCAGCAACAAAAGCCTCTAGTTCATCTATCTATTTACCTACCTACCTACCTACCTACCTACCTACCTACCTACCTACCTACCTACCAACCTACCTATCTATCTATCTATTATCCCTTTACGTGGTCAGAGAAATTAGAATTCCCCTAAAAAGAGAGAGAGTACGTGGGGGGGGGGGGGAGTAAAATAGCGTTATATCTCGACCATGACCTTGACTTCGGATCAATTCGACCTGCCTAAAATCTTCCCTGAGTCAACATGAATTACCATGCAAAATTTCATCAAGATTGGTCCAGCTATTTTGAAATGCATAGCGAAAATACATACCTACAGAGAATTTTATGTATATACATTAGTATTTTAGATGTTTGATTATACTGGCCAACAAAATTTAAGATTTTCCTTGTTCATGGAATGAAATTAGGTAGTATTTTTTCTGATGATTACGAATAGGCTACATTTTGAAATTTCTCTAGCACGCACAGATTTTGAGATAATGCGAATTGAAATTTTTTAGGTTTTCCCATAGAAAATAATAGCAACATTGTATTAAACCATTCGCTTATTCTCTTTTATTATTGCATATATTAACACATTTTGCAGAAAAATGTGCTCAAATGATACGAGATGCGTTAATCAGATTAAATATGACCAGAACAAATGGTATATATGTGGAGATTTGTTCGTCATTGGATTTTTATGCATGCTGAACGGGTACATTAAGTACTAACGTTTTTCATTTGTGAATGGTACCGCCGGACAAAAGATTTCCACTACAGCACAAATAACTGGATATATCTCCAAAATTTGACTCCTAGGCAAATGAATGTCGAAAATAATCATATAGTCGAAATTGAGAAAAATCTTGCTGCCTCCACTTCATATAAAATTGGGTTTAATGAAAAAGACAATGAACAGACAGGGCGCGGGATTTCAGTATCTGAAACGGAAAATAAAGGAAGACGTTTTGTCACCTCTCAAATTAGGGAGCTAATGGCTGATAATTGAAACTGTATTGAACCCAATGGAATTAACAATCTAGAAAGCTCTAAAGACTTAGCACACGGGTTTTTGGGAAAAAACGAGGAACCCGATTACGCCGAACTTGTTGATGAGCTTCTGCAAGGATTCCATGAATTGTGATGCAATATGTCACTAAAGATTCATTTCCTGCATTGGGGACGTTCAAGAAATACGTCTCGCTCTTAGGGGGGTATGAAAAGTGTGACACAGCGTGACAATAGGCGTAGAAATTGGAAATACTTAATTTGGCGAATTCTAAAAATTAATGCGTGTTCATATTTTTAATCGGCCTGCTTTTTGGCTGTTGACCAGTGTTATTAATAAATAACATTAATTTTGATTTCTCATATCTGTAAATACGATTACAAATCAGATCTCATAAGTAATCTTGCTAAATCAGCGATGTATCCAGAATTTTATTTGGGGGGGGGGGGAGGGAGGAAGGGGGCTGAGGGGGATTGGCTTAATTCTGCTAGCGGGGGTCAATTACAGAATTAGTCGTCAAGATGGTCAGCCTCCTCAACCCCCCTCCTCCCTTGTTGGGTACGGCCAGGCGCTAAATATAAAAGTAGGCATCTACCTGAAATACCTCGTATAGATTGATATACAATTGCTTTGCATGCCAAAATTCATTGGATAGCAGTGGACTATTTTTCAAGTGGCAGTAGCATCATGTGCAAACAGTATAAATATGCAAATCAGTGTCAGTTGGTTTAGTTACACTGTCATAAGTAAGGGGTGAGGTGTTCACTGTGACAATGGCTACACAACGAGAGCTATCCGAGTTTGAACGTGGCCTGGTATGTGGAGCACAATGTATGGGTTATTCAATATCGGAAGTGGCTCAAGAATTCAACATCCCACGGTCCACAGTTTCAAGAGTCTACCAAGAGTACCAACTTGACGGCATTACCTCCCACAATGGACAACGCAGCAGTCAACCACACCTTCTCAATGAACGGGACCAACTGCGCTGAGTAGAATGGTCTCTGCTAACAGGCAACTAACACTACGCCAGATGACATCAGATTTTAACCAGGGTGATACTAGAACTGTTTCGATGCGAACTGTGCAACGAAATCCTGGTGTCCATGAGATATGGAAGCAGAAAACCCACGAAGGTGCCCTTGCTAACAACAAGACATCGTCAGCAACGTCTCTCCTGGGCCCATGAACACGTCGACAATTGGAAACGTGTGACCTGGTCTAATGAGTCTCGATTCCAGCTGATACGAGCTGATGGTAGGGCTCGAGTGCAGCGCAGACCCCTGAAGGCCAAGGACTCAAGTTGTGCAAGCCGGTGGTGGTTCCGTACTAGGCAATTATGGGAAGCTCTCCAGTCGGAATGGTTGGCAATGTCTTCAGATATCTCCCACCGACTTGTGAAATCAATGCCACGTCGCACTGTGGCATGTCGCCGGGTTAGAGGAGGTCCCAGAGGTTATTAGGTGCTATCCTATCACTTTTGGCATGTGAGTGTATATTGAGATACAAAATTAAGTTAAGATTAATTATTTGCTTTTTGTTACCATTGTCTTCAGGCTTTCGTTTGGCAGCTGCTCTATTTGGTTCTGGAAGAGAACATGTAGTGTTAATGTAAAATGCACCAATAAAAATCAATATCGAACGTAAAATAACCATTTTTCTATTTTTATAAGTTAATGCAATGAAGTAATATTATATAGCAGATTTGCCTTCAAGACAGTGAATAACGAAAATAATGAGATCAATGATGTAAACAAAATGTAATGGTTGCAGGGCGATGGTGATTCATCGAACTTTTGAGAGCAGAACTTAGGATGTGTATATCAGAGCTGAGACTGGATTTGGGAAATGCTAAAACTATTGCCATATCTTTTTATTCTGTCCCCATTGTTACAGTCAGGGCTTCCTGATGTAAATCAAAATAAAAACTGTCGCTGAGGGCCGGACTAGCGAGAGTGTATGGCACCTTTACAATCCCGCGAAAATTATGGTTTCTTTTGGTTTTTGAGGAAAAAGCCCAGCTAATTTAGGTGTTTCTGTCTCATCATGTGAAATGATGGTGGTTGCTCTCATTAATAAGTTTCACAGAGAACACATCCTAGTCGACAGGAGCAGGTAGACTGTAAGAGAGTTATCTCGCAGATCTACGAAGCCACATTACAAGCGTTGATACTTGTTTACGTATGTGGCAAGAAGTGGACACGGAATTGTCAGTTTTACTTTCCATTGGTGCCTTATAGTTTATTTTATTCGCTGTAGATATATATAAATATTTTTTTGACTCTCCTTGTATAATAAATTGCGTCTAATAGTAAAAAAAAATTACCTGAATAGGATATAAAAACTTGTTTGCCTTTAAATAAATGGACAGATATTAAGCTCTAGTATAATATAATAAACTATACAAATTCTGAACAAATTATTAAAACAATTTTCACATATTACCATCATTAAAATATTGCCTTTCCACACTGCCACTCTCTGCAAATTATAACATCAATGTACAGGGTGTTGCAGATAACTACAAGGCAGTATAACGGGAAGCCTACCCGCTCGATTGCAGGGGCCGGCTCGACATCAAATGATAATTGGGCAATTTTATCTAAAACATGATAGTTTTGACGTTCACCACCCCCCTCCCCCACTGTGGAAACTGCCAGCTGCTGCAGGCCACCTTCATCTCCCTCCATTATGCCAATTGACCAAGCCGGCCCCTGCAATTCAGCGGGCAGACTTCCCGTTATGCTGCCTTGTAGCTATCTGCAACACCCTGTATGTGTTAGGAAAATTCTTTAGATTTTAAAGAAAAAAGCAAAAAGTAAAAAACTTACCTGCATAGTTAAATTGACCTTGTTTTCCTATAAATAAGGAGTCAAAGAAAACCATAACAACATCAGCTAATTTTTTAATAATTAATTAAAATTAGAATGAGATATTACTTTACCATTTTTTTCTAATCGTTTTTCTGCAACTGCATTACTACCTTCTGCAAATTATGACAAGAATACATTAAATTAATTTTTTCAATAAAGAAACATCCACTAGTGATAAAATTTACCAGCAAAGGCAGGTGGATATTTTGCTTCTAAAAAGAATAAGGAAAGATAATGTTTATGCTAAAAAATTAATCAACGCTCTGCTCTTTTAAATAAGTACGTTGTAATTATCCACCTTCCTCTGCAAAATTTCTGTCAACTGCTTCATCTTTTTCTTCTGAAATTAAATGAAAACATTTTGAATATCATATATTGTTGTTGACTACCTTAAACAAACGATAGAAAAAGTAAAAATGAACTACAAATAGATTTAAAACAAAACAATGCTAGATGAAACCTGTACACCATACTAACTAGCATTTAAAAAGTAAGTTTTTTCAGGTGTCTTTTCAGTCTCTATAAATAATATATAAACACTTCATAACATTATATTAAAGATATCTTCTGCAATTAAAAGTTTGATGTGCAATATAGGTCTACATCAAGTAGACATTTTTTCATGATGAAGACATTTAAGAGCATTTGAATGGTAAAAGGCATCTGATCTCAAGGAATTTAAATATGCAGTGATACTAGACCTCTTATGGAGTGGGGTACAAGCATGAACAAATTTGCTGCATTTAATAAATCGAACTGAGGATGGTCTAGTATAGGATAACCAAGACTGCAGTCATATCCTAATATTTGTCAAACTAATTAATCCCTGGTTAATGCAATGCAATAGAAGTATGCATATATCATGATGAAATGCTGTGACATCATCCCCCTTCCCAATTCTGTGACGATTTCTTCATAGATTAGGAAAGAGTAGTTCCAGTCATTTTAGAAAATTTTAGAACACAGTTTGATTGAAGTATGTAGACATATAAACTCAATGAAAATAATAGCACTAAAAAGATTGCTTGCAGTATTGCTAATAGTCCTCTTTCAAAGTTTGAAAATGGGATTCATTGATGCCGTTTCTCACTAATTTGATTAGCCAATGAGTCTTTGGCTGAACCTTACCTGATCAGAAAGAGCACTTTTCTTTTTCTACTGGTGAAGAGATGATTGATTAAATACTATCGTCTGCTTCATCATTCATGTTGTCACAAGGCCCTGTCATCGTTTTAAATCATATACAAGCATAAATGGACTCTTTCTTTAAATGCTTTAAAAATTCTAATCAAAGCTTTTCTGCAATTAGTCTTTCTTATATCTCGTAAGCCACAGGCCCCATACTGCTCTCCAAACTCAAGAATTGCTGCAAACGTTCAAGTTGGAAGTTTGGAACCCCCCTCCGTACAGCCCGAATTTGGTGACCAGTTTTATTTCCTTTTTCCGAAATTGAAGGAACACTTATCTTGATAAAGATTCTCTTCAGACAGTGATATGAAAACAGCTGCCGAGAACTGACTCAATGAGCAGGGGGCGTAATTTCTACAAGCTGGATTAAACAAGTTGGTCTTGCATTCAGATAAATGCCTAAATAAATTTGGTGATTATGTGGAAAAGTGTTTGGCAAGTATGCCTCTTAATTCCCTGCATTTTCTGCATATTGTCAATAAATACTTTTTTATTACGCTTGTAACCTTTTTTTTGGATCCATCCTCGTATGTTAAAAGAGTATATTATCTGAGGATTGTGTTTGAACGACGCTATGCTGGCATCCAATTACAATGCGAAGGAAACATTGTGAAAATACAAACCACTATGTATCGTCATTACTGATCAGTTCATCAAGCCTAACCTCAGTGGTCGATATTTATACATCGCTTCACTGATTTCCTGGCCCATTCCTTCCATTCATGAAGTACTGAAAGATAATGCACTCCATTTCCCATCAAATCGTGCTGCTCTGTTGGGAGACGATCAATATAGCTAACGCAACTCGCTATTCTTGGAATTAGCTATTTAAAAACATTTTGGGCTACAAATCCAAATACGATTGAAGTTTTGTCGAAATTATTTAACATTTTATATTTTTAAATGAAATATTCTTTGAAGTGACCTTGTAAGTTAGATTACAGAAGGAAATTATTGTTTACCTGGAGCAATGAGTCGGGGTTGTTTTCCTTTAAATAGATGAGGAAAAAATAAAACAAAATTATTAACAATTTATCCATCATCATTAATCAGCCAGTAATGAAAAGCTTACTAACCATATCTGTAATATTCATAGCGGTGTCTGAATATGGGTTTTCCTAAAAATAGTTTTAAAAATGTTAAATCTATTACGTAAATAATATATGTAAGTCGAACCTCGTTATTACGAATCCAGTTAATACGAATTATCGCTGAGTACGCTTTTTTCCTCTGGTCCTGACCCTGTGACTTCATTTTTTATAAATTAGTCGTTTAATACGAGTTTTTTTTAAACTAATTCCGGATAATAAGAATAAAATGAAGAACCCATACCAATAACGAGATCTTTATTGTAAAAAAAAAATCAGAATTGCAAATAATTCTGATTGGTTATTAGTCTAAACGGACAAGGAAGGAGACACGAATTTGACATCTGGGAATTCTGTTGTTTTTCAGTATTTCCACCCATTGTTCAGAATATGCACTATTCACAGCCCTATTCACTGCATTTCGATTTCATTTATTTCACGTTCATAACATTTCATTGTTCATTACATTATCGACGTGGCTACATCACAAAAGAGGAAACGCAGCGATCTTACCCTAGGTCAGAACTTATCAATTCTTGATGCTGTAGAGAAATCAACAGCAAAAAGAAAAGATTTGGCCAAGGAACTTAGCATTCCACCATCAATCTTAGCAACAATAATGAGAAATGTATAGACAGCAACTGGTACATCGAGAAGCAAACAAATATGGCAAACGAGGATGCAGTTTCAGAGGACACGACAAAATTTGTGGTTTTCGAGCACACGAGGACGTGGAAGTGGCTTTACTGACATGGTTGAAGAAGCACCAGAGAATGATGACGAACAGATAAAAAGATATGCGCCATAGGACAAGCGTATGTTGTCTGTTTTAGATGAAATGAAATCATATATTCTGTTTGGAATGATGTTCCATCAGATCTTATCAATTTGTACGGTTCTGTGAATAATGGTATTACAAGCAAGTACGTATATTCGTTCATGGAAACAAACTTCAATAATGAAGTATTTATCTGAAATAAGCGAATGACAATATTTTTTAACAATCTGAGGCTTGACTCATAACACTGTACCATCGGGTTTCCTTTCATTATCAGATAATACGAATCCCGGATAATACGAAGAATATTTCTTTCCCCTGAGATTCATATTAACGAGATACGACTGTATTATTCAAATTCTTAAATTAAATTTCCTGGTTAGAAAAAAAAAATCGTATGTCTTAACGTTGAAGTGTTAGCTATAAATCTAATATTAAAGATTTTTTCGATCATATTAGCCTTTATTTCCAAATAGAGATTACGCGAAAACTATAAAGTTTGAATTAACATAACGCTATACAGAGGAATATAACGTTTAGGATACTTCATTTTATTACCTTTTCTATATGTATTACGTCTTCTTACTTGGTGATCTAAGAAAAAATACCCATTAGTACAGGGTGTTTCAAAATGAATATCGGAGTTTTGAGGCTTTGTAGTATTTATTATTAAAAGCTTTTTATAACTTTGCTGTGTTAGTTTGTTTAGGTCAAATCTTGTAATCAATATTAAACCAACATTCCGACAAGCTAGGGAGCTGCAATTTGACACACTTATGCAGAATCGATGACAATTTATGATAAAAAAAAAAAATTTCAAATCGGTTCATTGGTTCGTGTTCTAATGGTACTAACTCATTACTACGAATTGATTGTTGTAACAATTGGACATTTCGTTATGGCGAGAGGAAAATGTATCTATTGTTTATTGTTGCAAAATTAAGCTTTATTGTTGCCACTAAATAAAGCATTATAAAAGCTTGGTTTGATAAAACCCTTTTTACATAATCTTGTTACATTTAACTTACAGTTATAAATAATACATCAAATGAAAGAGCAAGTCAAACAATTTTGTTGGTACACTTGCGGGATAACTCAGTACGCGATTGGTTAAACGTCGTTATACCCGAGCGCTGGATTGGCCGCAAGGGGCCGAATGACGGAGCTTGTTTCGCATGGCCTCCACGATTACCCGATCTGACGCCGTGCGATTTTTGCCTTTGGAGGTTCATAAAGGCTAATGTGTATGTGCCTCCGCTACTAGCTGATCTATCCGACTTAAGAAACAGGATTGAAGCAGTTGTTTCAACAATTACTCCAGACACACTGATCAAAGTTTGGGAAGAACTCGCCTATCGACTCGATGTGCGCCGTGTGACGAACGGTGTTCACATTGAACACTTGTAGGACAAACTGTTTGAGTTTCTCTTTCATTTGATGTTCACATTAAACACTTGTAGTTAAATGTAATAAACACTACGAAGCCTCATAAACCCGATATTCATTTTGAAACGTCCTGTATATTTGCAGAATAAGACTTTCCTTATTTATTATTTAAAATACAAAGAACATTATTGGTTGCCATCCTTAAACAATGAAGCCTTCGATTTATTTTTATATAAAATATAAAAAAATTAAATCAATTTTATTTATTTATTTACCTCCTTCTACAATAGGGACAATGATAACCACGTTAAGCAAAACCAAGAGAGTGATTGAAGCAGTCTTCATTCTTGAAATGATCAAAATTATTACGTAGTTCTAGTTACTTCCTTTATAGCCTTATACATAGATAGAAGATATTAAAACGTTTCAGATATTATTAGAAGTATTTAAAAACTAATTTAAAAATATAGAATAGTGAAATAAATATTTTTCATATTTGAAAGCAATTAATTAAAATTTATATGTCCGCCTTACCTGGATGAGACGTTTGAACAAAAGTAAAAGATCGGCAGCTTAAGTCGAACACAGTAACTTGATGTCTTTTTAATTCTCGTTAAAATGGCCTTTTTGTTCATTAAACTCTTTGTATTGTTATCGTTTACTATTTTAAACTCTTTTAGCAGTTGTAATAGCAATGTTCTTTCCTTTCACACTTCGGAGAAACCATTTGGTTCTACCTAACGTCGGTTTCTATGAATGTGTTGCTGAAATCTAAAGTACAAATGCTTCCGTATAATGAGAACCCTACTGCGGTTACAAGATATAAACTTGCATTTTTAAGTCTAAGGGTTTTTTTTTTAATATTTCCGCTTGAAGTAGCTTAGCTTTTATTTTATTTCATCTAATGACTTTTATTGTTTATTTATTATTTAAAGCATTTACCAGTGGTCTCATGCTGAATAATCGAAAATTCTACAAAATTTTATTAAATGAATTCAATTCAGAACTTTTTCAGCATAAAAAATAACGTTAGTCATTGGTTACATTCATTAATTGAGCTATTTCTTAAGATTGCTTCATATAAATTCTATAATATTCATTTAATTTTTTTAGACACTTATAAAATTGTCAGTTAGGATTTTTATACATTTTCAGTCATTTTTTGTGGAGAGATCGAATAGAGAAATACCTGAGGCTGTATTCGTTTTCAAAGGTTGAATAAATCATAATTTCAGTAATAAGTTTGATTTAAGTTTTATTCTTTCTAAGAATTGTCTACCCTCCCAGGAGGATTACGGCGTGATGCTGATGATGTTGTTTTTCGTAGAAATCGATATGCTTCCCGAAAGTGAAAAGAATACCATATCCTCTTAGTTTTTGGTTATTTTAAAACTCATTTTTGGAAGAAGTGTAGTTTATGTCACAGTGCAATAATGATTGGTAAATTTAGAACACAAAAATGATTTTGCTAGAACCATTTATTGCAGTTATAATAAAAAATTGTGAAGTATTGCAGGAAAGAGGATCAGACATAAAAAATTTATTAAAATATATTTATGATTTTCTTATCAAATGATAAAAATTAAACACAGTAAGAAAAATAATTTCATTTCTATAGTTTGTGATTAGAATACAATTTATGGCAACGAGGATTCTTTAGATAGCAATAGAGAAGAATTACTGAAAGACTGGTTCCATTTATCAAAAAAAAGACCATGAGATAAAATAATATTTAGGCTTTTCAACGAAAATAATTACTGAGCTTACAATTTACGCAAGGTTCATATGGGATAAGTTCTGTTTAAATTCTTTGTTGTAAACAATTACATAGGCGATTACAGTCTTTAGGCTAATAATCATTCGTATAATAATGCAGAAATATTAGTAATGATCAGAAGAAGGAAAATAAAAAAAAATCATTTCAGGTTTTAATAGACAGGTTTTTTCAAGCAGCATTCATATTGTTGAGAATATGCATCTGACGGAATCACAGGACAACATATTTGGTTGTTGCGACAATCCTTTTGAGAAGAACAGTGACGACAGTTGTCAAAAATATCGACAGGCTTGTTAGGACAAAAGGCCCATTCGTTTTCTTCTAAGGGGGTAGACTGTAAAGTTGAAAATAAAAGCAATAAGTACATATAAGTGTAGAGAGAGATGAAAAAGTGATATCTCGTTCTGAGAAAGTGAGTCGGTCATAGGGAACATGGTTCGGCGGTTCAGTTATACTACGGTTCGAACTCGAAGTCCTGTACGTATTTTGGAGAAGATGAAAAAAAAATTGATCAGGGCCCAGTTAAATTTGCTATAATATGAAGTAAATAGAACCTACTAAAATACTTACCATGCATAAAAAGGCATTTTTGTACAAGTATCTCATTAAAGTTAATTCATTCTATACTCAAGAAGATAGGTTATAATAGCAGAACAGACATTTTATACCTCACTTTCGTGAATATGTAATGCCTGGAAAGCTGTCTTTTGGAGCAAAGTGTCACTTTTTCACTATTCCATTATGATGAGCGTGTTTGGGCTAGGCAACATTCCAGCGAACGATTTTTCTTTCAACTAAGTGTGGCAGAGGCTTCTGCAATGTTTTTCGTGAATAGGATTTGGGCCGTTAGTTATTCTACCAAAAATCATGATCTCATACGTGTTTCTCTATGTTCTGGGCAAATTTAAACCCTGCCAATAGGTGGCATTATTATGGAAATGACCATTATCTCTTTCAACACGACCGAGGGCTTTCCCATACTCTACGTAACTAATTTTCAAAAATCAGATGAGATTGCTTAAGTAGTGTTTCAGAGGGCTAATCCTAATCTCCATGAACTGGCCGAAATTGACCACAACAACCGTCTTTTCTGTAGAATGGTCTTAAGTAAGCTTGAATAGTGGAAAGTGAACGGAGTAATTAGTAATTTCCGTACTAAAGTCATTTTCTCCCAAAACTTTCAGATTTTTCCTCCTTTAAAATTCCCTTTACTAGCTTTTAAGAGATTTCATTACCTATAGAGCATGGAATAATTTTTTCAGGGAAGGACTCATCTATGAGGGGCTACAAGCTAGAAGAGTAGAATTGTCCTCGAGCATTCTATAGTTTACTAGAAGAGTAGGCGAGCATCTCATTACATGATCTTCTTAAAGAGATCTCCGCAAATGGATCAACTGATTACAGATTTAATATTCAGTCCATAATAAACAGTAACATGGTTCTTCATTTTGCCTCACTTATAAACAGAGAGAAATTTGGAGAGGGTGAAATATCCACTTAGAGAAAATTAAAAAAAAATAGAAATATCAAATTACTTTTCGATGCTTTCTCTTTCTCAGACTTTGTGTTCTTGCTGTAAATGAATAAGAATACTGACATAAGCTTAATAAAGTAAGTTAAAATTACATGAAAAATTGATTATAGTGAGGTTTTGGATTAATTTTTATGAGAAGATTGATTATTAATTATGGGTAACTCTGTGTTTACCTGAATATGGAGGACGTTTCTTTGAATTCTTTCTTTCTTTAAATAATATAAAATATACATTTTAAATTAAATGAAAATCAATATCGGGCGTTTTATTTAGTGATCTTATTGAATTTTAAAATTAGATGTTTATTATTACACCTCTTTACCTTCTACTTCGACAATCAGAACGCTTATAAACGTTAAGATAGCAATCACTATCAAAGCAGAGGATTTCATTTTATCAGCTTTTAAAGAAAGCTGTCAATATGAAATAAAGATTTAATATTTAAGCGATTTAGTTATTAATTTAATGCTATAATTTTTTTAATATGAATGAAAATACATTTACAACAAACCTGCCTTTTGTAGACGTATATAAACTTCTCCTTTCGTGAGCTGTTATTTCAATTGTGCTTGGTGTTTGGTGGAAATTTCGATTCTCATTTCTGATTAACGGAGACTATCCTATTACGTCGAATCATTTTCTGATATTTGTGTTCTACGTTAAAGGATTCATTCCAGTTTTTATTCGTCCACTTCTATCTTCATTTTAACGTGTAAACATTTAAGAATGGAGACAGTAATGAATTTTAATATTTTCTATGAAATTGAAAATGGCATTTTTTAAATAATAATATGAAGATAAAAATTGGAAGGGGCCTGACAACCATTAGCACACCGGACAAAAAAATTAGTTACTTTGAGAATTGTTCGATGCTTCTATGTAAAGTTTGAATATACAAATGAATGCACATGAACACATTTCATTGCAAGATAGTTGTAGCCAAGCAAGGCACGAACATTATCAACTGTAGTTTGCGTTATTCCGTGTTGAATTGGCTACGAAAAATGCATCGTTAGCCAGACGTATCTCAGTGGCAAAAAGAGCATTTGGGTGGTAAAAAGGACATCCATGGAAGAAGTAGCAAACTTTGCAGGGGGAACAAAACGCAGAGTTTAAGAAATGGGTCACAGGCACGTCGGGTGGCAACAAGCGTCGAAACTGTGATCAGACATCAATATTGACTGAATGGGGCAAAGATGAATATCGTGCCTAGTCACGGCCAACCGCTTTCAAACCAGGCAAGAAAAGCTTCGATTAGTACAGTTGGTTCGCATAGACAAGTTTGTAAAAGAAACTTATGGAAGCAACTGCATAAAATGGACGTTGAGACATTAAGGAGGCAACCGCAATGAACTGGGATCTTTCGTTGAAATTAGCACCAGACTTAACCAGCATCATTATTGTGACACTCTGGATGCATAAGTGGATCACATAAAGGATATCTGTGACCTGGACGATGTCTACAATCAGGACGATAACTGTAGGGTTCCCAGAGCTAGATCTGTAGAGGAATGGTTCGACGAGCATGATCAGACAGTGCAGCAGCTCGATTGGCCCGTCAATAGAGAATTTGTGGGATCACTTGGACAAATTGTATGCAGCATATAGAAGAAAATGGAGCCAGAAACTGTGGACACAGATCAAGAACGACAGGAAACCACTAATCCACATCAAATGTTTATTCAAATGTATGCAGCATGATTGGAGATCGATAAAGACTATCTAAAGGAACTCATTCAATCAATCGCCAAGCGCATTAAAGCTGTATTAAAGCGAAAAGATAGAGATATGCAATCAGGTAACTAATTTAAGTGTGCTTATTTTGTATTCTTGATGGCACTGAAGCAAAAATTGCAAATACCCTTCATGCCTCAAGCATGCGAAATTTAGTTCTTGAAATTCTACCTGGACAATCTTGTGATGGCAAACGCCTTCCTTCTCGTCGCTCTGTAGGAGATAAGTCAGGAGAAAAAATAGGCCAATTAAAATCTTTATGTACCTCAAGGATTGTCTTTTATAATTTGCAATGTAAAGTTGTGCATCTTCGTCCTTGAGAAACTCTTTCGTGTCATGGTTTATCATTCTTTCAAAAAACTCAAAACGGCCCTGTTTTATACAAGGTGAGATGGGAAATTTCGGTGAATGACTCGGAAAATCAAACAGGGACAGGTATTTTACTATCGTTCTAAGTAAGCCCCCATGACCGCAAAACACTTTCGACATTATTCGTACAATTGAAGCATGGGATGTGAAAAATCTCCTTCCGGTACTGCTTAAAGCTCCCTCGTGAATCAGACTCAGGAAAGCCAAAGGATCCCTTGATATGCCGATGGTTTTGGTTATGTGCACACCGAACACAACCAGTCATTGAAGAACATCATTCGTATTGGGCCGCTAGCAGTGTTAATACGTCTTTCGAGGGAACAAGAAGCCGCGACAATGCTACAACTGCCTGCGATTCGGACACGTATCCATGGGCTGCGCGGAAGATCCTCGTTGCATCAAATGCGCAGAGGTGCACTCAGTCTAAAGATTGCCCCAAGATTAAAGGACAAGACCCCCCCCCCAATGTGCGTTAGATGTAGTGGACAGCACACCGCAAGCTACAAGAAATGTCCAAAATCCCCCCAGATTAAAAGGATGCTTAGTTCCAAACGACAGCAGACAAATCCTTTGCAACTGCTGTGTCTAAGCCAGAGGAAAAAGGCCTCAACATTAACGACCTACCAGGTATGTATAAGCAACTAGGACGTATCTTTCATCTGTTTTCCAATCTAGGCAAAAGTTACTCACAGTTGAATGGGCTCCTTACGACCAACAAATTTATACAATAGCTGGACGATGTTATACTGTAATCAACAAAGGTGAACTTTGATGCGTGATATGGAATGCTAGTGGGATTCCCCGAAGCGTATCGAGTTTTAGAAATATCTGATAAAGCAGGAAATTGACATTGCTTTCCTCTGTGAAATGCACCTCAAACCAAGCCAAGACTTCAAGCTACCTGGTTACTGTGTGTACCGTAACGATCGTATGGCTTCAAACTCTGCAAGATGCGCTTCTGGGGGCGGTGCGATCATCATTAAGAAGGAAATTCAACTATTGAATTAGTCTCTACCAAGAATTAGTCTCCAAGTCTTATGCAGGTATGGAATCGGCCTCCATCATTATCAGTGACGTCTCCCTTGGTGAAGTGAAGTTCGTGGCGCTCTACAATTCGCCTAAATATTCTCTCGACGTAGGCGAGCTCGATGAACTCTTCAGGGGTGACATTCCAGTTGTCTTGGCTGGTGACCTAAATGCCAAACACCTAAACTGGAATTCCAGAACGCAGAACTACAATGTCATGATTTTCTACAGGTAAAGATGACATCATCGCTGCTGGACTTGTGAAGGTCACCTACTACTTTGACCATCCACCTACTGGTGATGCTCTTGACATTTCACTAATAAAGGGTTTCTTCAAGCCATACAACATCTTCACGATAAATGATCTTTCTTCTGACCACAAGCCTGTGGAGCTGAACTTCGACAATGTCGACATCAATTTCAGAGAAGAAGTCAAGCATCAGCAAGACTGGAAGCTCTTCAAAGAAATCCTCAAGGACCAGGATTGACATCTCCATGGAGCAAACCGTGTGGATGACATCGATCGACGTGTTGAAGACATCACCAGGCGAATAAACAGTGCCACTGAAGCTAGTGCCTATCCATTGGTAAACAAGCCCGTTCATCGAATTATGCTCACTCCAGGAATCCAACGCTTGATTGCAGAGAGAAACAAGACCCGTAGGCTTTTGGCAGCGCTGTCGTTTACCTTGACTAAAAACCAAATACAACAGATTAGTGCGAAGAGTTCAAGAAGAAGTAAAAGAGTTTCGCGTCGCTAGATGGAATGACTAGCTCAAAAGCTTGTCGGCTCGCGACAATTCCATTTTGAACATGGTTAGAGCTCTTCAGAAGTAGAAGAATGATACGCTTCCTCCACTTCGCACCCCTCAAGGTAATTACGTCCAAACTAATAAGGATAAAGCTCAAATAATTGCAGATTTCCTAGAGAAAATCCCTGATAAAAATAATCTCGAGAGTCAGCTCATGTCCCAGACTGTGGAAGATGGTCTTGCCAACTTTCATGAAGTCCCACAGCCTACAACTAAGATCATCGAGACCGGAGAAATCACTACCATAATAAGAAATCTGAAAAAGAGGAAGGCTTCAGAAAGAAACAAGGGTAAATAATAACGTCTTAAAGAATTTCCCAAAGAACATCATTAACGACATCTCGAATATCATAAGCGACTGTTGGAAGTTTTTCTATTTCCCGACTGTTTGGAAGCAGTCTATTGTGTTAATATCCCCCAAGCAGGGGCAAAATCCTGCAATTCCCACAAGCTACCGACCTATCAGCCTACTCCCGTCAATGTCTAAAGTCTTGGAGAAAACGATCCTTAACAGGTTCAAAGACTACTATCTCGCCAATGGTTTAGTGCGGAAAGAACAGTTTGGCTTGCGAGCCGCCCACTCGTGTCAGATGCAGATATGGAGGCTCGTTGAAGATCTGAGCACCCCACTAAACCTTTCCAGGTACTGTGGTGTGATTTTTCTTGATGTCAGCAAAGCCTTCGATCAAGTGTGGCACCAGGGGCTAATCTACAAGATGATTAGAGGCGGGTTCCCTCCTGATATGATTATGATGGTGAAATTCTTTCTTAGCGACAGGTTCTATCAAGCCAAAGTTGGCGAAAACTTCTCCACGCCCCGGAAGGTAATGGCCGGTGTACCACAGGGTTCTGTCCTCGCGCCCGTTCTCTTTAATTATTTTGTGCACGATTTCCCAAAATCCGAGAAGCGTAATTTATATTTCTATGCTGATGATACTGCCATCATGGCATGGGCGCACCAGCCATCTCACGTTATCACTCGGTTGCAGAACACCTTGAAGAAATTCGAAGACTGGTTTAATTGCCGGAAACTGAATCTTAACGTCGGAAAATGCAAAGCTGTGTACTTCAACAAAAAACTTAAGCGTCCCCCGGATTCCCTGGTTCTATTCAATAAGAAACTCGAATGGGTTGACAACTACAAGTACCTTGCGTTATCATCGACTCAAGACTCCGGCAATCGTCACGTAACTTACGCACTGAACAAAGCGAAGAGGGCTAAGTACAGTCTTATAGCTCTCCTGGGCAGAAACAGCGCCCTCAGCATCGACAGTAAATTACTACTATACAGGGTGTTGCAGATAAGTGAAGGGCAGTATAACGGGAAGCCTACCCGCTCGATTGCAGGGGCCGGCTCGACATCAAATGATAATTGGGTAATTTTATTTTGTTTAACTTGTTTGTTTGGCAAAGGGCATTTTCCACCCCCCCCCCTCCCCGACTGTGGAAACTGCTGGCTGCTGCAGGTCACCTTCATCTCTTTCCATTCTGCCAATTGACCGAGCCGGCCCCTGCAATCGAGCGAGTAGGCGTTCTGTTATACTGCCTTGCAGTTATCTACAACACCCTGTACAAGACAGTGATTCGGACCATCCTCCCGTATGGTGTGCCTGCGTGAATGACTATATGTAGAAGCAGATGGAGTGAACGCCAGTCGTTTCAGAATATTACCCTGAGGACCATTGCTCAGCTTGGAAGAATTACCGTAAAAAATCATTACATCCATTCGGATTTGAACATGACTCATATTGGAAAATGTGTCCAAGATCTCCTGATAAACATGGTGCAGACGATGAAGAGCTATGAAAATGACCTGGTGGCTGGAATACTGAATAACCGGAAGGAAATGAAGTGGCATACAAAGTATAGAAAACCGAGGCATATTCTTGATGTCAACTTCGAAGATATTGGCAACGTTTCCTTCCCGGATTATAAGAAGATGTGATACCACCCCCTCCCCCTCTCCCACTCTTCTGATAATCGTTAATCTTATTATTTTTTTCATAATATGGAAGACCTCTTTGGATTAGTCAGGCTTCTTGCCTATTTCAGTGTATTTCATGTGGAATTTATTCCGGAAGGGTGAGAATCGTGTAAGCACTTCTTACGTCCCACTTGAATAAATGTACATTCACTGTTCGATTGTCGATTGTCGTATTGACCTTAATACACTTTGGTCTTACTGTGTCCTCCCTGATCCTGCCGAAGGATGAAAGCTTTGCTTTCGAAATGCACATCCAGGTTATATTTTTTTGTTATTCTTATTGTGGTTAAAGAGTTCTTTTTTCTTAGTTAAAATCTACATTACTATGAAGCTTGGGCCAGATATCCCAATGGAATCGGAGTTATGGGGGTGGGACTCTCTTTGTCTTTTGAACTATGGCAACATATGGCATGTGATATATCATTCGGTAGAAAATGATGAGGAAAAAAAAGAAGATAGGGTTCTTTTAAAATTTTTAAATACTACGTTCGAGAAAATCAATTTTTGATTTAAAAAAATTAGGAGGTTAAAAAGTGCAGTTGAAGGGGTAAAACTAGATGAACTCAGCTCCCCTAATTTCCTACAGGGAGAAATATCAAAACATAAACATTGAATATCCGCCATCTTTTGAGGGCATCGAGACCCAAGGCTGCCATGACTCTGAACTTATCCCATTGTTATACAATACATCCAACCACGCAACAACTCGTTACCATCGTTATACAATAACAAGTCGGGCAAAACCGGCGCACTTCGATGAGTAGCAGTATAGGATTGCCTTCCTCTTGCCCTCAAAAAATGGCAGCTGTACCCATCATTCAATGCGAAGATATTTTCCCCTATACCTTCCTCGGGAGGATTAATTTCTTATAATTATTTTAATAAATTTTTATTATCGCTATAGTTACAAGAAAAGCAACCAGTGCTAATTTCAGAATATCTTTTGCAACAAATTTTCTTCTCAGGACACATTAAATTGACAGAACATGGCTGATAGGTCTTTATTTCACTGTCTAAGACGTAAATCGGACATTTTGGTTCCGTTTCTGTAAATGTATTAAGACAGGATTAATTCCTAATCTTATCGTGGTCTCTCTTTTGAATTTTAAATAAATAATGAACATTAAATTCTTTTACATTCATTTTCCACAGCTAATTTTAAGATAATGTTCATTCCAAATTAAAAATTAAAACTTAGCATTAAACTGATTCAGATATTATAAGGTGTGCATACATTCAGTGTATCTCCAGATTCTAATGCAGTTGATCTCCGAGTTTTGTGGATTGGCTATAAAAAATATGACAGGAAACAATTCATTTATTTGCTATAACTGGTAATAAATTGAAATAATAATTTCTCGCTTCTTTATTACCTGGATAACTGTAGGAATACGGTATTTCCATCCTGTTTAAAGTGAATCAAGTCATAATTTTATTAGAGTTCTCCCAAATATGTTTACTTTGTTAGCCCTTTCTTAACACTTATTTAATAATAGTGTTTATAGAAGTGTAACGTTTAGATTATAAACAGGATTTTAATATTTATCTCGATTCCCTTAATTTATTAACTACAAATTTCTTACCACTATAGTAATACGGTATTTTCTTTATGTAGTAACGAGATCGCCGAGCTGCTTACAGTTTTTTTAATAAAAAAAAAAAAGAAAATTAGAAGAACTTGAATTTTCTATGACGTAATTCCCAACTTTTCAAGTCATATGACTTACGTTCTTGTTTGTAGGAGTATGCTAAAGTTATAAGAGATACGATGATAGACACATTCCTTATTAGAGCCATTTAGATTATTTATCAAAAAAGTGTGTTGTGTTTATTTTATATTCCGTATATACACTGGATTAAAAGATGGAACGATTCTCAAGTTTTGTTTGTAATCCAAATGCAATTAAAATATTTATCTATTTAAAATTGATACTTCTAAAATTTCTCATTTTACTTGTTTCGATTGCTAGAATTAAACTATTCATTTATGGGAAATATTCATTTTGTTGGAACATTATGCTTTACAGCTGTCAACTTCGTTTTCGGATTTCTTTTAATAAGCATTTTTATGCAATTTTAATTTCTTAATTATTTACTCATCTTGTAGACACTTTTCAAGCAGATATAGGGGATTTATATCTCTCATTCTGCAATAACTCATTGCTTCCTTCTATAATTTTAATAATATTAAATTCTCATTAGTGACATCAATTCTCATTTTAAAAATGCTACAATGTTGAGGCTGAAATAAAGGAGCCAAGAGTTATGTGGTAAAACTAATTTATTATTATGACTCGTTTTGGCGTTACGCCATTATCGGAGGCAATAGTCTACAAAGGAAATATTAGACAATAGACAACCGGGCAGTGGAGCGTTAACGAGTAGTATTGGAGCCTAGCTCCTATAATCTCACTCTGACTAGTCTCCTGAGGAAATACACCGAGCTGAATGTGAAACAGAAGAATCCCAGTTAAGTCTTCAGTGCTATTTGGTGGGTTCTATTCCTAATGTAGAGAGTGCGGTTTGATTGTCAATTCTAGTAGCTTGGTTATCACTGTTTAAGTAGCTAATAGAATGGAGAATGAGGGGAGTTAGGATCGTCGAGGTGGACTTCAAGGATTTATACAAGCCTTCTGAGCTTCCGAAGGTCTTCCTGATTTAAGGATGAGAATAAGAGATTTGATATGAGTGGGTTTGGGTGGAACCCTTATGATGTAAGGTGTGCCCAAATGAAAAGGAGACTATTGTTATATCTAACGAATATTTTAATTACAGAATATTTTAAGTACAAAATATTTGACGTACAGTTGCTGATATTTTGGATCACCCGCTCACTTTCAGAAGTTCCCTCAGGCATGGTAGGCCTCCTCACATCCTGGACGTCAACTTCGACGACATTCAAAAGGCCATCTTTCTCAGTGTATTGGATCTCCTCCATGTCACTCGTCAATCAACAATTGTCTCGATCAATCGGCTTTGCTTGGTTCCAATAGCTTGAAGGAGGGCGAAAATCCACCGGCAATGAACCTCATAAGGCAAGGACAGCAATAAATGAGCTGATAAGGGACAACAGGCGGATTCATATCCGAGAATTAGCTTCAATACTGAACATCAGCACTGGCCGTGTGGAGACCATCATCCACGATAAGCTGAATTCAACAAGATCTGTGCCAGATGGATCCATAAGCAACTCTCCGTGGATCACAAAACCATCCGGGTGGAAATCTGCTCCATGCTGCTGCAGCGATATGACAGGGAAGATGACAGCTTCTTAAAGTGTGTTGTGACCACCGACAAGACGTGGATTCATCAGCATACTCCTGAAAGCAAGTGTGCGATCTTGCAGTGGCAACACACTGACTCACCACGACCCAAGATGACACCGTCGGCAACGAAAGTGAGTGCGACTGTTTTCTGGGACATTAAGGGCATCATTCATGTCGATTTTCTTGAAGAACGTCTAACAATAAATGCACCCTACTACAGTTACATTTTGAGGATGTCCCTGAAGCCGGCACTACGGAAAAAGCGACCAGGACTCCTTACAAATAGTGTTTGTTTTCTGCAAGATAGTGCCAGACCACACAGACAAACTGACTATGGAGACTCTGACAGAACTCAAATGGGACATCTTACCACATCCTCCATACAACCCGGATCTTTCCCCTTGGGACTATCGCCTTTTTTAGACCATTGAAAGAGTTATACCAAACCAATGATGAAGTGATAATGCGTGATCTTCCAGAATGTCCTTGATGTAGACTTCAGCATTGAGACGTCCTGGGGCAACAACGAGATCAGTACGTCTGTCATAGAGATCCCCCCCGCCCCCAAACCATGACTGAACCACATCCCATTCTGTCTGTGTTGCATTGTTCCTTATGCAAAGCTCTCCAGAGCGTCTCCACACATGCTGACGTCCATCACAAAGAGTTAGGCAAAATCACGTCTGTAAAGAGAACAAACCGCCACTGACGCAGCTGCCAGTTGATGTGTTGTTGGGCATTGTCCTAACGTGGTTTTGACATCAGCCCGAAGATTTCCATAGAACCGGTATCCAGATGCTCCCAGAACGCTAGAAAAAATGTGTAGAGAAGCAAGGAGAGTTATTTGAAAAATAACTGGTGCGTTTTTGTGTTTTTTTTTTGTAGTTTCCTGATTTTATAAAAAAATAAAGTCCAGGTTAAATTTGAATGCCCCTCGTATATCATAGAATATCAATAATAATTATCATGGAATTATTCTTGTTTATTGTTATCCTAATCTATATTTTATAGTTAACTTCAATTTTGCTGTTGAGAATGAAGACATAGACCTTGATATCGAAATAAAATGGTCAAGCGGGAGCCGGAGTATTTAGCAAAAACTCCAGAACTGGAATTTCACAGAGACTGAGTTATTTTGCAACAGGCTGAATTGCTTGTCATAATCTACTGTCTGCGTGAATGTTATGGATGCTATAATCTACTCTAGCAACTCATATCAATGGAAAATTTTTCCTTATCTACGAGTGTTTGAAATTTAGAAATTATATATGTACTGAAAGATTTCATTTTTATCTTTTGTTTTAAACTAAAATCAAAACAATTTGTTTTGCTTATATAATTTACCTTTAAATTTTGAAATGAGCTTCTATTGAAGTAATTAAATCCTTTTTAATGCAAGACTATATTTTTATTTTTTGCATTTTGCATAATTTAAATATTATTTTGAAAGATTTCGTTTGCATAGTCTTTTTAATTTCAATACAAGAAAATCATTGGTTTTATTCATGCATGGGTTGGAAATAAATAGTTATTCAAGTGCTTTTTCCTAAAAATTAGAAATATTAGAATATTTGATTTAGCGAAATCAGTATTAAATCTCATTAACACGACTTAATATCAGTTACCTTTCAAAAGAGAGGTGACACAGCACCATTTGATATCCAGTAGAGTCTTATAAGGACAACAGACAGTATCATCTCCTGTCTCAGTACAGGTGAAGTTTTTACATTCTCTGCAGAAGTTCCAATTAACTGTATGCGCCGAGGGGCAAAGATTTTCTGGAGTGAAGTGAAGAAAGGAATAAAAAAGTGTAAAGTTGTTTTTAAATTGTTTTTGATACATTAGACTATCTAGAATATTTCGGGATCAAAAGTTACACACTACAAATGAAGAGTTACCTTTTTCTGTGTTATCATATTCATCATAGTCTGAATCGTATGAAAAAAATATATAAGCATAAACTTGGAATTGACAGTGAGGCTCTAGAAAGTGATTAAGTTTCAGAATGATTGACTGTACAAAAAAATGAAACATTACCTTTTGCTGTAGTCTTATCTTCGCTATCACCAGTATTATCTGAATCATCTGTAAAAAATGTAAATTTCGAATTGTCAGTGGAGCTTTAGAAAGTATTGAATGCTTTGTATCAAAGCTCCTCCAGATCAAGCATTCTATATTTTTCAGATCAAAGATTAAACATGAAAATTACCCTTTTCTGTAGACTTGTTTCCACCATCGTCTGAATTGTTTGAGTCATCTGTAAAAAAAAATAAAGTAAACTTCAAATTGTCGGTGAGGCTTTAGAAAGTACTGAATGCTTTATATCTAAGGCTTCTCCTGATCCAGCACTATGCTTTTCAGATCAAAGACTAAAAATAAAAATTACCTTTTTCTGTAGCGTTGTTTACATCATTGCCTATATTGTTCGAGTAATGTATAAAAAATATAAGTGCAATTTTCAAACCAGTGATTAAATAAAATATAAGTCGATATTATTTTATAGTATAATTGGACTGTACAATTCCCCACAATAATTGAACGGACACCTATTTCTGAAGTCTGCCTTGCGCTTTAGAACCCATGCACGCACATGAACAGCTGATGTGATTTTATAGTGATGGAATGGTAACTTGTTCGGTATAATGTTGTCAGAGGGGAGAATGGCTAAATGAATGGAATTTATTGATTTGAGAGAGGAGTAATATTAGGGTACCACATTGCGGGCCTATCTATTCCTGAAATTTCGGGGAAATTATCACAGCCACGTTCTGGAACTGATGTTTGGAACACAGATATTAGACTATTGAAGACTGGAAAAGCATTGTAGTTGAAGGCAATTTGAACTCTGAGCTTGCTTCCTATGCTGTAGGAAATTTTTGGTAACGAGGATTGTTACTTTCGGGATGATACTGCACTTTGTCAGATTTCCGCTTCCATAAGGCAATGGCATAAAGACATGAATGTCAGTAGCTTTCTGTGGCTTGCACAAGAATGAACCTATATACTGGAAGTTGTCATAACCTTGTAAAAAGAATGCCCAGAAGGGTGGCTGACATAATTTCAGCATGCAGAGGTTTAGTAAGATATTAAATAAAATGCCATTTTTCTTGAATCTGTGTACAGTCCGTTCTATTATTGTAGGGTAGTGTATAATTCAAACCATTATCTCTGATTTCCTCTTTTATGCAGCAGTCCTTTCCCTCCTTTGACTTCGAGAAATGGCAACAAATAAAGCCATCTTCACAATCTTCATTCTTCTGACAGGGAGCACAGTTATTCCATAACTCATTGGAAAATGTAGGGCATTTTTCTGATAAAATTTAAATTACGGAACATAAAATAACTCTTAATTTAATATTAAGATAAAATTTTTTAATTGAAAGTAACTTTAACGTTTCCTGAATTAACATAAGAAAATAAAATCTTGTAAACATTCCAAGGAGGAGCTTTAGCAGTGAGGCAGAAATACATTTATGAAAAGGAAATTAATCACCCCTCCCTCTCAAGTAGGGTAAGGCAAGTAGCAGATCCTGCGGTCATCTATTTTTACCCCTTTATTTGCACTTTTTACCTCTGCCCAAGTTTTTTTAATCAAAAAATAATTCAAAAAATTGATTTTCTCGAACGTAATATGTAGAAAATGTAAAAAAGCTCGAATCTTCTTTCCTTTCTCATCATTTCCGAACGTATGATCTATCACATGCCACATGTTGCCCTAGTTCTAAGGACCAAGTGACTGCCACCCCCGCAAATCAGACCCGACCTAAACTTCATAGTAACGTAGATCTTATACAAGACCCGAAATACTACTTTCTTTTAATCGCTTTGTTCATAGCTGTCTTTGCTGAAGAAACCTATTTTTAGATGGAAATGAATATTTTGTTCCTTCTGGGCGTCTATAAATGAATTTGAACATTCTATTACGCAGTACATCATACAGGGCTTATTTGAGTCAATTCAGAAAATTTATACACAAAATAAAATCGTTCAAATTGAGATAAATTTGCGAGCCCCATAGAAGACAAGCATAACATATCCACAAATAGTTTACTCGCATTCCCGCCCGGTGGTGCTTCGATCTAACTTGCAAGAGGCGAATTGAGATATCGACTGGTGATAGACTTTTTGAACACCCTGTATATTAAATATTTTACGTTGAATTTTTCCATTGAAAGTACCACCATATTCCTGTAAAGAATTGCATCCAATTTTTGTATTCTTCAGAAGTTTGAAGAACATGAATCCAACATGTTGAAAATTCCAAAACACTTAAAAATATCTCATATTTGTTCATAAAACATAACAAAAGATTAATAAAAATAACAGAATTTCTGGATAAGAAATTTAGAAAAGATGATGACTTGTGATAACGTTATTGAAAAATATTTCTTTCTGTTGGTCGAAGCAAGCTAAACGTTTTTGGCTCCCTTCATCATACACTACTGTTTATAAAAATCGCAACACCCTGATGGAATGGTCTAATCCATATGCAATTTGCAATATTTGCATACTATGGGTCAGAGTATAAATGATTAGATTTTCAGAGTAATTGCTTGAAAGAACACCATGCCTTGACGACGACGAAGGGTACCATGTCAACAGCTGACAGACTTTGAAAGAGGACGCATAATTGGTCTGCGTGAAGCGGGATGGTCGTATCGTGACATTGCTGCTCGTGTAAAACGTAATGCAACGACAATTATGCGTGCATGGAGGCAGTGGAGCGAAGAGAACAGGGCACACCGAAGACCAGGCTCAGGAAGACCCAGCACGACGACAC
>JAHWFO010003051.1:3130731-3199549 GCA_023313115.1 Rhysida immarginata
CAAGTTGTGTTTTCGGATGAGTCAAGGTTTAACTTGCAGCACCATGACGGCAGGATACGAGTCAGAAGACATCGTGGCGAGCGCGACCTTCCAGAATGCATCCTGCAGCGTCATTCAGGACAAACGCAAGGGGTGATGGTGTGGGGTGCAATCAGTTACCATGGCCGTTCCCGTCTGATCAGAATCCATGGCAATCTGAACAGTGACCGGTACATCAGGGAAGTTGTGCAACCCGAGGTCATCCCCTTCCTGCAGAACCTTCCAGGCGCTGTATTCCAACAGGACAATGCCCGACCGCATGTGGCCAGAAATGTCCTCGCCTTTTTCCAAGCACATCAGATGCCCTTGTTCCCCTGGCCTGCTCGTTCACCAGACATGTCCCCAATCGAACATGTGTGGGACAGGGTTGCTCATCGATTGGCTCGTCAGACTCCTGCAGCAGAAACTGTGGATGAACTGTATACCCGTGTAGACAGAGCATGGCAGGACATTCCCCAGACCCTTATTCAGAGCTTGTTTGACTCAATGCCACGACGTTTAGAGGCTGTAATTGCATCCCACGGTGGTTTCACCCGATACTAATGTGACAATAAAACGCATTGTATTGACCTGAAAATCTAATGGTTTCTTTTCTGACCCATGATATGCAAATGTTCCAAATTTAATGCAGATTGGGCTATTCCATCAGGGTGTTGCGATTTTTATAAACAGTAGTGTAGATCAAAACAGCAAAATAAATAAGAAACTGAAATCACCCTGATTAAATATAGAGCCAATTCTTGTTCATATCATAAGATGCTGTTTCAATTTGTTTCAATTTTTTTTATTTTATTCACTTTCTTTATAAAGGAAGAACATTTTGTAATTTTCCCTATGCAAATTTTAGATTATTTTTTAAGAGAAAAATATAAAGGTAATGCCAGGCTTTAGCTCTCTCTCTCATCAGTTCTCATTAGCAGAAAGGCCATCCCACGCAATTTCTGATACAAATGCGCAGATATTTGTGACATGGTGCACGTCTGTTTGAGTGCCTTTCCTGATATATTTATACAGCGGTTCTTCCAGTACCGGCAGTTACCCTATACACGAGGTGATATCTACTAACGCAGCGTCCGTATAGAGATGCATTTGTGACGGAGGGGGGGGGGGTTAAAGAAATTAGATGAACGAATAATGCCATCGTGCCATCGTTGTTCTTTACTCGCCCCCCATCCTTTCTCCCATTAAGTTCTTCTGAATTGGGTAGGCTACATGTAGACGGCAGAGAGAGAGAGAGAGAGAGAGAGAGAGAGAGAGAGAGAGAGAGGGAGCATAGAACAATTATGACAAACTAAACCTGTCTGAATGGTGGAAGAATAAATACATATTCTCAGTGAGTAATAAAGAAACATTTTAACAGAAAAACTAACTTTAAGATGAGAATTAAAAGGGAAAAACTAGAATAAAAAAGCATATTGATAAGATAAGAATCATCAACTTAATTATCAAATTGTGATCGTAAAGCGTTAAAACCAATAAAATTAAGTATCGAAACTAAGAGCTAAAATTATTACATCTATTCTAAAAATATTACAACTACAATAAAACAAACAAACTAACTTGCATCTGATCGTAGAGTATAAATTTTCTCTAAAACAGTTCTGAGAAAACTGCACCGGCACACCTGAGAATCTTAAATCGTTGTCAATATAGCATCTTTGATACTGTGCTAAAATATATCTGACAATGTAGATCAGTCTTTAGACATAGTCTCACCTTCAGACATAGATCCTCCGATGATATATTTCGATTTCTAGCGGACCTCCTTATGTGGGGTGTTCTCACGGCTCCGACCGTGCACTGCCTCAGCAATTTGCCGTGATCCATTGAGTCGCCGTCGGTCCTTACATCACCTTCTTGCCGTTATGATCGTGGAGGTGGTTCGATATCGGATCCCGAAGATCGTCTAAGAAGGGTCTCGAGGTGCTTCTAGACGCTACGACGCCTATCCAATCTGGATTTCCATTTGATTCTCTGGCCTCCGCTACGTTCGATTTAACGCTGCGGTGGTCGTCTTTCCTTCTCCTTGGAGTCTCGTCTGCCACATATTCATTAATAAGGGGCTACGACTCCAACTCCGTGCGTTGTGTTTTCTCAGATGCTTTATGTTCCAACACAAAAGAGGTCTTCTCGCACATGGGATCCAAACAGGGCTTTCGCCCTGAATGAAGAGCCCATTCCTACTGATCTGAGTGTCCCGCTGTATTCACCGAAGTTCAACTTCTCAACTGATCAGCTCCCATTCGACTGAATCACTCCATACTGCTGAATTACTCCATAATGCTTCTTGAAGTATCTCTCTTTTTATATACGAGATTCAAACAAGAAGAAGAAGGGAATCGTCCAATCATAAAGGGACATCGCAGGTGTCTCAGGCCGTCGCTCTAAACAATTCCGTCCCGATAAAATAAACAAAAAGATTCCCACTCGGTCGAAGCCGTCGGAAGCCCGCCCGATAGAACGCCGACAATAAACACGAGCATTGCCTCGCACACATTTGATTACATAAACTAAACGAAGGATAATTTTCCCATGCCAAATGTTATTCCCTAATTAAGGGACGCCGAACACATCTGCCATGAAAAGAGCCGCTCAGAAACTATCCCTTTCTTCCCACCATAAAAATTTTTTTACCAAATTATTCTTACATTTCGAAAAATGTTAAAATTCAATAATAAATTTATAAAATTTAATGTGACGTCTATAAAGTCACACATTATTTTGAGAAGTATATAGTGTATGACCATCTTGAGACTATACAACCTTTTGCATGGAAATAAAGTTAGATAAGGTTCTGATTGGTTGAAAATATTGAAGATAATCTGTAAGAATTTTTAATGCAAAAGAGGCAATGAGATCATATAACATTATAAGTAGCTTTTTGTTAAAGCTGCTAATAAAGGGGAAAAGTAATTTGAATCTTATGTTTGTTGACATGGGCACCGTATGTGATGAGCGATTTGTCGCACCTAAAGCTCCTTCTTGTAATGTTTGAAAGATTTTATTCCAACATAAGAATAAAATGTGATGTTTGAATCTTACCGGAATTGTTATCATGACTGTCAATACCATTCTTTGCTGTCGTTGACTGAAAAACAAAGTAGAATTTATGAGGTTTTATTTAAATACTAGAGAACCTGGCGCGTCACATTTTTCAGTCTCACGGGATAAAAAAATGAAAGTTCAAATATGTTTTGGTCTGTATTAGTTCATTCCCGTTTAAAAAAATGACTTATTTCAATTACCCACTATCTACCCACCAAGAAATTATTACTCCAATCTTATTATTTATAAATTGCTCCACTTGAGCAATAAATAAACAAAAAATTTTATCCATTCTCGTAAGAACAAAACAATAAATTAACGGTTCATATCGTATTTACCTGAATACATGCCGAGGGTTTTTTCAGAAAAATGATAGAAAAGAGTAATCTCGGGTTAAATTTGCATGTGACAGTAAAAACAATTTTTTTTCGGCGCCATATTTTTTATTAATTTTTTTTTTAAATTTATGCGATTTAGTTTAGTAAATAAATTCTGCTTTATAATGTATGTGGTATATATCTTGATTACATTTACTCTATACAGGGTGATTTACATCGAATGTAAAATACTTAAAGGGGGTATTATAGAGGTTAAAATAAACACAAAACGTCCTATGAACATGGGTCCAATTTTGAACGATAACTGAGATATGAACAGAAATAAAAATGCCGCCACCAAGATCAACAAATTAATAACTCAGGTCCTGTAAAGCCTAGGGCAATGAAATTTGGAGGAATAACAGGGTACATAAAACTGTGTATACCGTTAAAATTTGACCGTATTCCAACAAGTACTTTCCGAGTTACGCACTCAATATCGTAACACGTTCTTGTTAGTACTCCCATGTGAGCACTGTTACGATTTTGAATGCGTAACTCGGAAACTACTTGTTGGAATACGGTCAAATTTTAACGGTATACACAGTTTTATGTACCCTGTTATTCCTCCAAATTTCATTGCCCTAGGCTTTACAGAACCTGAGTTATTAATTTGTTGATCTTGGTGGCGGCATTTTTATTTCTGTTCATATCTCAATTATCGTTCAAAATTGGACCCATGTTCATAGGACGTTTTGTGTTTATCTTAACCTCTATAATACCCCCTTTAAGTATTTTACATTCGATGTAAATCACCCTGTATACAGTGGCTGTTCATTGAAAAAAAAATCATGTGAAAATAAAAACAAACTGAAAACTTTGAAACAAGCCAGTTAATTAGGAAAACATTATAAAGAAGAGTGGAAAAAATTCGTTTCTCCAAAAACCAAAAGAAAATTAGTAATAAGGCAAAAACAGTGTAACGAGTCAGTAACGCCAACAGCTGGTGTAATAGGAGGATTTAAATAATCTTCACTACATTGAAAAAATAGAGATCGGTTTAAATTTTTAGAATTTTTTTTCCCCATGAAAATGGTCAAAAAAGGGGGGATCGGCTTAAATTCGATATCGCCATCTATTCGGATAAATATGGTAAATATACGCGCACACCCTGGTTGTTGGCGTGTACGAGGTGGTATCCGAAAGTTCCCGGTCTGGTTGTACAGAACGGTTTATTATTACCTTCGAAATATCGGTTTAGGCTTAGTGCCCTTCGAAATATCGGTTTAGGCTTAGTGCCCTTCGAAATATCCCGTGGGGCTGAATGCATCTGTCCCAGCGCGTTTGCCAGTCTTGTAACACCTTCTTAAAGTCGTTTTCCGCGAATTCGTCCAGGACCTTCTGCGCTTCTTGTTGAATGATCCATGATGTCAAAGCGACGCCCTTTGAGCTTCAACTTCATGTTCGGAAACAAGGCAAAGTCGCAGGGGGCCAGGTCGGATGTGTAAGGAGGAAGGGGTACGGTTGCCATGGTGTTTTTTTGCCAAAAATGAGTGGTCTTGAGGGATGTGTAACTAGGTGCGTTGTCATGATACAACAGCCAGTTTTTGTTGCGCCAAAGTTGAGGTCGTTTCTGGCGGACGTCGTTTCGCAGGCGTCGCAGAACATCACAGTAGATATTTGAATTAACAGTCTGCCCTTTGGGAAGAAATTCCCTATGGACTACCCCTTTTGCATCAAAGAAAACGATGATCATGGTTTTGGTAGCACTCTTCACTTAAGAAATTATAAATGGAAACTGGAGATGATAATCCAATCATAATGAAATGATATTTTGAAAAAATGGAAGGAAAAATTCCACGACTTGGGTTCGAACCAGACTATTATGCTCCTTGCCTCTACAAATTGGGCCATCTTGAACACGGTACAGCAAGGCTGTCACCAGGTGTTCTTAAAGACTAACTGGTAATCAAGATGGAGGCCCAATTGTCCCTGATTCGAATTCGGGTCGTGAAATTTTTTCTTCCTTTCTTTCTCATGATAATATTTCCTTATAGTTGGAGTATCATCTCCAGTTTCCATTTATAATTAATTTCTTATATGCCTATGTGCTCATCAATTTTTCTGATGATTTGGATAGGAGGAATCCCGTACTATCATTGGGTCGGGTGCCCGTACTATCATTGAGTCTCCATCTTGACTAACTGGTAGTTTTTAAGAACACCTGGTGATAGCCTTGTTGTACGGTGTTCACGATGGGCCACCTGGCAGAGGCAACGAGCCTGATATTCGTGGTTCCTGGCTCGAATCCTGGTCATGGAATTTTTCCTTCCATTTTTCTAATAATATCAACTTCTCATTTGTCTTGCCTTTTTTGGTCTCAGTGAACTCGGGCTCTTCCATTGGGAAGAATGCTACTTCGTTTCTGGGTCGTAGCCGTAAACTCACAATTCATCAGGGGGATGACCCTGTTGATGAAGGTTGCGTCTGCACGTAGAGTGGCACGAAGCTCCGTGCGCACATCAATGCGCCGTTGCTTCTAGTCGGCAGTCTAGAATCGGGGAACGAACTTCGCGGCGACGCGGTGTCGTTGCTTAGGAGAGAATTGCTTGGCACTGCGCGTTTTCCTACTATTTCACACAGTTCACGAATGGTTCGGCGACGTTCCTTTCGAATCAGTTCTGCAATTTTCGCAATATTCTCCGGTGTTGTGCTGGTTTGTGGCCGTACCGAACGCTCGCCGTCTTCCACTGAGGTTTGACCGCCTTTGAACCTAGAATGGAACTCAAAACACTGACTGCATCCCATAGCAGCATCACCTTACGCCTAACGAAGCATTTCCAAAGTTTCCGTGGCGAACTTCAAGCAAAATTTCACGCAACCACACCGCCCATGTGTTTCGTGAATTTTTCAAAACACAGATGGCTTCTGACACGTTATCACTCTAGCGCGCGCTGCCGGTGAATGAACTCTCCTATCATCCCGCCACTTGAAACATCCAGTAGTGTGATGTGCATGTAGCTACATCTAAAGGCAAAAGCGTGTACTTTTTTTTATTTCCCGCTTAAAGACAAGTCCGGGAATTTTCGGATACCACCTCGTATGCTGCAAAAAAAAAAGTCCCACGAAATGGTGAATAGATGCGAACCGAATATGCTTTATTTATTTGTAGAACTAGAAAACGCATTGACCGAGGGAATATAAGCCAAGAAGAGTGGTGTGAATGAGCAATTACATGAAGCTCTAAACCGTCTTTGGACCGTGTTTAAGGATGCTCATCTGCGTAAGGAAGCAATTGATTATAGTATAAATAATGAATGGTGTTAAACAAATACTTTGATGTCCTCATAGTGTTTATTGTGTAAATTAGCTTACTTTACATTTTCCGTTCAGAATGCAGGAGTGTTCTATAGGCAATTGTAACATGCTGAATGATGGGCGTGTGTGGTGAGGAAATGATGAGAATCATTTTTGAAAAAAATGAAGGTGGATTCTTGTGCAAGCTAGAATTCGTTTGTGAGCAAGTGAATGAATTTGTGTATTTAGAAGATGTTTCAGAGTAAAGCTGTTCTTGCAAGATTTTAAAGAGAACAGCTAGACTGCAAGTCATAGCAAGAAAGGCATGTTAGTATGAGAATTTTTCAGTGTTTATAAGGATCGCTGCTCCCATTAACTTACGGAAGTGGATCTTGATAGAGGCATAAGACATCTGAGTTTTTCGGTGAACTTTTTAAAGGTATGATTGTCATAAATAGATGGAGGATATTCCGAATGAATATGTAGAGATGTAAAAGTATTATATAAAGAAATATAGTGATTGTACTCTCTAAATCGATTTTGAAAGGACATGAATGAATGAACTGATTGAATGAAGAACAGTTGACTAAATGATTGTATCCTAGGTACAGTGAGGATAAGCCATGCGGGAAACAAAGGATAAGAAATCAAGAAAGGATAAGAAAGAGATTAGGCAGAGTACATGAGAATGTATGAACTTGAGAGTATCCAAAGCCCTAACTTCTAATTGCAGCCTACTGTCTGAGGTATACGGGCGATGTTTTTCTTGCTGTTGTTTTTGTTGGTTGAAAGAAGTCTGTTTGATACTCTGAAAGTCTTTCATTAGCAAGGATTCGTTTTCTCTTTTAAATTAGACATTAAGGAGCAATCAGAGATTGAGTTCACACTTTTATAAATCATTTCTAATTTATATTTGTTAATTTGCTTATCTATTTTATGGAAATTCACATAAGTTTAAAAGAAAGCTTTAGTGAATACTCTTGGAAGTGGAAGTGGTCCTTTATACGATGCTATTGTTTTACTCCAAAGTGGGATATCTGTCCCCTGAAAGACAAACAGTAGATTAATACTCGTTGATGCTTTATTTAATATAAGTTGTTTATATGGTAAATAATTATACTTTTTACATTTATTTTTTATCATTACATGGCCATTAGAGAGCGAATGCCTTTGCTCAAAGAAAATAAAATTTTGAATTACCTCCTCAACGAACTGTCCATATGCAATATCTGTATTAAAATATACATCACAATATTTATTTATTGCAAATAAAAACCTTGAATAATTTCTATTTCAATGAAAAAAATTTTCCAAACGTATCTAAAATATAACATCTAACCCTCGATAAATGGCTTCTTGAAGTAGAAACGAGATCGTCGTGCATCTTCAGTGATAATGAGAATGTGATGTAAGCACTTGATTGTATTAGAAAGGAATTATTTATGCTAATGACTAACAAATATACTAACTGCCAGTGTTTTCTTTCATCTGCTCATCATAATAGAAAAACTGAGATTTGGTTTTCACAAACGATGCTATCATAATCAGCAGTTGTATAACCTTCACCATTGAAAAAGATGAAGATCTAAGAGAACCACCTTTAAGTATTTTATCTTCATTATAAATGTTGGCACATATACAATAGGAACTTTAAGTATATATGAGAAACAATTTGCATGTACTCAAGCAAGCAGGTATTAGTTATCTCTTCACGATTTTATTTTTCCATTTCATATAAGTGATCTAATAACGGCTAACGCGATCGCATCTCGTTTTTATGTTGTTTGAAAAATAATAAATATCGAATTATCATGAATCAGTGCTTCTACATGACACTTTTAAAACACTTTATCTAGAAATAAGTTTTTGAAAATTTTGTTTTAAATGGCTTCTTCTCATTCAGTGATATTTTATTGCGAAAAGGAACGTTGATTTTATTTAAATACGTTTAAAATATTTGCTATTATTATGGCAGAAATCAGCAATGTAAAAAATATTCATGCATAAGAAGAAAAAGATATGCGAACAGATAGATAGCGAGCAGAACGGATTGTCTTTCCTATTGGCATAATATTCATTTGTCTTTATACCGTATATAAAAGAAGAAACTGACTGAGTGAGTGATCAACGCACAGCCCAAACCATAAGGCCTAGAAACTTGAAATTTTGTACAGAAGTTCTTTACAAAATGTAAGTGAGCACTAAGAAGGGGTTTTTCGAAATTCAACCGCTAAGGGGGGGGGGGGGGATTGAAAATTTGTTAACACATAAGCTGGTGTTGCACTACTAACGTGACACACTTGCTGGTGTGGCACTACATAATTAACCATATAAACCTCTTTTTAGGGAGGGGGTAACGAATTATTAACAACGAGCATATATATGATTATGCAATGACAGGACATAGATAAGGCAGTGTTTTTCGAGGAGGCTAAGGAATCACACGGGTCTCCCTTGAGCTCCCTAAAAACGTCCAGAAGACTGGCGAAAATTTGTGTGTTTGGCAAAAAAGAGAAAGAACGAGTATTGATCAGTGAAATTTGCAACAGAAAAATAAAAAGCTATCCGAGCGTTGGAAACATCTGAACAACGGAAGCTCCGCTAGAGCAGGAGGGTATAAGAGCTTCTACTTCAAGGGCAAGGGAAATTTTAAGATAGGTCTAAAGTATCCAGTGATTCTTCCTGGGGATGAAGATGGATTAAGATGATGCTCCCATTTTAATCTGAGACAGAACAACAAGAAGGTAAGTAAAGTCCCGGGCAAAGTTTGCAATATAAGTAGGTTCATTAAGAATGATGGTTCCATCCCACCTCTGCCCGAGGACGCGGGTTCAACCCCGGCCGAGGACGACCAGGATTTTTTCAGGGGGAAAATCCTGAGATCACGCACTTCCTTTGGAAGGGAAGTAAAGCCGTTGATCCCGTGTAGTCGTTTGCCGGCTGCACGCTAAAAAAAACCCTTGCGAGACAAAATTTGCGGCCCCTTTAACGCCGTTCTGAAATGACCATGGCAGTTGAAAAGGACGTTAATACCAAACAAACCAACCATCCATCCCACCTCTGAGAATTATAAAACAAAATTGAATTTGTAACAATACGTAGAATTCCTGTTGTTCGGGCTTTTCTTAGAAGTTAACATTTTCTTGGAAATATTTAACAATGATCAGTATCTGGGGATAATGGAGAGTTAGCAGACTATTGAGAAAGAGTGAAAGATGACAGAGGACGCAGTCCCTTCGTTCGAGCTACAGTTGACGATATAACCGATAACAAAGCAAACAGGAACTCAACTCTTCAAACCAATAATCATGCTTAATGCTTAATGAACTGTAAGGGGTGGTTTAACACGAAACCGAAGTGGTTATACAAGAAAACCGAAGTGGTTAAACGAGAAACCGAAGTGGTTATACAAGAAAACCGAAGTGGTTATACTAGAAACCAGAGCACTGCGACTCTCTGAGTCTATTGTACTATCCCCAATTAACGACTGCCACAGGAAACAGTAGCAGCCGGGACCGACGGCTTAACGTGCCCTCCGAAGCACGGGGGGCGATGGACGTTTCCAGGCGGTCACCCAACCTGTAATTAACCGCGCTCAAGGTTGCTTAACTCCACCAATACGTTAAGAAAGGCGAGACAACCGAGCTACACCTGCCCCCAACCAACAATCATATGGTGTTATGTCCTATAATAATCTTTCGAACGATTATAACAATAATTCATATCTATCGAAATGCTAGCGATGAAATGAATGAGTATTGGGCAGAGATGACAAAAATTTATCTGGACATCGGAAACATCTGAACAACTGCTTCGTCTATAGACGGAAATTTTAGAATTACTAAAAACAAATTTATTATTTAACTTCATGAGGTTGTTCTGTTTAACTTACAACTGTAATTATCTCGGGCAACGCCGAGTGCCTCTGCTAGTCACGTATGAAGTGACGAAAAGTTAAAGGTTGGCTGGAATAAATAAGCGTTAGTACAATTTCGAATTATCAAGTGCTTAAATTAAAAAAAACCCGCAGTAAAAAAACAGTATGACATTTAAATGTATGTGAAGAGAAATCAAGAACACCAGTTTGTTTGTCAAGCAATTTATTCTGAAGATTAAATGATTAAGAGAATAATTAAAAATTAAGAAAAGAAAATAATTCATCAGCTAAAATAAGAAAGTTTTGCTAATTACATTGATCAGACAATTACATTCCCTATTCATAAAATAATAAGTTTAATTGACTCGTTGATAAGTTTTGTTTTGTTTGTCAAAATATTCCCAATTAAAACAATTTAAGTTTAATTTTTAAAGTTAAGAAATTAAAGTATTTGATAAACCGCCAAAATACAATTGTTGAATAATTAATAAGAATTATAATAATTAATTCACTAATCAACTAATCATAAAATGATTATATAATTAAATCTCAATTAAGAAGAATAAATGCTTAGATGAATTGTCAAAGACAGGAGTTTAGAATTCAGTAGCAAAATGAGTTATGGCAGTTTCTGAAAAGAAACTAGTAACACAGTAAAAGTGTTAAGCTTAAGGAAATTCATAGCCAGAATCAATCACAAAGTGACCAAAGTTAATTGTCTACTATTCAAGACCTTCAAGTAGAGGTAAAGAGATAAATATCAAATTTTGACAACAGCTTCAATATCTCAAATGATGATTGAGAAAAAGAAATAAGTAGAAAAGGTACAATGAGCTGTAACTCTATTTAAACTATGTTGTGTGCCAACACAAAAGAAAACGTGAAAGACAAAGCTTTCATGTTAAGGGCATAAAATTTACAAAATAATTTGCAAAAGGAAATCTATATATTAATATCTTTAATGCTAAAGACTCAAAAGAAACTGAATAAGCTTCAGTAAAAGCAGAAGTAGTGACATAAAGTGCAAAAGAAGTTGCAAGTCACAAGAAAAATAATACAAGTTAAACGATATAAAGATAAGCCAAAGAAACTCGTGTCTTAGCAAATTTTTAGTAAATTTTCTAAGTGAACATTTACTTAGAAAAATTAAGAACTTTCAATTGAAAGATGTATATATAAAAAACTATGAATAAAGTTTGACTACTTCTTGCCATGAATGAAAAACATTCATAAATTAACAAGCCATGCCTTGAAATAATTTATGTGGACGAGCGAGCCACATCTTGAAGAACAAGAAATTAAATTTACCCCCCCCCCCCCATTAAAAGTGAAAAAGTAATCTCAAATTTCATCAAGTCAAATATGAAAAGCAGAAGAAAAAAGAAATAAAACTACATAATTTTGGAAACGGTTGTATGTCCTAATTAAAAAAAATTCCTTGTCCCATCGGGAATCAAGAAGCACACATCAGAACCACTGTTAATGCAAAGTCAGAACAACATAAAGACGGTTTACTTGAAGTGTGAATAAGTGAGTTCCGGAGAAGAGGCTATCTGGTTTTTGAAATGAAAATCCAATGCATTCCACACATTTTTCAGGCTGTGGTTAGAAGCTAAATCTCATCACTGATGTATAACCTTCCAAATGTCAAAGTCATTTTGAAAACTGTCCATCTCAACGGAATAAATTGAGAAAAAAAAACTAAGTTCTTACATAACTGTTGATTGTAGAAATGCAAACTGTAAAATTCTATGTGGAAAACATCTTAGTTTGCTGGGCTATGGTCTATTTGATGTAGATGCTTTTGGAGCTGGAGCTGATGATATTGCACACATGCATGAAAAAACCTTGTCTCTTAAATAAACGCCTCAAGATGAGGCTCGTTCGCCCACCGGTAGATTATTCGAGGTCTAAGGGGAACGTAAAGATGTTATGGTCCCCTCTTATGACCTTGCAGAGACGTTCAAACGAAGCATAACGTTTTTTAAACGTAGCTGGACCAAGCCGATGCCATTCAAAATGGAGGACGGATCTAAGATGAACAGCTCCTTTCCTCCATATAACTGCAGCTGACAGGTGTGATCCCTGAGCCCTCTCAACTCGGGCCAGCCACAGTTCTTTGTTAAAGAATGGGATGATGGTAGCAAGGTCCAACTTAAATGCAGCACTGGTGGAGACATCCATCAGGAATTGCACTGACTGATAAGGAAATTCAGTCAAACAGAAGTGTTGGGTAAGGCAATCCCAGATGGACTGCGCGAACGAGCACTCATAAAATACATGCTCAATGGATTCTACAATCACAGCAGTTTTAAGGTCCCCGGGGCCCCCGTGCTCACCCATACAACTGAGGAAACAGGGGCCCCTCCAACTGAGGAAACACAAGCCCTCGCACTCGGGGGCCCCCGTGCATGCGCTCGGGTGCGCCCATGGGGAAAGATGGCTCTGTCTACAACCCCACAAAACTGGCAACCAGCAGATCCGACCATTCTCCACAGGTGTAAACGCTGAAGAGTTATAATGCATAGTGCAGCAGACGCCATTGGTAGTTACATACCGCTCTCTCGAAGGCTAAAGATTTGATTGCCTTCAAGACGGCTGACCATGGATAATCAGGGTGCCAGCGCAAGATGGCAGTAGCTACAACCTGGTCGAATTGCTGGAAGATCCAAGATAGACGAAGGTTTCCCCACTCTTGCGGGTCGAGATGTCTTAGACCAGGTATGAAGGTCATAAAGTCCCATTGAATTTGGTTGCAGAAATCAGGGGAACATAAATTAATCGTCACTGGCAGCGCAGAAGGGAATGGTAGCCTATTCACCTTTAAAAAGAAGCGCAGATGTAGAAACAAAAAATTAGCCCAAATAGGTGGGGGAAGGAGGAAAACACAAATCAAGGCGGCCATTCCGGCCGCGATAAGGTACCGCCGAATATCAGGCAGTCCCATACCTCCCCAATCAAAAGGGATAAACAGCAATTCAGTTCTAACAGAATGACGGTACGCAGTATACGCCCATACACAATTCACGACTGCACTGCGCGCTCATCTTAGAACTTGCTGAGATGGTAAGGCGAATAGACACTTAGAAGTCAGCAGTGGCAAGACATGTGTTTTAACAAACCTTACCTTGACAAACATCGAGGTGGTAAAACGAAAATTTTTGTCAAGGCGGGAAATACTTATTAATCACTTGCTGCCAGTGACGAGAGTCCATATCGGGTAAAAATGAAAAAACATAACCCGGTACTGTTACTTGGTCACACCATGTTATTCGGAAAGTCTAAAGATGGTCAACCGTCCACTTCCCAATAGTGATGTCTTTAGACTTGACGAGGTAGATAGAATTCCCCGTTAAGGTGCTAAAGAGATCAAAGGATTCTTTATAGATGCCCAGGGAATAGGCATCAGATGCGAACAGAGCCGCATCATCCGCATATGTTAATTGACGCTGCTGGCAAATCATTATCCCCGAACATCTGGGTGGCGATTGAGATATTGGAGTAATGGCTCCAAGTAAAAGATGTACAGGAGGGGGGGGATATTGGATACTCCTGCCTGACACCTTTTAACAGTTCGAAAGAAGATGAAATGGAGCCATTAATCGCCACACATGATGTGGCCGAAACATACAGTGCTGAGATGATCATAGCAAAATTCTAAAGGTGAAGATGGTGTAACACTTGAAAAAGATAATCGTGATTCACTTTGTCGAAGGCTTTTTCCTGGTCAAGGCTTAACACAACAATAAACTGTTTGCAGACACGCGCTTCCCCCATAACACATTTGATGGTGATGAGATTGTTGGACATCCTGCGAGATGAAATAGAGCAAGATTGTCCTGGATCGAAGAACTTATCAGCGAATAGTTTAAGCCGTTGTTGGAACACCCCAGTGAAGACCTTGTAATCTGTGCTGAGCAAGGTTATAAGCCCAGAGTTTGGCCCAGAGTGCTGCGCTAGCAGCCTTGCGGATCATTAGAGCATTGATTTCGCTCTTCACCTGACGAATGTCATCAGCATATTCTTCCTTAGGGGAAGAGGAGTCGCAAGATCTCTTGTAGCATGGGGAGATGCCGACGTTATGTTATGGAATTCAATTTTGGCGATCTGCTTCGGCGTATAATTTAGATCATGTATATAAATTTCAAAAGTAGTTTCTAAGAACCTTATTAAAAATACGCAAACCTAATTCCGTTAGCCCTTATTTTTCAGCGTTGGGTATTTTAACCATTTATCAGGTTTATATATTACAACTTTGTATGTTTGTAAGCTTATATAAAATCATATATTCTCATTTAGTCCTCTCGTCTCCATTTACTATTAACTTTCATAACACCTTCCATTCGTATTCTACACGTTCAGCCAATTCAATCAGACTCCCGCTTTTGCGTAGTAATGATCAAAGATGCGTCTTCTTTTTAGGTGTTAAATGATAGCCCTTTTTGCCTGAACCTTCCTTCCTGCAAGGTATTTATCAGGAAGTTAAAATTTTTACTTTTATCTAATATTCTTAATATTAACAGCGGTTAATTTCTACCTTCTTGCTTGTTATTTTTTGCCATGTCTTTCTTCTTTTCTTTTTTTATTTATTACTTTTTTAGGTCTGTTTTCCTATATAGTATTATTATTATGATTTTTTGCGCCCACTGGGGACCTAACACGTCAGTCATTTGGCCATATTGGCCCCGGTTGGCACTATTGTATTGTATTAAATAAATATAAATAAATAAATAAATCAATAAATAAATATTAAGAAACAATTAAAAGGATCAACTATTATAAAGCCAATGAGAACTAAAGATATTATTTGATGTGCTTGAGGAAATTTAACCAGTTTCGTTTTTCAAATCAAAGTTCTAAAACTTGAATATTAAAAACTATCAAGAGATGATTTAACTTATTTATATGCTTTATCAATGTAATAAAGAGAATAAGACTTGTTAGCACGCTTAGAAATGTTTAAATATTAAATGTCAAGCATGTTTTCGTATATTGAGAAGAAAATAAACCAGACATGTTTTCTGTTTTCTTAAAATACTTTATTTCATCTTGTATTCTGTATATACTTTAATTTTATAGTTACTTATTAAGAAACTACCGTAAGTATACACGGCGAATATAGGAAGACACAAGGCCACTCCCACTTACTGACTGGTAAGCGTAATCACATGCCCAACGCAGCCAATCATCTTTAAGCGTAGCCCTCTCCCCAGCAAAGAAAGAGCAGTGGAAGTAATTGGCATGTGTCTTCCAATAATCGCCTGAGTATCCAATATTTTTTTTGTAAAAAAAATGTTATTACAAAAATTACAAGAAAATATAAAATGAACTAAATAATGAGTTAAATGAAATAACTTTATATTAGCTGAAGAATTTAAAAAATTCCGCTTTCTATCATTTGTTTAAGAAATATTGAGCTTTTTAATTATAAATGTACCCTGTACGAATTTACACAACACTGAGCGCTGAAATATGTTATTTATTATGATTGAGCTGTTAAAGCCATAAAAAATTCGTTACAAATTTAAGTGTTTTTTGAAAGATTTTATGTATTTTATTTTTAGCCTGTTGTCTTTTCCAAACCTAAATTGGTTTCTTATCCCAGTTGATTTCTTCATCTGTTTAAGAAAATTTTTCTTCTCTCTACCTTCTAAATCTCAAAAAAGAGAAAATATGTATTGAAAGCATATAATTAGAGATAGAAAATTGAATTATCTTAATGAAAATAAAGAGAGCAAAATAGCTTCGTCATTAATTAAGAATTCCTTAAAAATGACATCTCTTGCCTGATTTATGCAAATCTCTGTCGAGGATAGAAGAGATAACGAAGACGGTTCGGTGGAGATCGTTTGGAATGCGTAAGACCTAAATTTTCAAATTTGAAATTAGTTTTCGTTTTTTTTTAATAATAATAGAGATCATTGAATGAAATTGTAATAACCTCTATCTCGCTCGTAAAGATCAAATTCGTCGTAGTCTTCGTAATCGAGTCGTGGTATCCATTGATATTGTTGCCATCGTGGCTGCAACATTGGCGGCGGAGGTGGTAGCATTTGCGGCGGCGGTGATGGCAGCATTTGCGGCGGAGGCGATTGTGGCATCATTTGCTGCTGAGGCGGCGATGGGATCATTTGTTGCTGAGGCGGCGGCATCATTTGTTGCTGAGGCGGTGGTGGCATCATTTGCTGCTGAGGCAGCGGTGGCATCATTCGCTGCTGAGGCTGCGGCGGCGGCAACATTTGCTGCGAAGGCGCAGGTGGATCCATCTCGTCATCCCAATAATCGTTCCATCGATATTGGTAGAGAGGAATGGGATGTGGCTTTCTACTCCAATAATCCAACATAGGGGGGTCGATCTTACGACCTTGTTTTACGGCTTCTGTGAAAAAATAAATAAGAAGAGATTTAATTACCTAAGAAGAGATATAATTAAGTTGTTTGTGCAAGGAATCCAACTCTTTTTATCTGAGGCGGCGCTTTTTAATTCATGTCTATTGGCTAATTTTAATAAATTGTTCTAAATAATAAGATTAAAATCCGAGCAGTCGGATTAGAAAATACCTTGTAACTTTTCTAATCCTACCCGTGGGATCCGGAATGGTACATATCTGTAGTTATGGATTTGGCTTTTGGTTTCTATCTTTTTAGGTGTTAACGGTAATTCTAAAAGAGATTGAATGTAACTTTAATTTCTAGCTTATCTAATTGCTTCGAGGTTCTAATCTTAATGAGAATACAATCTTCTCACCTGGCAGTTCCAATTTTACTGCAGAAAAATTTCCGGAATCTATAGGAATATAATTAAATTCTGTTATTATATGAAATTAACCTTAAAGTATGAAGTAAAAACGAATGTTTTAGCTTGTTACCTGTATTATTCTGAGGTTCGTACTCTGTCTTGCGATATATATCAAACACTTCTGCTAGTAAATATAGTGCCATAATATTTGAAATATCTCAAAATGCTTAAAGCTTAAAACATTGTATGATGATTTTAATTATCTATTTTACCTGTTGGGTTTTGGGATTGAAACCTATTCAAATATCCTTGGACATTTATTGCAGTACTGGCGACCAGAATGGCTACCGCAACAACTTGATTCGACATCATTTCTTAGTGATAAATAAAATAATTGTGAAAGGGGAAAATGATTATTGTTTCTAGATATTTTTGGAAATATTGAATATAGAAGGGTATTTTTATTGTTCCTGTGTATAAATGCTTTATTGTAACAAGCTGTGATTACTTTTTAATTTCTATGATAACAGATACATAAAATGTATTCCAAAGGTATATAGAAATTAACTGTAATTCTCAATTTTAAGAAAAATATCATTTTTATTTCTTTGTTAATTTCCTTTCAAAACTCCGTGAAACTCGAGAAAACGGATTTCAGGGAAGACGGAAGTTCTTCGTGTTATCTTAAGTTTTTCTGGCTATTATCGATAATTGTTTTAATTTCATTCTTGGGAATTCAATATTAGATAATCAGTTACTTATAAAATAATTAATACTCTTTTCATCTTTCTCCTTAATACCCCGGAAGCTTTTCCAAATGCTTATTAATTTTCTTCCTACAGTCATAAAATGTAGTATATTGATATGATACAAAATCATTATATTAAGCGATGTCTTACTTTATATAAAACTTTTTTTATGTGGTGCTTTTTTATTGAAGACTCTATTAAGAGTGTATAAATCATTAATACTAGTCACAGCATCTATAATCACAGTTAATTTCGCTATCTAAAGTAGGCTTTTAAAATTATGGATTACCTGAAATAATTTCTTTCGTTAATAAAGAATGATGATGTGGACAATGTTTTCATATCGCTATTAATGGATTGAAGCCTTTTTGCGGTTTCTTCATTTTCCTTCCCTCGTTTAATAGTGACCTGTAGAATTTTCCCCGCAGTTGGAATTCAACATTGGTAATGTGAAACTGCGGCCTTTGTAGTTCAGAAAAGCTTTTTGTTACACTTGTTTTATTTAACTCTTTAGCAGGAAATCACTCGAATCTTGAATTCTGCCACTCAAATTTTGGCTGTTGGTTTAGATTTAAATACGTAGGCAATTTTCCAAGTTTTAAATGAAAAAATTTTGGTGTGGTTATTGTTTGCGGCATATTAAGTAAAACTGTATCAAATAAGAAAGCTAACTGTGAAAAATATGTTAAACAGCTTAAAATGATGTGCTACATAGATATTTCACTTCTCATAGAAGATATTGAAGATTGTTTGTAAATGGTGGAGAGAAACTATATATCTACTGGCATTCTTAAATGTGGATATTTTCATTTATAAGCTATTTGCCTGCATTTTCTGCAGTAGTTACAGCTTCCTTCCAGTGCGTTGTAGATTCCAACTTTTATGCTTGTATAAGGGAGAAAGATATTAACTAATTAAACATTAAAGTTGTGCATTAAATGAAGATGAAAATTCTATTTATCCAAATTACTTTAAATAAAGAAATTGTTGGAGTAGCTTTTAAAATCTGAGAGCACTTGACATGATTAAGATAAAAGCGCACTTTCTGTCATTAGTTACATCATAGTCTTTTAATCCCCTGGTCTGTGCACGGCTATTGTTCTCTAGGTTAAAGTTTGGTCCGTAGCCGATATTGTACGCTAGATGGACTGAAAAGTAGTCTCTTAAGTAATTCTCCTTTACATAACGTGTAAGGATTGAAATTAAACGAAATAAATTTAAAGTAATATACGTTTGATGAGTTCACAAATTTTAGTAAATATGTAAATAATGATTGAAATTTGAAATGTTGTCCAGTTATTAGAAGAAAGGCTGATTTTCATTTGTAGATCTTCAATTCATATAATAACTTGTCAACATGTCACATTTCTTCTTCTTTTCAGCCTAAACGAATTTAATCGTGTGACTGATCAGTGGATAAAGAAAGTAAACTTTTATTAATAACAGAAAAATACAAATGTCCATCCCCAAGGCGGGACTCGAACACGCGACCAAGCGACTCAGAAGTCAGCATGCTCTTCGCCACCTAAGCAGTCTACATTTCACATTTCAATCACTTGGTGAATTCTTAAACAGATGCATTATTTAAAGTTTATTTTATTTACTTTCCATCATTATAAATTATGTAAAGGAGTATTACCTCAATAAAACCTCAAAAAATAAAATGTAAATAAAAATTAATTGATAATAAATTTAATCAATGCTACAAAACTCTAATAATGTTATTACCATTAAACAAATAATTATTTAAAAAATTTAAAATTTTTTATCAATTTAATGTTAATATATTTATAGTTACTGAATTATACTATTGTTTCTAAAAATTATTAAAGTGTTTAAGGAAGAAAAAATAATTTTTTCCATGGTTCCTGTAGGGTAAAACTGTGCTATTCCTCGGTAAAAGTAGCTTTTAACGCCATCTATAGTGTGTCCTTGACAATAGCCCAACTGAATAGGACCTGTGCACAGAAAGACTATGGTTACATATTGAAGTGAAATTAGAAAATCGAAGAATTTAGCTCATGTATTAAATTCAATCCAAAAAAACGTTAAAATAAAGGTGGTTTTTACACCTAACTACAGGCCAACACAAAATAACTTTTTAAAAACTTTTTCATTATCAAGAGGTGAATCTTATGGTTTTTTGCTGAATTCAGTTTTCCGTATCTGATCTGTTTTTTCTGTCACCCACAGATTTCTTGTTTTTCAATGAAACATTTTAAATTATTCAGAGTTTGTGGCCCAAAAATATGGATACGTAACATTGCAATTTCTATGTTCATAACTTGGAAACGTGACGTGATAGAAAAATTCTAAAGGAGATTCGTATTCAGCACACTAATAACTACAAAACTAATTCAAATTCATATAAAAAATTTGTTTATCGTTATTAATCTTCACTGCCCTGCCATTAATGTCCGCCGGCCAGGTGGCCGAGAGGGCCAGGGCATAGGCTTTCTAGTTCTCGAGTCCCCCTGGTCGTGGGTTCGAATCCCACCGTGGGCATGGATGTTTGTGTTTGTCCCGGGCTGCGTACAGATATAACTTGTGTAAAAGGCGCAAAATGACCTTATATGTCGACGCCAAAATTTCTAATAAACCAACCAACCATTAATGTCCGGAAATCTGTATTCAGACCAAACAGGCTGTTTTGTCGGATCATTTAATAGCGTTGGTTGAAATACAGATATTATTACGGCATTCATACTTTCGTGCATGTACTATGTTTTCTATAAATATCCATGCCATCACTGATCAAGCGCTATAGGGATGAGAACACTTTATTTGACCTTAGATTGGTGGCGCGAGTTATCAGCTTTGATCAAGTTGGATTAAACTTTCACTCTTCTCGAAACCGGCGAAGTGTTATTTCGTTAAAATCAATTCATGATTTTTAAAAATGTTAACGTTACACTTTATGGCTTGAATGTTATGGTTATTATTCGAAGATGGAATAAGATTTTAAAAAATGCCCATTTTATGTTGTTTTTTTTTCCTTTTTTATGCGAAAAGAAAGACGACAGCAGGGTTTTTTACGTGAGGATTTTATTTCACGTATAACTTAATATTTTTGAATACAGTTAGAGAGCTCAGTTTATACATTTTCTAAAGTTGAAAATAAACATTTGACAATCTTCTTTGATCTTTAAAAATGTTAAAGAATTTTAACCGAAATTATTCCATCTTGAGTCTCAACGTCAGATTACGTTATTTCTTTTTGCCACATCCACCACCGCAACCACATCCACCACCGCAACCACATCCGCCTCCGCATCCACCTCCGCATCCACCTCCGCATCCACCTCCACAACCACCTCCACAGCCACCTTTACTCTTGAAAAATCTGCCTCCAGTATCATCTGTGCCGCTCTCTGTTGTCGTCGCTGGATCCTCCACATCACTAGAAAGAACTGAATTAAATCTTGTCAGTAAAAATTCATATATTACTTCTAAAGTTGATTTATACTATTTCAAGGAACTCATTTTCCGAGATGAAATTTTAAAAATTCGTACTGTATTTTCCCTATGTAATCGGACGCAACGAAGAATTTTTTTTTAATATATAAACATTACTAAATTACCTTCGTGGTTTGAATCCGTATTTTAAAAGACTCTTTAATTTCACATTTTTTTCAAATAACATAATCAGCTTATGCTTTCATATTACCTGTGGCTATTGCAAATGAAGCAAGCATTGTAGCTAGGAGCAAAAATTTCAGATGAAACATGATTTCTCTATAGCAAAAAATAGTTTTAAATAATTTGCTCGCTTTTCCTTCTCAATATATATAAATAAAATTATCTAAATATGCTTAATTAAATTTCTGTACTCACTTTTCTGTCAGAAAATATGAACGATATATTTCACAGGTATATAGAATCTGAAGTCGCTTATATATGTAGTGTAAGTTTTATTTCTTAATGATTGGATGAATAGCATCAACTGCTATCCAGATGGTTCACAATAATTTTCGTTTCATTGAATAGGCTTTTATTGAATGCTTTCATTGCCATTTTTTCCTTTTGAATTTATCTATGAAGCAAGTTTCTAATGGAAACTCGTTGGAATGAACTTTAAAATTGATTTTTCTCCATAAAAGAAATGTATTATATATTAAGAAAGCATATTAAAGACTAGTAAGAAGTTAATTATCTAATATATTGCGATGATGTTTATTGAAGGCCACAAGGGGAATGGTTTGTAAATACATAGTATAGAAAAAGGAATTTTTATTTCTTTTCATTGAAAGTTTTTCATAAAGTTCACATATTATACAGAATCGTAACACAAAAAGCAACGTGTAATAGATAGCGAAATAAAAATTTTATTTAAAAAAATTCTAAAAAACATTTAGAAATTTGTAAATTAATAAGCAAAACTAGAAAAAAAATTATTTCGGAAACTTACAGTTTTCATAATAATTCATTTATTATTTTTACAAAAGCTCCACTATGTACATTTAAAAATAATATTTTAATAATATTAATAATATTTAAATAAAAATTTCAGATATATTCGATTTCACTTTTTATTAACAACATTCATGCTTTACTGAAATACAGGCCGAACTCAAAATTTATTTAAAACATTTTATATTAATTTCATAAATAAAATATCCATAAATTTTAATATTTATACAGTCATGCATTTGTAAAACACTTTTAATTTTATACAATATTTTGATAAAGAATAAATGTTTTTATAAAGCGTATATCTTGGATCTTCATTTTCCTTAATTAGGCTCGGTCAAGGAATGTTTTTAATTGTGAAAATCCGCTTATTCTAGAAACGAAAACATATTTTCAGTTTCTGTATAACCATGCATGTCAACAAAGGTATCATTAATTTCTCTTCAGATGCATTAAAATGATAGAAGGTAAGAACGATGCTGATTACACACAAATATTACCGCTTGCACTGTCGACAAATTTGCTGCGTCACCCTCGACAATGTCGCTTACATTTATATATATCGATATCCTGAAATGGATTGAGAGTGTAATTAATTGGAAATTTCGATAATAGGAAAATCACTGTAAGCTTTAAAAAGATAAACAAACATGTGCAAAAAAAAAAGACAGAGGGGAAAAAAAAGAGAAGGGGTAATGGAAAAGCCATTCGTGTAAATGCTTGGATGTTACTGAGACAAAGAGATATGCGAGATGGAATATTTAAACCTACTATGATAATGATAATGTCTTATAGGAGTCGAATCCGAGTCGAAACCACGTGAATTATCTTCTGATGCTGATAAAGAAGAATTAATATGCGGTTATTGGAATTTGAAATAATTTTGTATTTATATGTCTTAACAAACGATAAATAAATAAATAAATAAATAAATAAATAAATAAATAAATAACAGCCCATTACAGTGAGAGTCTTGTGTCAGTTTCATTATCCAAGGACATATTCTATATTTCCTGAAATATATGCGTGGATAAATGTTATTCTCCTTACAAAATTATCACCCTCATATGAAGTAGATGTTCAACGTGAAATCATGTTTTCAACATCTCTTATAAAACTTCTCAATGTACCCTCAGTCCTTTACTTTGTTACAGAATTATTTCAGAAAAGTTTATCCAAAAATTTGTGTTAGCTTTACCTTTTACCTGAAAATTCCTTCAAACTACAAGATTATCAATGTATTCTAATGCTGTTTATTTATTTATTTATTCTTCGATGTGATGAGCATCAATTTTTATTATTTGTTACCTTTTATTAATATTGAGATAAAATGTTTTATAATTCTAAAGATAGATCACAAAAACTTTATAGTCTAAGAGAGATGATTTGAATATGAAGACTGTCCCATAATCTGATTTTAACGAAATAATATTGCTAATCTAATAGCATCTAAGATGTAGAAGCAGTGCCTATGGAAGTATCGTTCTACTGCTTTGGATATTGATGTGGTTGTTTATAAATCTAATTTGTATTGTGCCATTCCATGTGTTGTGATATACAAACATATACGAGGGTTGGGGCATAAGTCATGGCAACTAAGAGCTAAGGGATGGTATCATAAAATGTCATATGTCTCAAGGAAGCTGTGACTGGTAGTATGATTCCACAACATTTGATGGCTCCGTGAGTTCCTGATGTTGTGCAGAGAGCAATGTTAAATCAGTTCTCAGTCAACCGCCATGCAATATGGATGTAACCCGAGTTGAACAACGCTCGTATATCAAAACAGCCGTTCTCTATTTTGATTTCTGTTACTTATTCTGGAAAATGAAATCTGTAACCATGTGCCAGAATAAATTTTCCAGAAGCATGAAAAGTATGAAACATTACAGGCTTCATGATTTCAGAACATGAAACCTGTAATGTTGTCGACTACTTTAATAAACATGAGAAGCAAAGTGTTGGCGTGTTGTTAAATGTCCGTATATTTCGTCCATTCCTTGTCCTTTCATCTGTATATTTCGCATTTTCCACCCATGCTTTAATTCTCATAAAAAAAAATAGTTGCCATGACTTATGCCCCAACCCTCGTATTTTGAGAGTTTTTCCCCCTAAAGTATTATAACTGGTTTCCGCACAATTATATTTCCGTAGTTCGTTGTTTTGGCAATGCAAGTTTTCGTTGTTTCCAACTGGTTTAAATGAAATTTTGTTCCTCTTTGCTTGAAGAAGAAATCACATGACCGCAACTTCTTTAGGATTCATAATTTATTTGAGCACTGATACGAAATTATAAAATGCATGCATAACAAACGATTGTGTTTAGAACTGTAACAGCTTAATTGCAGACTCTTCTTATTGAAACGTTTGCATATTGCTGTATGTAGATTTAATTCTACGTATTATAGGCCAGCTACATTATTTCTTTGTAATTTGTTACAATTAGTTGTTTGGAGCAGAACTTGGAAATTATTTTCCACATTGTTAAATTCTAAGTTATAAGCTTTTCCATGTACCTGACGATGTCAAATATAACGAAGAATCGCCACCTGTGTAACAAAATAAGTAATTTTTCATGTAATACTTCAAAAAAATGAAAAATCCAACATTTGGCAATAATTTAATGATAAGAAAATATTTTGCCATTTGTCAAATTAATATCCCCTAATTTGTGCCTGATTTTTAAACTTGACACTTAATTTACTATAAATGAAACTTACTGAAATAATATTCTGAAGAAGAAGAAGATGAGGCATATTCTTTCCTTGCAGGGGAATCTGCAAAGAATTATTTGTGATTTCATAAAAGCAGTTTTAAATTTCTTTGTTACCTTTCACTTATCATGAACATTTAAGTACTCAATTTGAAGACCTTCTTAGAAACATTATGTCTTAGAAGAACTGATAACAAAATATTAACTCAGCTATTTTTTTTACCATGGTGGTCTTTGCGTTTCCCATGATGTTTTATCGCTTTCCAATGAGGACCAGGTTTAGGTTTCGCTTTTGAATTAAAAAAAGATTGAACTAAATTTAAATAAACATGGATGAAATTTTGTAAATAAATATAGGAATGAAAATTAACTGAAACTTACCATAACCTCTGTTTTTTGCATGTAACCTAAAATGGGGTTTGTTTTTACCGCCTTTTTTCTTGCCTTTACCTTGTCTTCTATGGTGAGCTGATGTTGGTAAAAGAAACAAAAAAGTTTTAACAGAAATATAGCAGTGTTTTTAACATTGTTTTAATTTGGCTTTATTTTAAGCTAGCATGAAATTTTTAGTGTGAATTGCCTAAATGCCTATGATATCTCTCTTCCGAATTCGAGGATGATGATGATGATGACAATGCTCTTGATGAAGATCCTGATGAATCTGGAAACATAATTATTAACAAAAACTAATAATATTTAATTCTCACAATAAAAAAGGTAATAGCTACCATAATATTCATCTGAAGAAGCATATCCGGAATATTGAGGGGTACGTGGACGCCTTGTTGGGTCTTAAGAAGAAAAGAAAGAACTGTCTATATATAACAACTCTCATTTAAAACAATCTGTTACAAAGAAATGAATAATGTGATCTATAGTTAATAATAATGAATAATTTATAACTCGATTACTCTGATATATAAGTGGTTGAGGATATTTGTTCCAATTAGTTTGGTTCTGTCCCCTGCTTCCTAGAAAGACAAGAGACTTTGTTCACAACTCAAAGATACTTTCTCGTATTCCTAAGAAAACTGTAAATTGGCACTTTCCATGGAAAATTGAGATTAATATTTTTAAATTTAATTCATACATCGGGTAAATCTTAAATTTCATCCTTGTTTAGTTCATATTAAAAAATGAATATATTCTTTAATATTCATGTTTAAAAAATAAAATTTTTTAAATAAAAATAAAAAATAAAATAAAATAGCATAATTTTGAAGAGATTAGGGTGAGTATATATTTAATTTAATATATTGAGGTTTAATTCTTCTGTTTCTTGAATATATAAAGGAGATTATCCTACAGATTTTGCTTATCAAAATATTGTCTTTTGTTATATATTTAAGCCCAATTCCTGAGAAACTTAGTGCGCAAAAAATGACCAGAACTGAAAGGATCTTGACTTTTGAAGAAAATGAGCTAAACGCATAATGATCGTTTCCTTTTCAGATGCGAAGCGATTTGAAACAAATTATATCAGGTTAGACTTCCAGTGGTGATATAGGAACAAATGCTGTATTCAGTTTGCCTAGCGTCGATTGAGGATATCTCTTCTCCAGAGAGATATTGCATTCATTGTCTTTTAGATTTTAAAGTTTTTGCGTTTATCAGCTTATGCTAAATTAAACTAAAACTTCCATGACGCATTGTTATACTTTTTGTGATCTTTTCTTTAACAAGCCACGCAAGAATATCTCATCATAAAATTTTTAAAAAGCAGGAACTGCGTTCTGGCATAGAAATTATTCATCCATGGTTCTGGTCGTTTTTTCCGCTGAGAGCGTTTACCCTTTTATATTTGTATTACCATAAGGAGTGTTTTCATATGCAAGTTCTGAAAAATTTAATGAAAATTACTTTTAAATGAACTGATTTACGTAAAAGAATATATAAGTATTTAAAAATAACTTTCTTTTTTTACCTGGTGGATATATAGGACGTTTTTTATTAAAAGATCCTTTATTCCTAATGCGATCTGGAACTATAAACGATTAGAAATTATTATTTCGTATTATTAAGAGTTATAAGGAAGTTCATGCGTTAAAAAAATAATGTAGTGCTATGGAGTCCTTGTTCAAAGTGACATTTTATAAGTAGAATCGCCAAAAATTGTGATTGTGATAAATAGAAACGTGTTAATAAATTTATAAAAATATTTCAATAGAGAAGAGGAATTTCCAAAGAATGAAATCTTGAAAATTGAATAAGATTGAAGTTACTGTTTGTATTCTTTAAGTCCTTCCATATCTTTATGCACTCCACCTTATCGCATTATTAAGTAATTTCCCCTTTCATTTTAGCTGTTCCAAATTTCATTTGCTCTTTCGCATATTTTCTTTTTCTTTTTGTGTGATGACCGTGACCATACTGCTTAAATTGCCAATTCTGTAGAGCTTCGTCAACATCAGTTACTTTTGCTTATACCTGTCATTTTTGATTCCTCTTCTCCCAAAAGAAACTAAATAAAATCAGATAAAAATAAAAAAATTAGTAAACCCTTAAAACTGACGTATTCTTAAAATTAATTCAACAAAATTGTTCGATTAAAACTATTTGAACTTCAAATATACAAAAGATGCTCAAAATTAATATAAATTTATAAGTTAATTTAATAATGACCAAAAATATTTCCATTCCAAAAATTTTTTTTCTGCTCTATGTATTGAAATTAAACGTACAATAGAGTTGATGGAAGATGGGACTTTGATACCAGCTAGATTTAATAATTGGCAAAGATGAGTTGGAATTGTTGAGCTGTGTGTTAAAACTGGACCACTTGCATTGCTTGTATAATTTCAAAAGAAGAGCATAGTGATCCTACGTGGTCAAAATTCAATAACAGGCCTCAGCCCAGGATCTCTACCCTGAAGAGACTTCTTCACAGGGATAAACAATTTCTCTAGAAATTTTTTAATTTTGGAAAGAAAGACTTTCGTATTGATTAGGCCAACTTAATTGTTCATAAAGCAGTTTTTTGGTCCCAAACTTTACAAATAAGCTATTTAGCTAAGCCACAGCTATAACTCAAAATTTGAACATCCTTTATTGTTCAGATACAATATGCGAAATAGTTCAGTTAAATTAATAGTAATAGTTAATATAAGTTATTAAATATGCTCACCTGAATTTGTGGAAAACTCACTCGTATATGTTGGCCCGTATAAGAATCGCCCTGAAATTAATGTTTTAAGGTTTAATTTTCGGTTAATATGCCTTAAATTGCATTTATTATACCTTGTCTACATAGTTTAATGCATATTAAACTAAGCAGAACGTTGAATGAATTTAAAAAATATCATGTTTACGATCTTCATAAGATTCCTCTTCAGTCTCTGAAGATATGGACTCTGATGACGATGATGATGATGATGATGATGATGATGAGAAATCATCTATAACCATAGTGTTACATAGTATTTAATTAAATGTATTACTTACTTTTAAGCATTCTATTAAAGTGGAAAAATCATCGCAAATGTAGCATTTTAAAATTTTAAACCACTTTTTACTTGCCTGAAGGCTGAAATACTGGCCTTGATGGAATCCTTGGACGCTCTAATTTCCCTGAACAAAAATTTGAAAAAAATCTAGGCTTAGGAAAATGTGTAATTTTAAAAAAAATTAAGATTCATTTACAGTTTTTAAAAGGAACACAAAAAAAGATTAAAAATTTTGTTATCGAAATCCAATAAAATTTATAGTCAGTTTCATTACTTGCCTGGATAAATAGTTGGCCGAAGTGGCTGTCCTGATGGTGCCACTAGTTTCTGCATATATCCTGGAAAAAAAGTTTTAAAGTCTAGAAGTTTGAGAAAGCAAACAGAAAAACAAATACCAAGATGATAAATTTATGAAAATAAAAATTTGCAACATTGAGAGGACGATACTAAAATTGACCCGAGTTGAATATGTGCACGCTATGGTTAGTAGCTACTCCGATAAAATTTTCAATATCTTCAGCCATCATATGATATAATTATATCAGTTCTCTATCTGTAGCGTACGGTTTTGTGTGATGGGTCCAGTAGAAGAAAGTCATGCCATGGAAACTTACACATGCCTATTTTCGTCAATAAAATATAATAAAATAGTGCTCCAATCTCTTTTGAGAGGAATTAAATTGTAGATCTTCTAGAACCTGGATGGACATTTCACAGGATTGATACACATTGGTAGTTTTTCATTGTTTGCAACACTGATCAAATGTACATTCATACCCTCGTAACCAGATTTTGATCGGCCACGAAATACAGGCGCTGCCAAGTTTGATAATTGATTAAACATGAAACAGTCGTAACAAAAGAAAAAAATTCTGCGACCTGCGATTGAACTGGGACGAGAGTATCTATATTTTTGCTCCTACCAATTGATCGTAGATTGCAGAACCATTCTCTTCGCAACAGCTCAATTGGTCCGGTTTTGTTTCCAGGTCACTAAAATATTCTTTTTCTATACTACTTTAAAATTGTGCTCTGTAGTGTTTACTGATGAGAGCAGATTCTTGGGAGGGACAACTTCTGGAATATATTACCATACGGTACAGAGACCTATCGTGAGATCACAGTGCCTTTGATGTTTGTGGAGGGAACCTTGATCATTGCCAAATACGTCCAGAACATTGTTCAAGGTAATGTTCTGCTCCAGGAGCATAACGTTCACGCACATTCTCATTTCCATTCAGCAGTCTTACAGTTGGATAGATATTTGAATTATGATAAAGGTTTTAGAAAGTTTTATAATTTATAATAGGTAATAATCCTTGTGCTTAACCCATCTCCCAGCATAACGATATTTTGCTAGGCCTTACCTTGGAGATGTTTTATCACTAAAGCGACCTTCAATGATTAAAAAGCATTTCAGAATCTAGCATAATTATTTCAGATAACTTAATTTTTTAAAAGAATTATTCAATGATATCATCAAAGTGCCTTCTTAAAAGAAGAATCATCAAATATTGTGTTAAATAGAAAAGAGTGATTAGGTTCATAATTATATTAATAGAGAAGAGGAACTTCCAAAAATGAAATCCAGATTACCTGTCTCATCTCCTACTATCATCTGATTTTCCCCTTTTCTCTTCTTTTTTCAATTTATTCGAAAATATTTACCTCCATCTTACTTTACTTCACCTAATCCTTCTAGTTTGATCACCTGAACAGTTTGATCATTGATAATTCTGTGTCACTTTGGCCATGTTCAGTTACCTTTACTCTTACCAAACATCTATTTCCTCTTCTCTCAGGAGATGTTAAAGAAAAATCTGAAGGAAAAAAAAAATTTTAAGTCAGTGAACCTCTGGAATGGAGTTTTTACAATTGAATTAACAAAATTGTTAGGAAAGAAATTAAAACAATTAAATTAAAACAAATAAATCGTTAGGATTAAAGCAATTAAGATTAAATTAAAAATTAACCTCGAATATTGGCAAACCAAATGGCCCATATCATTTTTGAAAAAGTTTCTTTTATTGTTTTACAAAATATGATGCAGTCCCCATTATCCGACACAAATGGGCAGCCCGAAATAGGTCATTGTGGCTACTGAAAGAATATGATTGAGCGTAGGGCTTAGTACCGTCCACAGCTGCTTTAGACATAAAAATGATCTTTACTATAGTTATTGTTGCGAGAATGGCGCAATAGTTAATACTAAATGATTAGGCAATCATTATATCGGTCTTCAGGAGTTCTCTACTGACGTTAGTTCCACTTGCTTATCGTGTAAATGAAATCGAAGGGGATTGGCAAAGAAGTGTACACAAGCATTTTTCCCAAAATTACCCCCCCCCCCCCCGTGGGCATTACCTTGACATGGTAGAGGGGCTTCAGTGCCTCATGGATACTAAGGGCTATGCTGGATATGGTCTTCCATGCCAGACAGGCCTTAGCTGAGGGTTCAGACTAAAGTGTCCGATCGGTTGTGGACCGCCCGAGGGACTCGCAACCAGCTTCATTTGCCGTGCGCGGGGATTCGTACTCAGAGGTCTTGGTGATTGCGGGAAGGCTTTTGCGGAACAACACACCACTTCGGTCCGTGCTTCTCTGAAAGACAGGAACCTGAGATTAGCACATTCAGACTTACCCAGTTAGGTTTTGCCTATACCACCCGTATCACTGGTACCAATGTACATCTCCTTATTGGGTTCGGTGGTGAGTGGGGAGCGAGGGGACTGAAGATAATTTTTGTTTATATGGATAGCGATAACAATAACAATTTAAGTAATGAGGTGGGAAAATTGGAAAGCAAGATAATGGAATGTAAAGATCCAAGCTCTTTTGAATTAGAGATTACAGATGAGAGATCTTTTGTGTTTCTATCACCAATGAGATAGAGGTATAAAAATGTTGTCGGGAAAGCGAAGGATAGAGATCCTAGATCTTCCAGATGTTTGCCTAATGGCAACCTTCTAGCAGAAATGGCCTTTTCCGAACAAGTTGCCTTTTTACTATAGTTAAAAGATTTGCAGAAAGGCATGAAGATCAATGTTTTCCCCCATCCTACCGTTAACTTCTACAAGGGGATATTCAAATGCAGGTATCTCAAGGATTTTTTTGATGATGCTCTTTTGCAGGAGTTAGGGTTCAGGGAGCACGTGACTTCAAGCGAATCCGGTCTAGGAGGAGTGGACAGGTTCGACCCACCCACTCCTTCATAGTTACTTTGGAAGGATGTAAACTCCTAGAATTATTTAAACTGAAGTATATAAAGGAGCGCATCAAACATTCTAGCCAAAATCCGCTGTATTGTTTTAAGGTTAAGAGGAACATGAAATGAGCACCCTTGGTGGAGCAATTGCAAGGGTGTCGATCCTACTCAATTAAGGGAATGCCCGAAATAGAAGAATGAAAGGGCTAGAAAAAAGTATTCTTAATTTGAGGTGAAATGGCTTTTGAATCCGCACAGAAATGGAATCAGACTATCGTATGTAAAGGCTCTGAGTAAGATGGTAAGATACATGGGCACAATAACAGATGCAATATCATTAAAAGAAAGTAGTTCTCGATGGCAGCACTGGGCGCGGCTAGTCACTGGATGGATGACCACCAGTGACATACAATCCTTACCCCTCGTACTTCGCAGAGCACATAAAACCGTCGGTCCCGGCTGCTGCTACCATCTTAACAGCAGTCGTTAAAGCATTGTCCTAATATCTCCCCTAGCGGTTGGCATCAGGAAGGGGATCCGGCCGTAAAACCATTGCCAGATCCAACTAACAAGAGCGACCCGATGAGAAATGGTAAAAAGTGAGGATGGAGAAAGAGAGAGAGAGTTCTCGATAGCAACAATTTAGGAAGAAAATGAAACCTCAAAATCTGGGAAAGTGTAAAGCAACCAGGGACAGTCCTCGACCAAAGAAGCTCTGCGAACCAAAAAGGTTTTCTTCGCAGGAAGAGGAGCAGGTGGTAATCACCTAAATGATTTTTGCTCACAACAAAAAGATTTTTAGGAGCCATATACCATCTAACAAGAGAGTGGGTTAAGTTTCTTTAATTTCCAACATTTGTTTGGAACTGATTGCCTACGTTTAATTTGATGTGTCCTTATATTTAATCAAATTGCTTATGCGCTACAGCTACACCTTTATTGTATATCCTCTCTAGATACGATTTTTTTTTCAAAATATCTTAACTAAATTAATGGATAAGAATTTCCATAAATTTTTAATTATGCTCACCAAAAAATGTGGAAAACTCACTCTTGTTGCTGGGTCTTGTGTGGAAACGTCCTGAAATTTAAGTTTCTTGTGTTATATTATCGAATAAATATGGAAAATATGCACATATTATACCTTTATATAAGTTAATACATATTAAAGTGGACATATTTAATAAATTTAAATAAACTGCATGTTTACGATCTTGATAAAAATCCTCTTCCGTCTCTGAAGAGGCCGATTCTGAAGATGATGATGATGATGATAATGATAAATCATCTATAATGACAATGTTAGATAGCAGTTAATTAAATTGGTGTCTTACTTTTTAACTTTCATCAAATTTTAATATGAAGAACTTCGTACGTGCCTGAATACTCAGATGATAAAAATGGTTGCCTTGGTGGAGTCTTCTTCAGAGGGAGGAAGTACCCTGAAAAAAATATGGAAATCTAGGCCTATTGAAATACTTTTTTAATTTTTCAAACTGATATACCGAAATAGAGTTTTAAATAGAGTATTTCAATATTTTTTTCCGAAATCTTTTTTCCATACTTAATTTCACTACTTGCCAAAATAATTTGCAAAGAAGGTATTGGAAAAACCAACTTAATTCTTTATGAAAATGATGTGTATATAGTATTGCAGGGAAAACATTTTTTTCGGGAGTTAGTTTTTTCGTAGATTCCGAATAGATAACGCCGTTTTAGCGAATTAATTGGACAGAAAAGCTCACCAATTTTTGCTCCGGGTTCTTTCTGCCTTTTCTGATTATTGAGGAAGCTCTCTGAAATTAAAAGTTTAATATCTGTTCTTTAGAAAACATTTTACAGCTGTTGGTATTTATTTAGAAAGAGAATCTAAAATTACCATAAAATTTCTCTTCCGGTTTTGGTGATCCTCCTAGAGCTAGAAGGAATAATTTCAAATAAAAGTAATAAAAGATTATTATCTAGATTTAGTATAAATGATTTGGATTATATCTCACAGTAGATAATTTATTTTCATTACTTACTAGAATCATCGTATGAATAAGATGCCCTTTGTGTATTAAAAGGGGGCCGTGGACGGATAAAAACTAAAAACAAATAATATCCAGTTAATCTCTGCAAACATTTCTTTTAGCTTTATATGCAACCCAGAAATTAAGTAAGTTATCCCCTTTCAAATGATTTCTTGGAGAAGGGAACATTTATAATGATTTTGAATGGGCATATTTTAAGGTTAGCTACTTACATTGCGTGGGTAACGTTTCACTCCTTCTGCGCGGACTGGTGGGAATAAGGTACTCATCAGAATATTCTTCGGACTCACTTGAAGAGTCTGAGTATGAAGATGAATCTAGGTAAAAACATTAATATGAAAAAGTACTAAAATTGCAAATTGAATAATGTGTAATAGATAAAGGAACTTAATAGAAAAAATTAACAGCTACCAGAATATTCGTATGATGAAGAATCAAATATAATAGGTCTGCTCATAGGTTTACGTCGACGCTCATATTCATCTAACAATAAATGAAATGATAAAGTTAAATTATATTAAATGCAATTGCCTTGATTAGAATTCTATGCCCTTCCGAATTAAATAAGACAAATGAACTAAAATCTCTTTCTATCAGTTAAAACCTTGCACATAAGAGAGTAGACCTTTGACTATATTACTTTGGATTTACATTGTTAGAAAGTCGTTGACCATCGATGTTTAAAACATGATAAACTCTTCTCATTATACAGAAAATTCATCTAAGTCCAGATGTTTTTGCCCAAGATTAAGCATATTACAGCATCACGCTGAACCCTCTATCCACTTAAAACTTGCCACTGTAAAGAGACTCAACGCTTTCACTTGCACAAGAAGGAAACCAAGCTGACTGCTACCTTTACTACTGCGAAATTAAAATAATTTTCTTCCTTTGTTTTCCATTTATAAAATAAAAAGTGAAGTAAACACTGATAGGCAAATCAAACGTTTATGAGATTTTCTCAGTTAGTCAGTTGTATGCAAATTAACTTTACTGTGGCAGAGTGTATTCTGAATTTTTAAGGCTCGAAAGTCTGGATCTTAGAAAGAATTTGAAGCGTTTATTGTAATGCAATGTGGCCCAATAACATGTATACTGTTATTTGTAAAGTATCCGACGACTTTTGTTATTAATTCCCATTGAAAACCACTTTTATCACAATTTGACTGACAGAGCCACATTTCTCATTTGTTTTGATATCTGTTGATCATTGCAGTTAGAGACCATGAATAATGAGTCGCTGATTTGTTTATATTTATCTTATTCAATAAGGAATAAGAACGAAATATATAAAACATAAATTACTGTAAGGTAATTTCCTGATAGAATAGTTGTCTAGTACATCTCGTTTTTTTCTCTTTTTGCATTTTCCAAATTCACATCTTCCAGAAGGAGTCAAATCAAATCCTCTTTGTCCACCTAATCCCAATGGATGATACATTATGTTGTCATAATGTGGTGGTCCAGTCCTATGTGGCTCATTATATATCCCTGTTTCGTACCCTCCATAACGTGGACATTTATGACCCGAACATTTATTTTTCTGAAAATTTTTCAAAAGATAACCTGTAAGAAAAAGATAAGTTTGAATGAAGTCCCCGTTAACTTGTGTGGAGAATATGATAATGGAAGCTTTTTAATAAGGGAATTTGTTTTTTTTCTTTTTTGTAATTTTTGAATAAGAAATAAAAGTACTTTGAAGAAATTTAAATTCATGAATCACTAAACTGGCATTCCATTTCCTATTTCTCATACTCTTATTACATTTCTGTACTAGTCAGCGTCTTGACCAACATTCATTTTGATCAAAATTCCATTCTCAATTACTCCCAGGATCTTCCCCGCGCCCCTCTTAAAGCATAACGTGCGCTTTTATAACCGAAATGTCAGATTTTATTTTAAAAGTTTTTCTGAGGATAACTGATAAATAAAATAATTTGAAAAGCCTATAATAGAACAAGGGATATTTCGGTAATTTTTTCGTTAAGTTTTTTTTTGTAACAAATGTAATAAGAATATTATGAAAGAAATTAAAAACTCATGACTCATTAGACACGAATAAATTTTGGACGAATTTTTATTTCCAGAATTTCCTTAATTTTCGTTAGGATATATTTATAAAACAATGTTATCGACGCTTTTTCTTTGCAGATTAGAGGCTGATTCAAAAAGTAGCCTTAAAGATCATAAATGTTTGGTCATTGTTTTTTTTTAATTACCATAATAAGGTTACTTTTAGATTCTTCCTCGTATAACATAAAGTAAAAATTAGTATTTATGGACACAACCAGAACTATTGCATATGAGTGATGTGAAGAAATATATTTCAAATATCTTTGGCTCTTTTTGTTTAATTTTTTTTTTTATTCAAAGTTTATTTTCGAAACTTGAGCAAATATACAATAAATTTTTCATTTTTCAAAAACTTCCCCATTTTTCCGAGTAAGTTTTCCCTGGGCGAAAAGCTAAAATAAGAAGAAATGTATTAAATGAAAAAAATTAAGAAATTAAATGCGAAAGGAAAACTTAATTAAAAATTTGTTGAGACCAACCTTGCTGAATATCTTGTTCCAAAGATTCTGAAGATGACGATGATGATGATAGTGACTCTAGAAAAATAAAATCACAAATATATATATAGAGCGTATTTAAATAAGATTTTCTTACTTCCTTTAAATTATCAGTTTTTATTGATTGTGTGTAATAGGTACACAGACTTTACCTGACGAGGAAGTAGTTCTAAAAGGACGGTACGGATGTCTAAGTCTTAAAGGTTTTAGTTGAGGTTTGCGTTGAGGTTTAGGTCTTATAGGCCGGTATGGAGGAATAGGTCTTACAGGTCTGTACGGAGGTCTGTCTACAAATAAATAAATTCAAGGCATTTTATGTTTATTAGATCTTGTAATTTGGAACTTTTCCTTTTCCTAATTAAAAAGACAAATTAAAAATTCCAGTGAATTAATATTCAAAACTTTTTAACTGAGAATGAGTGAATTTTTAGGATTCCCACACAAAAATCTGTCGACGAATTGTGGTGTAAGGAAGGGACCACTGGTCAAGTAGAAGGGAGGAGGTGTAAGGAACTGACCACTGTTGACCACTTGGGAGGGGGGGGGGGCTAAAAACATCAAGACGTGGTATTTTGAAAAGGGATCAAGGGTTGCTATCAAGCTGGTCGTTTTGTCACACTTCCTTTGGTTATAGTCACGTTTGGTCACATTCATATCGTTTCAACATTCTTATCCTCCCAAAATCATTTTGTCACTTACAAGGGAATCCCTCGAACATGTATGTCAAAAATTTCGACCATATTGAAATATGTTACTCATCTGAAGCTACTATAGATGCTTGCAAAATAAGAGAATGCAAAATTTTGTTTCTTTCAAAATAAATCGCGAAATCGAAAAAATTTGAGCATACATAGCCATACAAAGACTCCATTGTTAAAGCGGATAGGCTATGTGGGATTCCCTTGACAGTCGATAAGGAGGGGACTATACACTATCTGGCCATTCTTCACCGGGCATCTCTCCAAAAGCGCATGTGATCGTCCGTATATTTCGTACAACCTATAAAATACGTTGATAGGTTAGAATACACTCATAGCGGCTACTACAGTTAATATGAATAGACGACGCGAACTTAGCGCGGAGGAAAGATTGTTGATCATTGGAGCCCACAAGTTTGAGCATTCGATCCATGTTTATTGGAATCCACAGATTTCCAAAAAATTTCAGATACCCGCTCAATGTTATATTTGAAGTGGAAGCGAAAGGGGTTATAACATGCCAACCTAGACCCAGTAAACCCACGAAATTGACAGATCGCGACCGTCGATGTTTGAAACGTGTGGTGATGTCAAACCGGAAGGCTTCATTAAAAACGTTGGCACAAGAATTTCGTCAAATTTCCATGAATTTCGATCGGCGTCATGGACTTTCATGGACGAGCCGCAGTTCACAAGCCAAATATCACACCCCTCAATGCGACCGATCGGATATAGTGATGCAAGGAAAGCCACTACTGGACTCCAGAACAATGGAAAACCATTTTATAGAGTGATGGATCCCACTATTGGTTGTGGCGGTCCGATGGTCTGGCCCTGCTCTTCGTGGTAAAGTCTTGGTCCTCTTGTTTTAGTCGCGGAAGCATGAATGCCGAAGCGTACAAAACAGTTTTGGACATTCTGCGCTACCAACATTGTGGGAACACTTTGGTAATGGCCCATACCTGTTTCAGCACGGCAAATGCTCCTTGTCATACAGCAAGCGTTATTAACATCTGGTTTAAGGAAATGGGTGTCTGGAAACTTGACTGCCCAGCCCAAAATCCAGACGTCAACTCCATTGAACCTTTGGGACGAATTGGAGCGCCCGGTTGAGAGCTAGGCCATACCGTCCAAAGAACACCACTGAGCCGTTTGCCAATTTGAAGGATGAATTGATGGAAAGTCTTCCTCGAAGGGCTGCGGATGTCATTACGGCATAAGACGGCCCTACAAAGATACTCGTCAAGGGTCCCGGTTTAACTTACTGGTGTCCGGTGACGAATGCCCAAATAGTGTAGATACTGTACTAGTATTTAATAAAACATACTAATATGCAATTTCAATAATTACTATCGAATTCACTTAGCCTATACTATACGTATAGTAAAATCAAAAAATATATTAATGTAGTCTGTTTTCGACTTCCGGTACATGTTTATGGTTTTGTAAATACCTTCGAGCGTAAAAAAAACACCTATTTTTATGATCGAAGATTAATTTTCATCTACAGAATTTGTGCTTTGGCGATGTTGGCAGACTTACCATTGTATGTGAGATTAGAAGATTTGTAGAAGATGTTGGCAGATATATATATATATGGAGTATGTTCTTCTTATGTAATTTGTGACATGTAAAGAAAATAAAATTATAATTTCCTATTAAGTATGTGATTTTATTTTCTAACCTCTTTAAGCGATTCCTTATTTAGATGGTGAGCATTTGCAGAAAAACGGCAGTGGATAATATATAAAGATAGAATTAAATATCCATCTCATTTAATTGTATCACACATATTTTTAAATAAGTATCCGCGTTTTTCGGTCGTCCGTAGTTGCTCTTGTAATTTTATAGTGAAGATAGGAAATGCTTCGATAGCACTTCACACATAATTTTATTCCTATAATAATGTATTAAACTTTTTAATCTATCTTTTCATTATAAAAAAGTTAGTTAAATACAGGCATAGTTTCAAATTAAAGTATGAGAAAATAAGAGTGTACGAGTGATGATCTGACGAGCCAGAACCAGCTAGATTACCGAAACGAGTGTGTCGACTGATTATCGAAATAAATATGACGAGTTGAATGCGTCAACTGAGCGAAAAAACGATTTTGGGACGAAGTGAATGTGGCAATCTAAATAAGACGATATGAGTGTGGTCATTTGAATGTGACCAAAATTGACTATGACTAAATAAAGTGTGACGAAACGAATAGGAACTCTATTTAATATCAGGTCGTTGCATATCAAATGTCGGATTTCGAGGTGGGTTCCGCTCTTCAGCACGGTTTCCACATTTAATAGCAAGTACCCATAACAAAGTGGTACATTCCCAGAGATAAACCTATCAGCGACCAGGTGCCTGAAATTTGCAAGTCTGCGATGATATTTATTAGCGTTTGAACCCAAGCGAAGATAGTCATGACTTCATACGAATTACGTGTGATAATGCATTACGAGTTCAGGTTGAATCACACTGCATCCAACGCCTCTCGAAACTTCAATAAGGTATTCGGTGTAGGCACCATAAACGAACGTACTGTCCAACGTTGGTTCCGAAAATTCTGGGCCTGAGTGACGGACCTGGCAAATGAGTCACGCGGCAGACCGCCCAACGTGTTGAATGACACTGATCTGAAGCGATCTGAGGAAGAGGACCCGTCAAAAACTGTTCGGGATCTTGCAGGGGATGATGAACCACCGCGACAGTTCCCTAAACCCCCGTTACACCCCAAGGAGCTCATGGTGACAGTTTGGTGGAACACCCGTGGTGTAGTGCATTACAGCTTCCTGCAGCAGGGGGAGATGATCGCCGCTGTGACCTACTGTCGTGAACTGCATAGTATGTACACAAAACTGTATCAGCAACAACCTGCACTTGTGCATCGCAAAGGCGTCCTTCTGCTGCATGACAACGCGCGGCCGCACTTTGCACGAACGACCGTGCAGGCGCTACAGACTCTGGGCTACGAGGTGCTTCCACACCCTCCGTACTCTCCGGACCTCTCCCCTACCGACTACCATATTTTCCAGAGCCTGAACAATTTTCTCCGGAGGAAAACATTCCTAACCCGAACGTCGAAAATGCATTCCGGGAGTGTATTGAGTCCGTGACCATGGGTTCTATCGGAGGGGCTCGAGAAGCTGCCAAATGGTTGGCATCAATGTTTGGATTACAATGGGGGTTACTTCGAATAGCACGTGTGAAGGTGTCCTTTCTAGATGGTCATTAAAGATGACCTCTGCAATAGCGACGATTTGTTTCATTGTAACAGTAAATAAAAATCAAAGTGAATTTCTATGAATTTGCTTTGTTAGTGGCCATTTATCCAACTCTCCCTCCTCAAAAAATTGTTTTCCTATGCAATAAAGTTGTCGTCTGTAACCTATGAAAATACATGCAATACTTCAAGACACTTCTTTGCAGGGACTTAAGGCAGCAGTAGTATAAATGTTTGATGATACAAATCAGAAAAATCAGGCATTTGGCTTACTTCTTTCGTAATCAAAGCATCGTGTGCGAAGATGTGAAACAAGAAATTAAGCCTCCCGAGGAAGGTATAGAAAAGTAACGGAAGCCCTGTTTTTACCCCACAATTTTTTTTTTATCAAAACATCGATTTTCTCCAACTTAGGGTTCTTTTATGTTTTCTAAATATATTTTCTTTCCTTTCTCATCATTTTCGATCGAATAATATAACACACGCCATATGTTGCCATAGTTTTAAAGACCAAGTGTCTGCCACCCCCACAGCTACGACCCCACTGGGACAATTTGGCCCAAACTCCATAGGAATGTAGATTTTGGCTAGAAGAATATGCATATCGAATTTCACTCCTTTACATACCTAAATACCACATAGATCACTTGGTCCCTTCTAATTCCGACCCCAGTGGGCCAATCAAAACCAAACTCATGCTCACAGTAAGCTATATTCCGAATTTCAACCTACCTCAAAAAATGCAGAAATTACGAAGGGGACGGACGGACGGACGAACGAACGAACGAACGGACGGACAGACAGGACATTGTGAAAACAGTAAGTAGCTCCATTCTTCCGCTACTTAATAATCACATTTATGAAGGGCTGCAAACAATATTGTCAGCTAATGTTTTACGTTCATGGTGGATAACATCTTAAACATGCCACGAGTTTCCTTTATTCCTGGCATGGAAATAGCAAACTTCTTTTAAAATTTAAAATTGTACATTCCTTTATGTCCATCTCATCATTGGTGATTTGTATCAAATTGTGGACGATTTCCATCCACTGTTGCTGGATGAGTTAATTTCATTGTCAAACAATTTATATCTACTCCTTTGTATGTCTATTTTTTAAGTCATTCTCTTTCTGCTCTCATTTTTCCCCCTTCTCAATTTATTCTAGCCTCTCCCTGTTACATCTCTTCCAGATATTCTATCTGAATGGTTCCAACTCCCTCCTCCAAATCCTTTATACTCGGTTCCAACCTCCTCCTCCTCCTCCGCCAGCTCATCCTCTTCCACCTTTACGTTCTATTGCCCTGGGTAAGACCCACCAATTAAGGGCCTGTTATAGAAAAACTTTCCTAAATTAGGCCACCGCCTACACCCGCATGCAACCTAGTCCTACCTGATGTAACAATTCTAGGAACTCTTTTTCGCAACTAATTCATACAGGATTTGTCTAAAGAAATATTATCCAGATTGGATACCAAGTAGACACAAAAACTGATTGCTCAATCTCCAAATTTTAAATCCATTGCTTTATTTTGGAAGTTAAGCAGCGGAAGAATAGAGCTACTTATTGGTTTCACAATGGACTTCGGTTCATCCGTCTCCTTCATAATTTCTGCATTTTGAGGTCGAAGGTTGAAATTCGAAATGTAGCTTACAGCGGGCATGAGTACTTTCACTATTTAGTTTGGTTTTGATTGCCCACTGGGGTCGGAATTACTGAGGTGGGAGTTAGAGGGGACCAAGTGATCTATGTGGTATATATATTCTTCTAGCCAAAATCTACATTCTATGAAGTTTGGGTCAAATTGTCCCAGTGGGGTCGGAGTTGTGGGGGTGGCAGTCACTTGGTCTTTAAAAATATGACAAGATATGGCGTGAGGTGTGTCATTCGATCGAAAATGATGAGGACGAAAAGAAGATAAGGTTCTTTTATGTTTTCTGAATACTAAGTTCGAGAAAATCAATTTTTTGATATTAAAAAATAGGGAGGTAAAAAGTGCAGATGAAGGGGTAATAATAGATGAACCCAGGGCTTCCGCTACTTTCCTATACCTTTCTCGGGAGGCTTAATTTCTTGTTAGAACTTGTTTTTAGCTGCATTTCCTTACATTGTGCTGTTTACATTCTCAAACACTTACTCCTTTCACGTGAGTACTCTTCAAAACGGAAACTTAATTTTTTACTCTTAATAAATAATAAAGAAATTGTCAAATTAAAAAAAAATTTATGGATCTGAATGCAATAAGTAAACTCATCTAGCTATTCAGTAAGACTAACTTGGGTATTCCTCTGATGGATAATCCCGGTCCCGACATGAATGTCGAGCTAGAAGAAAAATTTTCGATAGAAATATATAGCAATTTATTACGAATATCTCTTTTTATTGAATATTAGTTAATTTGATTTGTAATAAAAAAGCAACTTGTTATATTAGCCAAATCATACTTACGTCTTCCTCCATCTTTTTCATACCAAATTACTTGTCCTCTTCTTTGTCCTCCTAAGAATAAATGACATGAGGTTAAACTTGGAATTTCTGTCCTTCCAAATTAAATAAAACAAATCAAAATCTCTTATCCATAACAAGCTAAAATAACGGTGTAATATATTTAAAACTTTTGTTTGTTTTATTGTGGTTCTGTTATTGATGGTGATAAACTCTCATTATAACGTGATAAGCTCACCTAATATAGAAAATCACAGAAAACGCATCGAGGTATCATACGAGAGGCGGCCATAAAGTTATTACAGTCAGCCAGAAGACTGAGAGATGGGGTGACGCTGCACGGTGGTAGCGTCAGTCCTTCTCCACAATTGCCTCTCCCAGAGCCACACACTTTTCCCACGATGGACGACTTGCTGGATGTCACTTTTATAGAAGTCTTCCTTTTGGCTGTTGAGGAACTGCTCCACTTCGAAGATGACCTCGTCGACGTCTTGGAAATGGCATCCACGAAGCGGGTTCTTCAGGCGAGGAAAGTGGAAGAAGTCATTTTGGGCCAGGTCGGGTGAATACGGGCGGACGGGGCAGTATTTCGAATCCCAGCTCCGCCGCAACGAGTATGGTCTCATGCCGTTGGGGCATTGTAGCCATAAACGGCCATTAACTCCTCATGGATTTGTTTGGCGTCGTTCCCCTTCAAATGCAGGAACCTTATCACGGTTCGCACCTCCTTCGTATCCTCCAGTACTCGAGGTATGTCGCTTCCTAGTGGTACCACACATTTTCAAAAGCGATCGCTCTTTCATGTTGATTATATTGACTTTGAGCATCCTTCGTAATGCTTATTATACCCCTTTAAATCTCACATTGTTAAAAAAAACTCTTTGACCACTTTCTGCTGAAAAATCAAAATTATTTATTCTCTTTTTTTGTTTTGGATTTTTAAGATAAAAAGTGAAAAATAACCAAATCAAGCGTTTTCGAGCCAAAATTAGTTTTCTCATGTAGTCAAATTGTATGCCAAACTCGCGTTACTGTTTCGGATGTACTCTGCACGTTGTAAGGATTCGAAACTCTGCGAATCGTAGAAAGGGTTTGAAGCATCTATTGAGAGCAATATGGCCCAATATGTAGTCTATTCTATTATATTTCAGACTTTGGATTTTCTTAGATGAGTTTATGCTATTAATTCCAGCGACTGATTACCACTGTAAGTTGCTTGTTTTTTTGGCATTTTCTATCAATCATTACAGTTAGAGAACATAACTTTGATCATTTCCATAAATTTATCTTATTCAGTAAGGGATACAATGAACAATAGAGTGATTCAAAAGCGAATGTTTCAAAAGATTTAAATAATATATTCAGTCCTGAGCTAACCTAACACAACCGTACAAAAGGTTGAGTCAAAAGTAGTGGCCGATCACCGCGCAAACTTTTAAATGAGCACCAGACAGGAACCACTCATTGCTAGTCTTCATCCAACAATCATCCAGTTGGCGGATGCCCTCGCGAAACCACTCCTCCGGTTTCTGGGCGAAAAATTCATGCACGGCGTTTTCAACCTCACTGACATTGGCGAAGTGCCGTCCATGCAGGAAGTGCGCCATGGACCGGAAGAGATGGTAGTCGAAAGGATTTATGCTGGATTTGGCAGAACCTCGATTTTTTCTAGCAGTTGACGACAATAATTTTCACCCGTGTTGTGCTTGCGCGGACGTCAGAGCGTGGGGCATAACTCGGCAGCTCCTGTTGACCTTTCCCATAGCGTGCAGATGACGAACCACACCCGATTGTGATGTCCCGATGTCCGCCGCTAGTCCACGGATGGTGCTGCCTGGGTTGGCTTCCACTAGGTTGGCTGTAGGGCTGCGTCATCCACTTGTTTGGGTCTTCCGCTCCTTGGCGCATCTTCCAGGCCCATGTCTCCAGACAAAAAGCGGGAGAACCACCGTCGTGTTGTCCGTTCATTGGTCACACCCCAACTTTCCACCCTGCAAATTTCGGCGGCTGCTGCTCGCGCACTGGTCCCCTTTTTCCAATAGTGACGAAGGAGCCCGCGTATCACCAATTTTTCTGCCATATTTTTACACCGGCTGACGCAGGTGGCACAATGTCTATGGCATCCAAACTCATACTGACGTTTCTTCCCACTCTTTTCTCTTAATAAACTGCGATATACCCTTGTGGTAAATGATCTTCACCGAGAATTCGTCAAACTCTAACCCCCCCTCCCTCCCGAGTCGGCCACTACTTTTGACTCAACCTCTGTATATGAAAAGACAGCTTACTTAACTAAGTTTTACTTATACATTACACTTGAAAACACGAGAGATATGAAAAAGGTAGTCCAGTTCTGCCAGAGAAATCTGAATGATAACACTGTTCAACACACAAAAAGTTAAGGAAATGAAAGTAGCTAATTTTGACTAACGAGGGATCATTGAATTCGAAAATGACATTGAAATCCGTTTAGCTCTAGTTTTCGCCATGACCTGACCTCAAATTATGGAGTTTTCATTATATATTGGGTGCCTAAGTTTACACTGTTGGCAGCATTCTCCACACGATGGCATTACGTGATTGGCTATTGTCTCTATGTGTTCTCGTGCTTAATCATGTAAACAGTGGTGGTGTTGCCTGGATGGATTTTCTGTTCTTATGAAGTGACGAACGACAGTGGTTGTATTGCTCTTATTTTATTCTTCATAATTTATTGTAAGTGCTATTATCTCGAAAACAAGAGCTAACCAATTTATTTAAGCACCATTTTCGTGTTTAGTAACCCAAAAACCACAAAGAAATCGTATTCTTTGCACCATAACATTCAAGTTTTCAAAATTTGTAGAACAGTTTAACCTGACAGAGCTGTTGATTAGTTATCTCCAGGCTAAAGCGATCGCCACGATTACTATTTTTGTCAATTTGTGGCTTTTGTGAGGGTACAATAAGTACAAAGTATCCGCTCCCCAATAATAAAGTCTTACAATTTAATTTATTGGAATATTTTTGCAACAACTTTTTATAAAATACTTTTGCTTTAAAAGATGAGAAACAGGTTTAAAGGGTAATTAAGAAAATAACTCTCAGGTTATTTTTATTCAATTTCTCGTCAGTTATTTATTCTTGCTAAAAGCAAAAGTATTTTATAAAAAATTGTTGCAAAAATATTACAAAAAAATTAAATTGTACAGACTTTTTGGACACACCTTAACTGTGGGATCTGAAACTATGTATCTCCGAAGCAGTGGAGTTTATCTCAAGAAATTCCGGGATATGTCTGGACTATCGTCTTAACATTTCTTATCACCAAGGATGCCCATATCGAATATTTCTTATGTACAGAAATATTTAGATACTTAAACTCTTTCTTACCATATGGTTACATTTATTTTCAGTCAGGAATGAATGAATCAACTTCTGCATCTTTTTTTCTTATTTATCTTATAAGAGGGGCTTTCAAATTTGACTTGGACTATATTTTTTTGTAAATTTCATTGTTGTAAAAATCTAAACTCTCATTGTTGGGATGGCAACTACCGTCTGTCAATCAAATGCAACACCATTCATCCGGTTGCCATGGCAACCGATTGTTTGTTTAAACAAAAAGGCGAACAGCGATGTGTCGATCAAAGTGGAACAATGAATAATCATCAAGTTTCTTCATAACGAAGGTGTGAAAGAATCTGAAATTCATCAGAGACTTCAAAGATAGTTCACCGAGTCATGTTTGTCTAGATCATTCGTCTTTGTTTGTTGTCAATAGTTTGAAGGAGGGCGAGATTCCATCGGTAATGAACCTCATAAGGCAAGGCCAGGAATTGCTGTCAATGATTGCATCATCGCACGAACAAATGAGCTGATAAGGGACAACAGGCGGATTCATGTCCGAGAATTGGCTTCAATACTGAACATCAGCACTGGCAGTGTGGAGACCATCATCCACGATAAGCAGAATTCAACAAGATCTTTGCCAGATGGGCCCCTAAGCAACTCTCGGAGAATCACAAAACCACCCAGGTGGAAATCTGTTCCATGCTGTTGACAGGGAATTCCTAATGTGTGTTGCGACCACCGACGAGACGTGGATTCATCACCATACTCTTGAAAGCAAGCGTGCGAGCATGGAGTGGCGACACACTGACTCACCACGACCGAAAAAATTCAAGATGATACCGTCGGCAACGAAAATGAAAGCGACTATATTCTGGGACATTAAGGGTATCATTCATGTCGATTTTCTGTAAGAACGTCGAACCATAAATACATTCTACTTCTGTGATATTTTGTGGACGTCCCTGAAGCCAGCAGTAAGGAAAAAGCGACCAGGACTCCTTACCAGTGGTGTTTGTTTTCCTCAAGACAATGATAGACCACACATAGCCAAACCAACTATGGATACACTGACGGAATTGAAATGGGACCTCTTACCACATCCTCCATACAGCCCGGAACTCTCCCCTTGCGACTATCAAGTTTTTGGACCATTGAAAGAGTTCTTGGGAGGGCAGAGATTCGGCTCCAATGAGGAAGTGAAAAAGGCTGTCCTGACGTGGTTTCGACATCAGCCTGAAGATTTCTACTGAACCGGTATCCAGATGCTCCCAGAACGCTGGAAAAAATGTGTAAAGAAGCAAGGAGAGTTCTTTGAGAAATAAATGGTGTGTGTATGTATGTGTATGTGTGTGTGTGTGTGCGTGTGTGTGTGTGTGTGTGTATGTTGTAGTTTCCTGATTTTTATAAAAAATAAAGCCCAGGTCAAACTAGAACGCCCCTCGTATAAAATACAGTAAGGTAATCAAAGGAAATTTAAGGATATAGGTACTCACTAAATTTGCATTTAGACTAACCTGACGAAAAACCTGGGTCAATAATGAATGGACCTCGATGATCTAGAAGAAAAATTTTTTGATCGATTATATGGCGTGATATTTTGTAAATCGCTTTTCTTATTAAAGATCAATTAATTTGTAACGAAACAGCAACTTCGTTTTATTTTATGTACAAGACGTACGTGCGGTTCCGTGACGTTCACTTAATTGATACCAAACCACTCGGTCGTCTCCTAAAATTAAATGGAATTAAGTTAATTTGAAATAAGTGTCCTTCCGAATTAGATAAGACAAATTAAAATTACTCTATTTATCAAAAGCTTTGACATAAGATAGTAAGACTTAAATAGCCTCCTTGGATCATTGCCCCTCTTTATATCTTATTGTGCAGTTCTCTCTGTTTGAGAATACCTTTTACCATCCATGGTGATAAACTCCCATTATAACATGAAAATATTTCATTATAGATATTCCTTCGCCCAATATAAGTCATTGCAGCTTCATGCTACTTATTATATCCCTTTGAAGTTCCTACTGTAGAGAAACGCAACTCTTACTCTTGAATAAGAAGGAAATCAAGCGGACTGCTACCATTTTCTTCTTTAATTATTTTCTTCTTCTGTTTTCCGTTTATAAGATAAAAAGCGACAAACTAATAACATAACACTAGGCAGATCAAGTGTTTTTGAGATAAGCTGGTTTGCTCAGGTAATTAAATTGTGTGAGAATTCATTTTACTGTTTCAGATTGCGCTCTGCAGTGTTTTCTTACGGATTCGAAAATCTGTGATCGTAGATAGTACTTGAAGCAACTATTGTAGTGCAATGCCTCCTCGTACTCTTTTATCTATCAATCACTACATAGTAACCGGCTTATATTATTTGGCATTTTCTAACAACCATTACAGTGTTAGACCATGAATTTTGATCATATTTATATTAGTCTTTTTCAGTAAGGGGTAAAAGATAAAAACGAAATACAGGGCGATTCAAAATTTGTCATTTTGTTAACTTTTTATGAGTGGGTGTCCATAGTCATAATGCAACCTCTGGGAAAAAGTTTTTTAATATTTTTTATGTTACGACTTAGTGTCATGCGTGAATGAAAGAGTTTTTTGTGAAAAAAGTTTAACTTAAAATCTTTTAAATTCAAACACTGTTATGTCTTCTAACAATAAATAAAGAAAAAATAATTCTATCTTTAATCAGCATTTTATAAATTATTTGTAAACTGACAAAGGGCTGGAAAAAAGTTTGTAATACTGGACTACCAAGGAAAAAGTTTGTATTATTTTCTTCAAACATATTTATTGACCATATGTAACACTTGAATTTTTGTTTTCTTCTTCTTCCCTTCTATACACTAAATGTAATTGCCCTAAATATCCAAAAAATTTTTCATATTAGAAATTTTTTTTATTACAAAGTAAATAGACAAGGAGATGTCAAGGAGTACTCAGAAGACTTCAAGAATAGACTGTTAACCCTTCTCAAAGAAGGAAAAACACAAAAAGAAGTTGTTGTATGTTTAGGTTGTTCTTAAGGAACTGTTAAAGCCAAAACACGCAGTGGTCGTCCACGCAAAATTACACGTCGAGATGATTCAAAGCTGCTGTGTAAAACTATGAGAAAATCAACGTCCAAACAAATGAATCAGGTTTGGAAGAAAAGTGGAGTGTCTGCCTGTGATCGTACTGTGAGAAAAACCGGCTTCATGAAAAAGGATATTTTTACAACAAGACCAAACCTAAGCCCCTTCTTACCACCAAGCATCGTCAGAAAAGACTGAAATGGGCAGAAAACACGCCGACTGGTCCATGGAATCGTGGAATAAAGTTATTTTTAGTGATGTGTGTCAATGGAGTAGATGATGCTGGAAAGTTCAAACAAGGCATCATGATCTGGGGTTTTATGTCCGCAAAAGGGGTTGACAAACTTTGCATTCTAAAGTCAACTGTAAATGCAAAAGTGTACTGCGACGTGATTGATACTTTTCTGATTCCGACAGTTTGATGATGATAATGTAATTTTTCAGGAGAACAATGAAAGCTCTCATCGCGTGAAAATTGTGACGGATATGCTGAAAGAAAGGAACATTACAAGAATGGATTGGCCAGCAAACAGCCTGGACTTAAATCCAATTGAAAACAGTTGATGGGAGTTGAAAAAGTTGGTTGATCACAGAGGATCTACTAACAAAGCAGAACTTGTGGATGCCATCAAGCAAAGTTGGCAAGAAATTCCACCAAATGTGTCCAAAAATTTAATTGATTCCCTACCTAGAAGAACTGCAGCTGTCCTTAAGGCTAAGGGCCATGCAACCAAATATTAGTCAAAAATAAAGAAAATATTACAAACTTTTTTCCTCGGCAGTCCAGTATTACAAACTTTTTTCCAATCCTTTGTCACTTTACAAATAATTTATAAAATACTGATTAAAGATAGAATTATTTGTTTTTTTTATTTGTTAGAAGACATAACAGTGTTTGAATAAAGAAAATGTAAAAAGATTTTAAGTTAAATTTTTTTCACAAAAAAATTTTTAATTAACGAATGACACTTAACATAAAAAATATTAGAAACTTTTTTTCCATGGGTTGTACAGGGTGTTCCAAAAGGTTAGACAACTTTCAATCAATATATAAAAAATTATTACAGAAAGAGACATTGTTAAAAACCATTTGTTTTGGTATATTAGTAAAGGTCAATATGGGCATCATTTGTTGCACGGGCAACATCCAAACGATATTCATCTCGCCTCATCTACCAAACTAATTGCAGAAACAATGCGGGACTTCAAATCCGCCACACTTTTGACTTTTGTGCTGTACACTTTGTTCTATAGAAAATCCCACAGGAAAAAGTCCAGAGGGGTCAGTCAGCTGAACGAGGTGGCCACAACAAAGGCCCATCTCGCCCAATCTACCATTAAGCGCATCTCGGACTGTTGACGTCCGGTGAGGAGGGACACCATCTTGTTGGAAGAAAGCATTTGGTTGGTCGTCCTGAAGTTGTGGAAATGCGTATTGTTCAAGCATGTCAAGGTAGTTGGTGGAGTTAACAGTTGGCTCGATGAAAAAAAATGGCCAATAACTCGATCATGTAAAAGCCTGCACCACACGTTGACCTTTGGGTTGTTCTGCTCGACTTCAAGAACTTAATGGGGATTTTGTGGTCCCCAAATCCGCATATTATGACGATTGACCTTACCAGACACGTGAAAAGTTGCCTCATCTGAAAACACAACAGACTCCAAAAAATCTTCATCATTGCCAATTCGTCGTAACATTTCTTCAGTATATGTTCGGCGTTGTGGTTTATCACTTGGTTTCAAAGCTTGCACAACTTAAACTTTATAGGCATAAAGTTTAAGACGTTTGTGTAAAACACGGTGAAAAGTTGTTCCAGGAATCTGGAGCAGTCTGGCTGCTGATCTGATCGACTTTCGGGGGCTTCGTTGAAAAGCCTGCCGAACACGATCCACAGCCTCCTTGCTAGTGCTTGGTCGAACTGTTGGTTTCCTTGGTTGAACACTTCCAGTGGTCAAGAACTGTTCATGCCATTTCGCAATTTGGTTTCGAGTTGGTGGGGTCTTTCCATATTGTGTCCTAAAATTCCTTTGAGTTTGTGTTCCAGATTCAGTCTTAATAAACCATGCCACACATTGTCCTTTGTCTACGCTAGTCACCATTTCCCGAAAACTGTCACAGGAAGAAAGGTGCGGCGACCTAGCGTTATAATGCTGCATCAAAAAACTTTTTGAGTTGGTAAACAATTTGTTGAAAACCATTTGTCTTATCTGAAATAATTTTTTTTATACAATGATCAAAAGTTGTCTAAAACATTTTGGAACAGCCTATAATAATGCGACCAACTATAATAATGCGACCTCAAACAATGCAAATTTTTCTACGACAGCACTTGGATTACTTTACGATAGCCCAAGAAATGCTTGTGTGTGCTGATTGATGGCTGCGAGGTAGCCGCAAGGCGTAGACGGGCGAATGCATCTGTTTTGTTGACAAAAGGTTGGTTTCTCCTCCTTTATACAAGGTGTGTTCATAAAGTAATGCAAGTGCTTTCGTAAAAAAAAATTATTCCAGATATAGTTAGTCCCGGACGGCAACTTCGTTCAGAGTGGTCGTCACTGCGGCTTGGATCGCCTCATTGCCGTCACGGTCCATTGAAAGTGGTCTTTATCCTCGGAATTAAAAAGACGTCTGCCAGAGCCAAGTCGATACTGCAAAAGGGCAGAGGCTGCGTTGCCAAGTTGTGCTTTGCCAGGAGCTCATGCACACCTTTCGCATGTTGAGTTTTGTCATGATGGTGTGCGCAGTGGCTATTTGAAGATTCAGTGTCAGTGCAATCATCCTAACACTAATTCGATGGACAGAGTTCAACAAATCACAGAGTCACATTTTCGTCGGTGTGGCTGGTTGATGGCTGTCCAGAGCGGGGGATGTCTATCGCCTCTTCCCGGCCCTCCTTAAACATCTTCAACCACCTTGAAACTTGGAAGTCCCCGAAGGCTTGCTGGATCAATTGTTTTGGATCGGTGTAATTTTTGCCGAGTTTGGAGCAGAACTTGATCGCGTACCGTTGTTCGATCGTTTGCACCATCACGGGCTTCACAAAATCAAAGCTACTGGCACAATCACTGCTTGGATCAGACCGAACTTCGGCGCTTTGTGAAGCCAAACGTCCCCCTTCCGCACATATCCCAAGCGGTCCGAACGCGCTCCGACGTACAGTCGTTTCGCAATAAAATCACTTGCATTACTTTAAGAAGACATCTATATTTGTCGTACCACCAAGGGCGCCTAATTCGAACATTATAATGTAAAAGCAAGCTAGGATACTTAAAGTACTTTCTTCATGTTGTAATAGTTATGTTTAGTCAGGAGTAAATATATCGACTTTACTTTGACACCTTCTTTTTGAGTTATCCTGTATATAAAATACAATAAGATAACCAAAGGTCATTTAAGGATAGATAGACTCATCTAAAAAGTATAATCAAACTAATCTGGCGGAAAATATGGCTCCCGAAATGATGAAGATCGCATTTCTAAAAGGAAAATTTTCGATATAAAATATCGAGCGAGATTTTATAAGTATCTCTTTATTATTAAAGATCAGTTAATTTGTAATAAAACATCCATACAAGACTTACGTCCTCCTCCATTTCCACCAAGTCCAGTTCTTCGGGTCCAAACTACCCACCCTCTTTCTCCTGAGATTAAATGAGATTACATTAAATTTGAAATTTGTGTCCTTCCGAATTAAATAACACAACTTAGATCCACTTATATATCAAAATGACTGTGGTCACTCCTTATTTCGTATCGTTGCGTTATATGTTTAGAGAAAACCTTTTGTCATCGATAATGATGAACTCTCACTATCACATACTAAAATAATCCCATTCGCCCAATATAAACATATTGCTGCATCATGCTGCTTATTATATCATTTTAGTTGCCATTGTAAAGAAACGCAACATTTGAATAAGAAGGAAACCAACCTGACTCTATCAATTTTCTCCTACATTACTATTTCTCCTATTTACTATATTTCTCCTAAATTTTACTGTATGTTCACATTCAGATAATGAAAATTTAATCAAAAAAGATTCCGAGCAACGCCGGGGATATCACCTAGCTTATTTAATAGCACAGCAGATCCAAACATTTCCTAAAAAACCCCCGATACATTTTGACTATAATCTTCGTGAATATGAATGCTTTGAAAATCGAGGTGGTGATGATGCGATGATTGAACGCTCGTTTCCAAGAATTATTAAAAATGAGCATAAAATGATGATGCAATGACAGGACATAGATAAGGCAGTGTCTATCGAGGTGGCTAAGGGGTTTCACGTATCTCCCTTGAGCTCCCTAACAAACATCCAGACGACTGGCAAAAATTTGTTTGGAAAGGAAAAAGAAAGAACGAGTATTGAACAGAGAAACTCTGCAACTAAAAGACAAAAAGCTATCCGAACATTGCAAACAACGGGAGTTTCGTCTAGAGCAGAAGGGTATAAGAGCTTATATGTCACTCGACGGAAAGATGGGTCTAAGGTATCCAGTGATCTTCCTCGGTGGTGAAGATGGATATCATTTTCATCTGAGGCAGGACAACAAGAGGTTAAATAAAGTCCCGGACGACGCCGGGTTATCAGCTAGTTGTAAAACAAAAATAAAAAATCTGTCTTATATTTTTCTACGATCGGGTCATTCCTTCGTATGAGAAGTTGTTTTTTTTTTCTTCTTACTTGGCGTAGTGATATTGTGATTCAAAATTAGGCTCAACGTCAATTTCGTCAGCCAGTTGCCTTGCATCAACCTTAAATTTTTTTTTGTAGTTTTATAAAAGATCAAATGCAGATGCTAGGTCGAAATCTTTAGTTTGCATCAGTTTACTTATTGGATTAATACAGTTTAATATTTTATACCGAATAACTATTGAATGCAAAAACTTTAACTGTTTAATACAATTTAATAAATCCGAGGCTTCATCTCTTATTAAATTATCAATTTCTTGGTTTTCATGAATGCTTATCAAAGCGTCATATACATATCCCATATGAAATCTCAAAGGCTTTAAAGCCTTGATCCATAACATCTTGTTTCACTCAATGGTTTCAAACTAACCCTTGGACATGCTTTAAAAGTACTGCCCATTGAAAAGTAGATGCCAAATACAATAAATATATTTTGTGGGCCATATTGAAGAAATTAGCGGTCTCCAAGGATGCTTTTGCCATATCATCAAGCACTGGATTGAGAGAGTGGCTACTATACGAAACGTAGAATACTCGCGAATTAAATTTTTTAATATTCTACTTTATCGCCCCTCATATTGGAACCGTTATGTTCCTGCCCTCAAATGTCCGGGTTGTCTGCCCTTAGAGCGGGCTCTGACAGTAGGAAATTCAAGCCTTTTCAGATAAAGTGGGCTTTCTGAGGTGGTCATATGGTGCGCAAAACGAACATATCTGTTTTCAGCTCCGCAGTTTTTAAGGTTTCGAAAATCTATGGATCGTAGATAGAATTTGAAGCATCTACGTTGTATTATTGTACAATACGGCGCAATGTACATTTTTTTCTAAGGTTTTATATTTCAGTGTTCTATAAAAATGTCAAATGATTTTTATAATATTAATTCCTGTGGCTGATTGCCATTGTAACCTGCTTATTTCTTTTGGCGTTTTCTATCTATTACAATATAGATGATGAATCGCTAATCTATAACTCCTGGCAAGAAATATCGGATATTTATTTCTAGTTCAGCTAAATTCATAAAGCTTAAATTTCCTCAAAAATAATGGACGCATCCAAAAGGGATGAAGCATAAATTACAGAAAACACTTTATTCTATAAATGAGTAATTAAGCATATAAACAAAACATCATTTCTGCTTGAAAATATACGTACATTAAATATAACGAACACAGTGGAAAAAAGTATTGGATAGCCTTTTGGCTTGGAAATAAATATGGAATAATGCCAAATAAACATGTCAAATATTATCAAAAGCTGTTTTAATTATTAAAGGCTGTTGCCCCGCCTTTTGACTTGATTATTGCCTTAATTCTTCGAGGCATTGATTCATATAAGTTTATGCATCAGTGTTCACTGATTTTTCCCCAACATTGACGAATTGCTTCTTTAAATCCCACCAAAGATTTTCTATTAAATTTCCATCAGGACTTTGAGCTGGCCATTTCATCCGTCGGATTCTATGATCCTCACAGTATTTGGCAACAGCCTGAGAACGGTGGCATGGTGCATTATCATCCTGAAAGATAAAGTCATCCGAATCACCAAACGAATCTCCCGACGTTGGCAGAAGAAACTGATCCAAAATGTCTATATAGGTCGCACTGTTGACAGTGTCATTTAAAATGCATAATTTTCCAGGTCCTGCAAACGTCACACATGCCCAAATCATTACACCCTGTGGAAACTTTACACTGGAATTTAAGCAGTCAGGATGGGATTGTTCTCCTTTTGTTCTCCAGACAAACACACCGTTATTATCACCGTTCCCTAAGCAAATCCTATACTCGTCACTAAAAACAACTCGTTTCCAATCCTCCACTGTCTACTTTGCATGGTCTTTGGCCCATTGCAAGTGTTTACGTCGATGCTCATTCGAGAGCAACGGTTTCTTCTTTGCTTTCTTAAATGAAAACCCAGCCTCGTTCAAACGGTTTCGTAGAGACCGATCACAGACATCGACGCCGCATTGTTCCCACTCTCGGTTCATCAATCGGGATGTTGATATTCGCATCCGTTTACAGATCCGGATCAGTTTTCTATCGTCGGATGCAATTGTCTTCCTCGGTCACCCACATCTTTTCAAATTCTGCACATTGCCACGAGAGTTAAACTTGTGCCACAGACGTGACATCATGCTCTGGGAACATCTCAACAAAGTTGCGACTTCTAATTGAGTTTTTCCTTCTTTTAGCGGGCGGACTATTCGAGTTTTCACATCAGTAGACAGTTCTTTAGCTGGAGCCTTAATACTCTAATTAGCAGAGTTTTCTGTCGTCTACCAACCTCGATAATTGTGAGCAGTTATAAAAGAATAAATAATTTGTATAACATTTGCATATTCGCAAACAAAATGTATCATTAGATGTTACTCACTCCAACCAATGAGACTATCCCATTCTTTTTTCCAACACGTCCGTATTCATTTGCATATTTCAAAGAATCTTTTTTTTTAATTTTTAACAGTAAATCGTATTTATAGATTAAAGTATTTTCTTTAATATATGCCTCATCCCTTTTGGATGCGTCCATTATTTTTGAGGAAATTTAAGCTTTTTTATGAACTTTGCTGAACTAGAAATAAATATCCGATGTTTATTGCCAAGATTTGTATATCTATAATAAAACTGTAGCCGATCCGGTGTCTGTACATAGAAAATATTTAAGAAAATCTTATGCGATAGGTCTTACTAACATTAACAGAAGCCACAACAATCATTTTTAGAATTTTTGTCTGTCTGTGTATGTTTGTTTGTTATCTCATCAAGCAAAAACTAATACACAAAAATTAATCCGGTTTTCACAGTTGTATTGTTTTAAGTGTAACAAAAAGCGGTGTATGGTTTATCGTGATACGCCCTCTAGAAGCCGAGTACTAGACTAAACTGTCTTTAGCTGGTAGTTGATAACAAGCTGACATGTGGTCAAGGTATACTTTAGTTCGCGATATCGTTTGCTTGTATGTGTTCTTTGGTGTCAATAAAGAATATTTGTATAGTATTCTATTATGCAAAGGTTATACCAAGTACCTATAAATATACTAATTAATATCTATACTGTTGTTTCCGGCAAGATATCTTTTACGTATCATTTGGGCAGTACTGGACTACCTTCTTGACATTGGTCTTATCCTCAAGGTGAGGCAAACATTTATAATGGACAAGCAAACTTAGATACATTTTTTTTCATGTAATTATAATTATGTTCAGCCTGGAGTTGCTGAAGATGATGATAAATCTGCACCAAAAAATAGCACTTCAATATATGGTCTATTTTAAATAAAAATATTTTCTTATAGGATATATCTATCTGATATAATTGGTGACAAGCAAAAGCTTTACAAATGAATACACAAGGAAACCAAGCATCGATATAACATGTGTTTAATGACCTAGATATGCCTTTTGTGAACATACCTCCTACATCAGTGAGTGAATAACAAATGGACAGCTGAACAAGAATATTTTTTTATTTAAAATTATAAAGCACTACATACATCCTCGCCAACACATATTTGTATTCTCAGCTGCCCTATTATATCATTCGACAGCCCTGCCCTCATTTCACTCGCTAATACATGAAACCCCGGAGTGTATTGTATCGGTATTCGAGTAGAATTGAAGCATCGCTTCCATAATTTACCCTTCATAAACATATGCCAAAGGAAATATATTGAACTGGAAGAGAAGTCTGATGTATCCGTAAAGATCATCCAAAGTATGAAAGAAAAGTACTTCCTCTTGCTGGAGTGTAATTTGATTGACGATTGTCTGAGCTAGAAGGAAGCCACTAAATAAAAGCTATACCTACGAAAACCTATCAAATTCAGTAATCTGAAAAGATAACATCGAAATTGACATCAAGGATATGTCTTGGATTATGGTGCCCATTTCTATGTAGAATATGAAGCCTGAAAGTCAGGAACTTAACAATTAATTTAACCATGGGAAACCAGTTAGTTTTCACCATCGGATCGTCATCGCTATTCAATAGCTGATTGGATGTCATGTTGTGTTGTTCATAATGTCATTGGACTCTAAAAATGTAAAAAATTAGTGTCTTCAAATTTATTGAATTTTAAATAAATTATTCACTGTGACGGGATAAATTATTTTTTGTAAAGTCTTTGTGATTGGGCTATTTTTCTTTTTTAATTGCATAGGTTCTGGCTCTTTCTTTTGTTATTCACTCGCTGAAGAAGACATAGACTTCGAAATATACATCTTGGTCAGTAAATACTTATATGGCTTTCTGGTATCCTTATGTATTTTTCTAGTTTCGCTTGTCATATTTAAATAATAGTTACCTGGTATGGTATGGAATTCTGGTGTTTGTGGTCGTATAAATAGATCTAAAAATAAATAAATTCAAGGCATTTAAATTTTATTAAATCTTATAATTTAGAACTTCCTTACTTCCTAATTAAATAAGACAAATTAAATTTGCTTTTCCCAAAAACTTAATATTCAAAAGTTTTCGGCAGAAAATTATTCAAATGCTCAAGTATAAATATGTCAATGAAAACAAATTAAAAAACGAATTTATTTATAAGCAATCCCTTAAGCAATTTTTCAAACACCTCTTGATCAGTGTCCATTGACTTGGGATATTGCAAGTGTTTAATTCATAGTAGGTATCGTATTGTTTCAGTATAATATGAAATAAATTTGCACTATCTTGCCTAATAGTCTTTTCATCAACCCCCCCCCCCCCCTCCAAGAAAGGTATTTCATTTTCCCCTACTGTAACCAATGAGAACACATGCTAAACTTCAACATACGTATTTCCTTTGGAAGATACATAACTGACTGGAGTATGTTTGCTGCGAATCCAAAAAGTTTGCCATTTGACTTATTAATTTTCCTTCTACCTTCACAAGTGCGTTCTGCTGCCAGGATAGGAGATATCCTTAGCACACACTGATTCTAATAAGTTCGAGATATTATTAAAGGTAATCAGGTTGATAAGAGGCTTCAGTATAAGTTAATTGGATAATTTCTTTCGTTTCATGGTGGATAACATCTGATAGAAATTGCTGATCTTTAAAGTTAAGCACTCCGTGATTTTCGTTTATCTGGCCATGGAAATTACAAACTCCTTTCACAACTTCAGATTAACATAATCCTTGTGTCCGGGTTGTTGGTAACTTGTAATAAATTGTAGACGATTTCTTTCATTCCTGTTGGATAAGATAATTTCATTGTCGAATAGTTTATACTATTGTTTTGTATGATATATCTTTATGATTTGTCTTATTCAATAAGGAATAAGTACGATATATGTGATTAAAATTGGTTAAGTTACTGTAAGCTCTTTTTCTTCTAGCAGCGTGTTCGCCATCTATGCTTCGTTTTGAGAGTCCTTCTCGGGTCACAATAACTACTGCCGGTCCTCCAGGTCCTCCTCCTCCTCCAGGCCCTCCTGGTCCGCCTCCTCCTCCTCCTCCTCCTCCTCCTCCTCCTCCTCCTCCTCCAGGCCCTCCTGGTCCGCCTACTCCTCCTCCTCCTCCATCTCCTTGGTTCCAATGTCTTTCGCCATGATTCCAATTCCCTCCTCCAGGTCCTTGGTTCCAATTCCCTCCTCCAGGTCCTTGGTTCCAATTCCCTCCTCCAGGTCCTGGGTTCCAATTTCCTCCTCCAGTACCTGGGTTCCAATTCCCTCCTCCAGTTCCTTGGTTCCAATTCCCTCCTCCAGGTCCTTGGTTCCAATTCCCTACTCCAGGTCCTGGGTATTGAGGACCAACTGGAGGACCAATTGGAGGACCAGGAGAGTAAGTGTGCCAGTTTAAGCCAGCGCCTAATCCGGCATGCAATCCAGTCCCTCCTCCGGGATTTTGACCCACTCCTATGTGGCCCCCTACATTAACTCCGACCCCACCTCCGGACTGCTTACAATTATAACATCTTCTCTTTTTCTCGAAATGTTTTGAAGGATAACCTGTAAGTGAAAATATTTCAGAATGAACCCTCTCATGCAGAGAACGCGATAATTGAATAAGATTTTTGTTCACCTTTTGAATATTTTGAATGAAATTGAAATAAAGCTTTTTGAAAAAATTAAAATGCCATAGTCGTCACTAAGCTTGGGAAAATTATGGATTACTTTCCGTTTTCTTTCCTAGTAAGGAATTTTTATGTAACAATTCTAGCAACTCTTTCAGCATATAAGTGATTTTGGATATGACCAACAAAACAGAATTCAAAATGAATATAAATTAGAAAGAAACTGAGTGTTGGAAGAAACTTTGTCCAAATAACTTCAATATATAACTTTTAGAGCCATTGTTTATAGAACTTTATTTTTTAGCTCCAGTTTCTTACACAGTTATTGGCGTTTTTATTATATCAAGTTTGCATTTGAAGACTTACCCTTTTTATGTGAATACAATATTCCCACTCCATAATCGGAATCTAAAATAAATGAAAAGAAGTAGTCCATTTAAGTACTTGAATGTAAGAGGATGAACAGAAAAACTCTTCTAACTATTCGTTAAGACTAAAGAAATGGAAGTTTTCTGTCCAGATATTCCCGTGAGGAATATACAGGGTGAATACAAAAGTCTGAACCACCCTTTTATTTTTTGAACCGAAGCAGATATGTCAATTTTGATGAATCCAATAAATAGGAAGTTGTGGGTGGCCTATCCCATGGTACACTTTTCATCATCCCAAATATGCAAATTCGGGCACATTCAAAATTTATCTTAAAAACCGTAAGGGATAGAGAAAAAAACCCAATTGCAAACTTGTTCAGCATAAAAAAACAAGGAAAACAAAAAAATCATCCAAATCGGACCAACCAATCACCCACAATCACGTGGTGAACTGTTTGTAGCTTACAAACAGTCACACTGCACAAGGAAAACTGAATGTTTGTTTCCACCATGCAAAGCATGCAAATCAAAAAATTTCCATAAATTACCATACTCACATTCACTTTCATGCGGAAAAGCAAATAAAAAGTATTTTTCAGCACACAGAAGACAGTATAATTCCAGGATGGCAAGCTGCATTGTTCCGGAAATAGTCAACATGATCTTCTGCTTCGGAGAGGCAAGGAGAAACCTACATGCTGCAGTTAGGTTGTATCGAGACAGATACCCTAACGAACGCCATCCATCTCGTCAAACAATGCGTCACATTATTCAAAGATTCGAGGCTACAGGGAATGTTAATGCAGAACGAGGACGACCAAGGGCACAAGGCTACAACAACACTAGTACTGGCTACAGTTGCTGCAAATCCCCACACAAGCAGCAGAGCAATTGCTGCAGATGTTGGGTGCTATCAGAGAACTGTTCTCAACATTCTACACGCACATCATTTTCACCCATATCATATTCATTGTCACCAGGAGTTACTGCCATTGGGTTATGTTGCTAGGGCCGCCTTCGGCAACTGGTTACTTACTTGCCTGGATGACAATCCAAACTTCATTCATGAGGTGTTGTGGACAGATGAAGCCCAGTTCACCAGGGATGGAGTTATCAACAGGCACAACCATCATCATTGGGCAGACGAAAACCCACGATGTCTGCGAGAAGCAACTCATCAAGTGAACTGGAGAATCAATGTGTGGTGTGGATTGTAGAATGACACTGTGGTTGGACCGTATTTTTACGATGGAACACTGACTGCAAAACGCTACCGGGCTGAAATTCTCAACGTGGTAGTCACAGATTCATTGACAATTTGCCATTGGCCTCTTATCAGCGCACGTGGTTTCAGCTTGATGGAGCTCCTCCACATTACGGGTTGGTCGTTCGCGAGTGTCTAAGTGAGATGTTTGGACAACAATGGATTAGCCGAGGAGGACCAGTTCGTTGGCCACCCCGCTCTCCTGATTTTACACCACTTGACTTTTTCTTGTGGGGATACCTGAAGCGATGTTTTGGCGTCAGTTAGGTTCCGTGCCCAATTGTGTTATGGTGCCCCCGGTCGTCACATCGAGCATTTTGTTGATTAACTTTTTTTTTAAACTGTTTGAAGTAACTTGTTTGTGCAGTGTGACTGTTTGTAGGCTACAAACAGTTTACCACGTGATAGTGGGTGATTGGTTGGTCCGATTTGGATGTTTTTTTTTTGTTTTGTTTGTTTTTTATGCTGAACAAGTTTGCAATTGGGTTTTTTCTCTATCCCTTACGGTTTTTGAGATAAATTTTGAATGTGTCCTAATTTGCATATTTGGGATGAGGAAAAGTGCACCATGGGATAGGCCACCCACAACTTCCTATTCATTGGATTCATCAAAATTGACATATCTGCGTTCAAAAAATAAAAGGGGGGTTCAGACTTTTGTATTCACCCTGTATATCATGTAGAATAATAAATTTTAATTACAAATATGCAGCAAAATTGTATAAATATTTCTTTTTATGGAAGATCAATTCATTTAAGTTGTAATAAAAGAGCAATTACGCTTTCATTTGTAAATGGTATTTACCGGATCCTCCGTCTCCATATACTTTGTACCAAGATGCTCTTGCTTCTCCTCCTTCTCCACCTTCTCCATTCCCACCTGGTGCTCCTGGAGCTCCTGGTGCTCCACCTGGTGCTCCTGGAGCTCCTGGGGCTCCTGGTGCTTCGCCTTCTTTGAGCCAATCTCCGAACCTATCTTTTGGTTTCCAATGTTTCCAACGGTTGACACCTACTCCTCCTCCTAAATCATACGGAATAAATTGTGGATGTTGTCGTGAAGTCCAAAATTTATCTAAAAATAAATAGATTCAAAGAATATCATTTCATTAAATATAACTTTGTAATAAGTGATTTATTGTTCCTTAACAAATAAGACAAATCAGATGTCGTTTTTAAAAAAATATTACTAATGAAAAGTTCTTAATAAAGAATAAGTGAATTGTCAAATACCCGACAGAACAAAGATACGCACAGACAAATTTGTATAAGCAAGATTCATTATAAAGAGTGATCCAAAAATCGCGCACATCGAAATAATAACAAAAACCAGACGACACTAAGTAATACTATATAATACTATTTACTTACTATTTGATATAGTATGTACACAACTCATGTATATTTTTACAACATATGCTCAAAATATAAAAGTTTCAAAGTAACCGATGAAACTTTTCAACTATTACACTATCGAATTTGGATGTGCGCGACTTTTTGATCACCCTGTATTTGTCCCAATTCTATTACTAAGTTTTTAAAACTCTGGTTCAAAGTATTCATAAGTAGAGAGTTAATATATGGGTAGACAGTATTTTCATTCGTATTGATTGCATTGCTAGATGGTCGTCTATTATGGATACTTATCTTTAATCTTAAAATTTCATTGACTTTCTTAGCTAACAGTCAATTCCCGAATTCAAATATATGTTCAACTATTTCGTTCTGTTCCAAAGAAATTCAGTCTTGCAAGTTCAACGTGCATTGTGGCTTATTTATTTGCTTGCAGAACCTCAAAGCGAATAATGGTTCATGCTGACTATTTTTGGGAATTATCATCAAATTTATTAACATTTAAAGAGCTATTATTTTCCTTTATCTGCACTATAGAGTATAACTTTAATTAAAAATGACCTCTGATTCAATGACCATGAAATACAATGACCTCTGATTGTATCGTATTTCATTCTTTCATTTTTCAGTTTTCATGTCGAGCAGTGTATAATTACTTTTTATTATAATAATTATGTTTGTTTTAAACAATAACGAATAAGAACGAAATATATTATTAAAAATGCTTTTTTGCAAATTAACTTTCTTCTGTCAGTTAACCATTCTCTTGCATGTCTTCTCATTGGGCGTCTTCTATCAGCTGCTTTCCATCAGTCGGCCCTGTTTCATCGATCAACCCTCTTCATACACACACTCTGTCATTATTTAATTTTAATCGACCTTTGGGCCCCAGTTTCTTCATAGTATTCTGTTTCTGCATTCTGATTTCCCTCTCCCATCCAGCCTCTTGCGCCATTATCTGCATATGGTACCCAGTTTCCCTGTTCTCTCAATTTTCCTGGATCCCAGTCTCCCAGTGGACTCAATACTCCTGAAGCCCACCCTCCACCCCATACAACTCCCGAACTCCACATTCCTCCTCCACTCACTGACCCCCCTCCGATCGGACCTGGAATCGTAACTCCTGGACCTTCTAATGTCTGGGTGCCCCAGTTTACCCAAGCTGTTCACCAACATGTAGTCCGTTACCCCATCCTACATTGTACCCTTTAAACGCTCCTATTCCCCCTATGGTAACCCTAGTTCTTCCATTTTTCTGAACATATTTCGAAGGATGACCTATAAGAAAAGACGGTCTGAAATGAAGACTTAGTGCAAATGTTTAAGGCTTTTAAATAATGTATAAATAAGGCAGTAATTCATCAAAGGAGTGTCCTTTATACAAGGCTCGATCATAAAGCCCTTGTATTCATCTCAACTACATTTCTGCAAAGACACCAAAACCAATTTAACTCATGCTATATTTCATAGACTTGCCGCAAGAGTAAAATTCAGCTTATGGGAAATTCGAGGCGCTGACTGTTGTATGTTTACTGCATCTAAAGGGAAACAATGGCACATAAATTCATGAGGAATTTAAAGCATGTACGGGGACAATACCATGGCTATAAATGGCAGCAACGTTTCCAAACCAAATAGTCAGATCAGCCTGAAAGACGACCTCCGCTCTTCCATCATTGAGGAGCCGCAAATCGTACGGCAAAGGGAGGACCTGATCCTGGAAGACAAAGAATCAGACTGAAACAGATCATGCAGAAGGTTCACATTAGCCACGGTCTTTTTAGCAGCAACTTGCACCCAGAACTGCACAGGTTGCCATAAATGCTTACTCTTTTCCAGAAAGAGCACCAGTAACAATGTAATCATACGCAGGGTGAAAAGGCCGACCAATCGCATTTTACTATGACGACAATATATTTTTGGATTTTAACAATTTATCTGCAGAGACACATCTGCCAGATAAAACCAGACGACTTTTTTCGGCCGTCTCGTCACACAAGATAATGCTGGGTATATCACTATGACTCCGAAACAAAGATCCAGAGCAAGCGTTGGAAGCATACAATTTTCCCCGCTGTCATCCGTTTTTGGGACTCTAAGGAAGGAGGTCCTGCTGACTGAAAAGATAGGCGATCAAAAGGACTAAGTATCAAATTTGCTTCGCATGGCCTGTGACCTTTTAGGAATTCTCGGACGTCTATTTCAAGAGTGTTTGCCGAATGGCATGAGTAAGGAAAAGTCACTACGGAATGGATTATTTCTTTGGACGAATAGTCTTTTGGATGAATCGGCATTGCACGTTTGCGCATATCCACGGTCTGTAGTCTGGATAAGCGAAATTTTGCATAGGCTCCTGAAAGACAACCGACCTGTTGGTATTTGCCAGCTAACAGCGCAATACAGCATGAATAATTGTGTGTGGAACATTTCATGCGGCTTGTGGAATCAATGCCGAGAAGATTGCAGCTAGTTCTGCAGGCACAGATGGAAGCAGCACAAGTTGGAGGGTTAGTTTATGTTAAAATATAAAAATTATTTTCGAAAACTTACCATTTTTATCTCTGTAAGGTTTTGCACCGGGAAAGGAATCTAAACAATATGAGAGGAATTAATTTTCACTTCAGTTAATTTTACTTGATATTAAGTTGAAATGATATTCTTAATATGATTATAATATAACAGATTAGTAAATTTAAGATAATCATGCATCATGTTACCAGCTAATTCAATGGACTCACTCGAAGGTGGTCTACTGTCGAATGGAAGGCCTGGAAAAGAACAGTATGTTAATTTAATTTATTGGACGTCTTAATAACATGTTCATTGAATGGAAAGCAATATCATTATTACGGAGAAGATCTTCCTGTGATTCTGAAGATGAATATTCTGATGATGAAGATGATGATGAATATTCTGATTCCGACGATTCTTCTACTACGAATCAATAAAAAAGGGAAATTTTAGAATTAAGTTTGGACCCATTGAATTAATGGGTAACAATTTTTTTTTCTTTGATGCAATTTAAAGGTCTGCTCATAGTGGCATTTTTGGTGCGAGTTTTTTTTTAACAATTAAAGGACAGTAAAGGGTTATAACATTGAAATAGAATGCCCAGATTCATTTCTGATGAACCTTTTCTGTCTATAGACTGAATATTGGCAAATGCAGAAATTTCGAGCACTGCTCTTCGTATTTCTCTTGTAGGCAGGCAATCATTGCATCCCATCCTTCTTAATCTTATTCTTAATCCTCTTTTGTTAAAAAAAACAAACAAGGGAACAGACTTCAAGGAAATTTAAGTTACTCTTTATGAGACTTACCAGGATATATTCGATTTCTATAATAGCCTGAAAAACGAAATTTAAATCCAGATGTAATATTAGCATAGTGTTAATAAATGAATTATAAAAATGAATGAAAATTGATAAAATAAGCTTACTACCTCTTTGTTCGTAACCCTGCTGAAATTTTGGAGGCCAACGTGTTTTTTCTTGTTTCGTAGTTTCGGGCTGAGAAACCTTTCTTGATTTCTTCTTGGATCCCTGTTTATTATATTCCCAGTCTCTGTATATAGTTGGAGAATCTGCAATAAAGAAATTCTATAACATAATTGATCTCGTAAAATAATAATCTTAAATAAAAATAATGCTTTGAGCCATTGTTAACAGATATTATGCGACATAAATATGTTAACAAACTATTCGGACATTAGAAGCATTAATTTACTGAACTGTGCAAAAAACGGATGCAGTGAGAGTTGCGCTGAAAGAGGAGAGGAAACTATATTAAGTTGAGATTTTCTGTCATTTTATCAAGTATATGTGAACTTTCCGAGTTTCAGCGTAGTCATAAGACGTTACTTACACAACGCTTCCATGCAGAGCGCTGCAGCTAAATTAGAAATGTCGAAATAAGGAGTCAACGAAATTGTGAAGAGACAGCCAAAAAGCGAAAAGAAACATTAAAAACTCCCTTTCTTTTGCACCGTTTCCATCGCTGCTCGGAAATGTATGTGATGCTGCAGTCAGTACCATAACTCTCTGTAGAAAGTTGCATAGTCTGGTAATTACATAGCGCAACTTTACAGGATGTTGCAAATATATACAGGACAGTACTGCAGGTAGCTATCCTCTCGCTTCAGGGGCCGCTTCATAAAATGATAATTGAGAAATTTTATTTTGTTATCCATTTACGCCAAAATGGTAGAAATGGAAATTGAGACTTATTATCTTAAATTTATATTCTGTAGCATGTAAAGACATAAAAAATAATTTACAAAGATATAATTATCGGATGTCTTTCTAACTACCAGCAGAGGCTTTATACTGGTGTGGATTTGTTTTCCGTAAATAGGTCTCTGGTCATAATCTATTCTACCAAAACAATATTCTCTGATATGTATCTCGAAGCTGTGGATAATTAGGCTTAACAAAAAATTTTAAGTATTACGAAATGGCGTGTGCAGAACTGATTTCTTAAAATGAAGTGGAATTGTTCGAATGGTCTGCTGAGAATCTTAATCTTAATCCTTCTTATTTGGTATAAATTGGAGTGACAATTGCCAAATCCAAGCATTTACAATCAATCGCAAAGACCATTTTCGCTTTCATCTCTGGTAGTAGCAAGTCAAGAACTTTTGTACATTGGTTGAAATTAAGCCTTGGCGCGTTGCCGCTGTCTAGAATCAAAAGATGAACGGTAAAATACTAATTGGTATAATAAAGCCATAGTTTCTCAACACATTGTGGCATCGAATATTTGTATTAATATAATCTAGAAATGAGGCGAAAACGTCGGAGGTAAAACTCTCACGTTGTTATACTTTTGATCGCACTGATGTTATAATCGCTTCATCAAGTGGTATTTTGTAGTATTTCAAAGCATAGCAGCCATTAAGACCACGCAATTTAATCAAACATTGCTGCAGTTGAAGCTTTTCAGTTGATAAAACCACAAAACTCATTTAGATCTGAAGTTTAAGCGTTTTTCTGCAATCTCTACTCAGTCTGCTGAGCTAAGAATGAGTGCTTTTCTGCCTGCATGATTATAATGGTCTCGCCCATTGAATGATACATGATTCGACTTCTAAAGCAGTGTATTTAATATTAGTCACACGGAGAGATATTATTCTAAATAATGCAATTACTGAGATAAAGTTTTATGCGTTTATGTGCACAAAAAATTTATGTAACCATTTGAGGTGTTTCCATCAAATATGGCGAAATACAAGTATATGTATAGCCTATGCTAAAGATTATTTACGAAATTGTAATACTCAAATTGTCCAGAAGGCCTTTTACTTGAAAAAAATGTAGAAAAACATTTCAGCTTTCTGATTTCAAAAAAGATAATAAATATTAAGGATAAAATAACCACAAGCAATTAAAACAGGCGCGGATTTAATTTAGTACATGTGTACAGATTACAATAGATTAGGCGGAATATATTGCCTGATCATGTGTCTGCTTTCAGATAATTTATTTTATAATGGTAGAAAGTTTATTATATATGTAAGATGAAAGATCCGGCCAACGTTCAAATATATGATCTTTTTATACGAGGTGCTACCCTAAATTTCCCGAAATTGTTTTATTCTGACCGACCCCATAAGAGATACGAAGTTTTCCGATACATGGTGTAAAGGGCACGTCTCAGCTGTAATTATGCCAAGCGGTGTCCTCCTATGCCCACGTGATTTTGAGTTTGAGCTGTTTTTGTCAATGTTTTTGTTGGTCGTGTTACGATACTTGATATTAAAGTTGAAGAAAACTGCGGCTGAAGCCCACAGACTGTTGAAGAAGGCTTTTGGTGAACAAGCTGTAGGCCAAACCTTAACATTTGAGTGGTTTAAGCTTTCAAAGATGGTCGTTAGTCTGTGGAAGACGACAAGCATTCTAGTCGATCGTCAACAAGCACAA
>JAHWFO010003051.1:3199559-3245222 GCA_023313115.1 Rhysida immarginata
AAAAAAAAAAAAACGAGAGCTTTCATTATTCATTTCAGATATTTGCTGAAACATTTTACTTTTTCTGATGACATCCAATCTTTGTAACACATAGTCTCTCCTCTAGATTTTTTAAATATCAGATGATGGATGCCTCCATTTCTACCTTCAATACTCCCTCATTCGGCATAGTTTTAATTTATACATATCCTATCGATGACTGAATTCATCCTAGTCTTACATTCTAAAACTCATGATTTCAAACCATTCTATTTTGACAGGAGCAGAGTGGTACGCTATAGTGTAATTTTTCGCAGCATTTATCTGTATGCTTAAGTAGGAACATCAAGATTTTTTTTTTGTTTTTGCTTTTAAGGCAATGTACATTTTAAAATCAGTAAGCTTATATAGATATTTGAAATATTTCTCAGGGAAAATGTTTGCAATATCTCACCCCTGGCCAAAATCATTTTAAATTTTTTTTAATAATGTTCAGAGAATGTTTTTGTTATAAGAAGAAAATACAAGAAAAAATTGAACTTGAGAAACTTAGAATTTTTAAACTCTTAAAGACTCTACATCTTTCCATCATTTGATTTCATAACTCATCCATCCATAAGATGGCGCTCCTTTTGAACACTATTCAAGAATTGGCGCTTCTTAAAACAACTTCGTTATTGTGGTAATCTATTATCATGGAAAAATCTGTGTTCTGAGACCTTGACAAAATGCGTTTGGGCGTACAGCTCTTCGCAGAATTTTCTTCTACCGTTCGATCAGTTTTGATAACTTAATCAGATTTTTTGGCAGACTGAATACCGTTCTTTCATTTCCATAGGATTTAACTAAGAATTCCTTAAGAACCTCCCAGGGTGATTGCGATATCTGCTACAAACTGCTTGCTCATATAGTACACTACTACCCTCATTCCACCTTTGACATCTGTTAACTTCATTTCACATTCAAGTTCAAAGAATTACCTGTCACATTTAAACAAATTGTTACAATCTACAGATGTTTCATTATCTGTAGAGGAATGTTTGAATATTAATTAGAGGGAAGTTATATAGTTTATTTACAGTGGATTAATATAATTCTTCTCACCGTCAAAATATGTGGGTTTTGATCCCCTGTTTGATCCTTTGGGCTTCACATCTGTAATTAGAAAAAAAAAAACTCCTGTAAGAATTTCTAAACTAGCATGATCGTGCATGAACCGTGAAATAAAACACAATTAAAGATTAAAAAGGTTTTTTTATTGAATAATAAGATATCAACATTTGTGACAATAAACTAAGAGGAAAAATTAGTTAAGGCATCGTTATCCAACGATATAAGGGTTTTAGCATCAAAATGTTACCAGCAGTAGCGGCTCGTGACTATAATAACTGGAGGGGCACAAAATACAAAATTTCAGCATTCTAAGCCTTTTTGTTCAAACATTATAACTCTATTTGTGTTTAGGGCCCCTGCCAGGGCCCCAGATTACTATATAATTTTTAGTGTATAATAGCTAAAATTTTAAGTAACACATCATAAATATGCAAGAATTCAGGTTTCTGGACTTCTGGTTCAAAAGTTACAGCTTGATTTGTGATTGGGGTCTCAGGGCTCATGTCGAGACCCAAGAGGCTTATTCCAGTTTTTAGTGTATATTAGCTAAATTTTTAAGTAATTTTCTGTAAGTAAAGATATTTCAGATTTCTAGACCATTTCGTTTAAAAGTTGTAGCTTTGCTTATGTTTGGGGCCTCTGGGCTCTGCTGGAACCTATATTACTTTTTTGTATATTTGCAATATTTTTTTATACCACACTGTGAATATACAAAATTTCAAGTTCCTAGGCTTTTCCATTCAAATGTTATAGTTTCAAAATTTCAAGTTTCCGGGGCCCTAGAGGCTTATATCTGCTTCCTTCTATATTGCTAAATATTTTAGGACCATACTAAAAATATACAAAATTTAAGGTTTCTAGACTTTTCCGTTCAAAAGTTATAACTTGATTTGTATTTGAGGCCTCGGGGTCTTCTGGCGGGGCCCCAGAGGCCTACATCACATTTCTTGTATATTTGCTAAATTTTTTTAGTACCATTTTATAAATATACAAAATTTCAGGTTCCTAGGTCGTTCCGTTCAAATGTTACAGCTTCAATTGTATTTGGGGCCTCGGGACCTCCGGCGGGGCCCTAGAGGCTTATATCACTTTTCTTGTATATTGGTTTTATTTTTTTAGAACCGCACTACAACTATACAAAATTTCAGGATTTTAGGCCTCTGTGTTCAAAAGATAAAAAAGGAACCATGAGGAGCGCCGGGCCACCCTAGAGGATTCACTATATTTTTCGCACCGTCCTCTGTATAGGGCCTAAGTGTGTACAAAATTTCAAGCCTCTAGGTCAATCCTTTCAAAAGTTATGGCGTGTGACATACACATTACAGAGTACATACTTACATCTGTACCGTCGTTAATAGGGTTTTAGAAAATGCTAAAACCCTAAAAAAGAACAGGGAGGTTAGTTGAAGGATTGTTGGTCATGGGATATATATTTTTGGTCCGTGCGTAGCGTTGGGTGTTGATACGATTGTTGTTACATACACGACGTTTTAAGAATTATCAAATCTAAGAAAAGCCCGAATAACTGGCATTCTATGCCATGTTACAAATTCAATTTTTTGTTTTATAATTCGCAGAGTTTGGATGGAATAATTCAAGATTTTATGAGCGTTATTTATATTACACAAACTTTGTCTTGCCAAATTTTCCTGTTTTCCACAGAAAAACACCAAAATGTGAGGATTTCCAGTTTCGTGAACACTTTTTGCCAAATTTTCTCGGATCCCACCTCTGTCTATCTGTTTGTCTGCCTCTCTGCCTATCTAAGCGTATGCAAGACTACTCGACCGCGAAACATTTCCATCCACTCGACAGTCCCAATAGATGTAGCCCTTTCCATTGTAACAAGAAATGGTGAATAACGACAAATGGGTAGATACGTTAACTATTTACACTTGTAAGACACTTCGGTTAGAATATACATGTAACTGTAAAATAGTATTCAAAAACAATATCCATTTCACATTCAAGTTCAGAGAATTACCTGTCACATTTAAACAAATTGTTACAATCTACAGGTGTTTCATTATCTGTAGAGGAATGTTTGAATATTATTAGAGGGAAGTTATATAGCTTATCTACAGTGGATTAATATAATTCTTCTCACCGTCAAAAATCATGGGTTTTGATCCCCTGTTTGGTCCTTTTGGCTTCACAGCTGTAATTAAAAAAAGCTCCTGTAAGAATTTCTAAACTAATTTAGCAATGAAATTGGGGTAGAGGAAGAACGTTATATACCTTTACGTCGGAAATCCTGTGGATATCGGATCCTTCCATTTAACCCATCTAATAAAAATAAGGGAAAATATATAGATATTTTAGAATATATCATACTAATTTATTTACTTTTTATATAAATTTTACCAAAATATTCTTCGGTGGATGATGATGTAGAATATATTCTAGATTCATCTATAAAATAAAAAAGTATGAAATTGAATTTTCTGCTGTCTCCTTTACAGGATTCAAATATAACTTTCAATACTAATAATACTAATGTTACCTGAAGAACTTCTATCCCATGGAGGTCTTTGTTTGTATCCTGCAAAAACATACAATTGCGAACCAAAAATGGTGATTTATTTTTAATCATGATTATGAAAGTTAAGAACCTTGTATATGAGTTTTACAATCTTTAGAGAATATTCTAGCTTAATTTAAACCATAAAACGTATATATCGGTTATTGCTTACTTGAATAGGGAATAAATTCTTCAGATGAAGATGACTCATCTATATTGAAAATTGATGAAATGGGTTATTCATTTTTAAATAAAGGTAATATTAGCCCAACATAAATGAAAAATTCGATCCTAGTCAGTTGAATTAAGTTGCCGCTATTACCATAGTACTCCTCGGATGATGTAGAATATCCTATGGATGAAATGAAATAAGAGATTTTTGATTAATTTGATATACTTGTATAATAAAGCCAATAAAAATATCATTTTAATTTTTCATTTTTCTGAAAATTCAATATCATTCGCGTACCTGATGAAGACTCATAGTCCTCGTAATATGGGCGTCTCCGATTGTTGAATTCTATGAATGAAGGCTTCAGTTATTGTAAATTGTATTACATTAACTCGATTTTAGCTAGTCTTTTTTAGTTCACTGCATTAGACATTGTTTTTAAATTGAATTAATAAAATATTAACAAAAATACTTTCTTACTTTGATAATTTAGAAAGTTCCTCGGTCGTTTTCCTCGAGCTAATAGAAGACATATAAATCATGCTTATCTTATGAATTTATATGAATTATTTAATTTAGAATTAAGACAATAATTTTAATAAATAAACACTTTTTTGATGTATTCATTCTTTAATTTATGCCTCCATTACATTTTTTATAAATTTTAACGGAATCATTATTTATGTTATAAATTCTAATATACAGTTATTTTGCTCTCCTATAAAACTCTTTATGAAGTCTTTGCGCCTTAACTGGCTATCTTCTGCGTTTGCAGAAATATCATTTTATGGAATTTTTCATCATGAACGCGACTGGAAAAGGTTAAATTCTATAAGTGTAAGGCAAAAGAAACTCACTGAAGATTTCTTCTGACTGTGAAGAAGCCGAAGAAGAGAGAGAGAGTGATGGCCGATTACGCTTGACTATAGCTAAAATTTAAACCGAGTAAAAATTTTAGTTTCAAATGGAATTGTATTTTTATTTTATTAATTATTTTGTAATTATTTTATTTTCTTCCTGGAGTGTATTTTTATTTTTTTTTTTATAAATAGCCATATCTTTTTTTTTAAAGAATGGATACTTCATTTTAGCTGCAAGGGTCACATATTTAATAAAAATAAAAATTTGTTTTTCTATTTAGTAATGTTTTAATAAGGTGACCAGAAGTCCCAATTTTTCGTCATTTGCCCCACCTATCAGTACTGATTTATATATAAAAATTTCTCCACATAAATAACGTGATGTGATTTATGTTTCGCAGAAGTTCTCGGTATTAGATTTCGAGGTTAGCAATCGCATATAAAGGGCAAAATGATGGACTTCATTTCAGACATTTATTCAGTGATGTCTAATGAATGTTTCGTAATGTGAGACATGTGCTTCGAAAGGTTAACTTTCACAGTCTAGTTTCCACACAATGGAAACAACGTTGGATAGGGCGTGCATCTCTAAGGGATCGACCTCTCCTTCGTTGGCCACCTCGTTCCCCCGACTTGACCCCATGTGATTTCTTCTTGTGGGGTTTGTGAAGGATCATGTGTACATACCACCACTGCCAACAACATTGGATTGACCTGCGTGCCCGCATCAAATGCAGCCATTGCTGATATTGACCGCGACATGCTACGAAACGTTTGGCAGGAGATGGACTATCGGCTTGATGTGTGTCGGGTTACGCAAGGCGCTCACATAGAACACTTGTGATGTGTTTGAAGTAAACTTTGATCGTTTACATTTCGTAACACTTGTCTCACAATATCATATGTTCATTAGATTTCACAGAGTAAACTTCTGAAATCGGGTCAATCATTTTGTCTTGTCCTTTGTATATAGTACAGGGTGATTCAGTCAATTTTTGACCATTTCAGTACTATGATGTATTGACCCATTAATGTTTACAAATGCTTAGCATTTCAGTATGATATTTTAGGCAGTTCGGAGTTTTTATTCCCGTGGAAAAGTCTTCATGATATGCTCAATGTGGCCACCACGAACGTTTTGAACTGCTCGCAGCCGAATGGTGAAGTTCTTCATAACTCTATCCAGGATTTCTGCATCCACAAGGGTGCAGCAGTCGACGATGCTTTGTCGCAGCTGGTCTAGGGTTCTTGGTGCTGTAGTGAACACACTGTCTTTAAGGAACCCCCCAGAGATAAAAAGCACATGGGTTTAGGTCAGGACTCGCAGGCGAACAGATTTTTTGGTAGGGGAATCGACTAACCTGTGCGAACATTTTCGACAACTTCGGCCGTTCGAACACGAGCTTCGCTCCCGCCTTTTCTCTTGCCTTTAACACATCCAGTAGCACGAAATTACTTGACAAAATCCATGATTGCTTGCCTGCCTGGTGCGTCTCGACACTTATACTCCTTCCGGAACTTTCTTTGCACGGTTACAGGTGATTGTCTCGGAATACCATTCGACAACCTTGCATTTCTGCTCTGTTGAGAAAGCGGGCGCCATTTTTCAACAATACGATTTTCATGCAGCGCCGTTGCAACAATACAAACTCCAGCTATTTAGAAATTCGATATGGCGCTCATATTCTTTCAATTGTTTATCCCTAATGCACGTCATTCGAGTGAAATGGTCAGAAATTGACTGAATCACCCTGTATTAAAAAAAAACTCAAGTGATATGTCATACAAATAATGGAATGTTATACAAATGTTACTTATTATTATAGTTATAAAATGGAAAGAATAGAAAAATATAAAAAGCTTGTTGTTAGTTTAGCCCTTCTTATATAGTAAATTTTTTATATTTATACATAAAAATTCATTATCCCCGTCCCCAATATTTTGTCTCGATTTTCGAACTTAAAATTCTGGCCACCTTGGTTTTTAAAGTATCCTTCCGTATTAGTAAAACGAGGATCCTTCAGGAGTTTTAACACGCTTTTTTTTTTACTTAAGATAGCTTTACTATTTTCATTATTATCATGATAAGAAAGCAATTACAAACAGAATTTTTACCGTAAAGTTCTTCGGAGGATGTCAATTCCTCTGTTATAAAGCAAAACGTGTTGGAAATATGAGTTCAGAGAATGGTTAATAGCATTAAAGAGATTAAAAATGAATCAATTAGCATTATAAACGATTAATTTAGTGCTTTTTACTGATTGCATATTTACCTGTGCTTTCAGAGGTCGAAGAGGACGATGAAGAGTAAGAATTAGAAGAGTACGATTCAGAGGAGGTTAAGGAAGAAGGTATTCGCGGAGATCCATACCGTCTGTTGGGGTAATATGGCCTACCTATATAGAAGTAGAAGAAAAGGTAGGAAACTTTGATTTAGGGGCCGTTATGAGTTTAATAGAAGATGAAAAGTAAAGTGTACAGTGTTCCCATGTAGAAAATAAGTTCATTTTTTATTTGAGGGAATAATTTATTTTTCACTAAAACCATGCAAGTATACATATTATTAAATTCTGAATTTTTGACATTTAATAACATGTTAAAGTTATTTGATACTTGTATGAAAATTTCAGTTGTCATTATTCATAATCATAATTAAATATAGGTTTGTGTTTTCGGTGGTGTCTTTTCTTTTGAGGATGACCCTTACCCACTGCGTCTTGGTAGGTTTTTCTCGGCCCTTTGTTGGAAAAAATAAATGGAAAGAAATTTAAAAATTAATAAGCCTAAATAATTTTTTTTTCTGAATTTTAAACAATTTTCCATAAACATCCTTACTATATGAATCCGTTTCCTCCATGTCCGCAGATGTATCATCAAAGCCTGTTAACAAAAGAATTCACTTAGCACAAATTTAGATGTCGACAATTGTTATAAATTTATTCTCTTTAGAAAAAATAACACTCAGGAAAAATATTGTGACTTGGGAAGAAATAGCTCTCAACTAAAAAGTTAAAAAGTTTTAAACAGGTCGATACCTATCGCCTTATCGTACCTTCTCACCAAGGCAATTCGCTCGACCTGTCTTCGTTCAACAACATCCAGACTGTGTGAATTTTAAGAATTTTATTTTCATTTTTATTAATTGAGAGCATATGACACGGCACAATAAAATTCTTTACTTATATTTTAAGCTACCAGGTCACTTACAAAGTCATGGCAACTATATTTTTGTAGGCAAATATGTTGTGATACAAACATTTCGTAATAAACATAAGAAAATACGCAATGTACTTCACCAATAATATCTGTTACATGGGTTATTCAGGAAGTATTGTACACAAGAGAGAAGAGTAAAAATATAAAAAAAAAATCTTCTACCGAAATAATGTTGAGCACAATAGTCTGCAGCAATACCTGTTTCTGTTGCCAACTCCTGTAGAGACAATCGTCTGTCGTTTTTAAATGCTTGTGCGATCACGGCACGAGCAATATCGCTACAAACAGTCGTAGGGCGTCCTGTACGAGGCATGTCGGTACGTGCGATTCGTCCCACCTTGAAACATTTCTGCTTCTACGAGTTTAGCCGCGAAGAACTGCTTCTTTTTATTTTTTATTTTTTTTTTTACGTACGCACCTTGTTCTAGCCGACTCACATCCTTAATTAACAACGGTTGAAAACCAACGGAGTTGCGCGCATCCCTTCCTCTTCCGTCCTTGAACATCTACGCCTTCTAACTGCATCAATAAGTACAATAAGTCATTGCTGCATATCGAAAAATGTGGATCGCGTTCTGGGATTCCGCTGAAAAAAATAGTTGCCATGACTTTGTAAGTGACACTCGTATATCCAAGAAACTCACCATAAAACGGATATTGGAAAGAATGGCTGAAAACTCGAGGACTTCGCTTATTGATTATTATCCCTTTGTCAACAGCTTAATTTAAATAAAACAAAAGAAATTCAAGCATAGATCGAATTTATTTTTAGAATGTAGATTACGAACAAAGAAAGAAATTTAAGTCACTTGGGTCCATCTCATTTTCATTTGCATCTTCACGTTGGGTTTCAGCAGCCATTACGTTGCTGTTGTTTGAAGGCGCAGACTCTAAATGGAATTTAAAATCATCTGCTCTTTATTATTTTCCCTTTTTGTCTTATCTGTTAAGACATTTTAATTAAATAATATAGAAAGTTAGACGTTAAAATAATAATAATAATAAGCAAATGCTTTTCACCCGTTAAAGATACATTCTTAGTTGCATCTGGTCCTGTTAATGGTATTTCTGAAGGAAAAATATTGCATATGGAATTTAAAATATTTATTTTTTTTAATTACCGTATGAGGATTATACGTGTAATTGATACTGGTGTCACTATATAATAGGCTAAAGGGGTTATAATTAATAATTTGCAATTAATAATTCAAAAGGGTAGCCTATAGGAGTTTTCACACGCACCGGCAAAACTGGCACCGGATGCAACGTTATCGAATAAGAGCTTTCACATGTAGCCCGGTCCGGTCCGACCACCGGCACCGGCAAATGCCGCGGGCGTTGAACTCGACAATCGGATGCCGGGCCAATCTCCAACTCGTCGCTTTCAATGTTTACTTAGGGCGTTTTCACACACACACCGGCAAAGCCGGAGCCGGATTTTTCTTAGAATGGATAGTCCCTTCGCTCTGTGTTGTATTGATTGAGTTATTATTTAACCAATTTGGAGTTATAATTTAACTTCTTGAGATTGTTCTGTTTACCTACAAGTGTAATTATCCCAGGCAACGCCGGGTCCTCTGCAAATAATGTATAAATATAATGGTCATGTATATGCAAATGGTCTGCAAATAATGTATAAATATAAATGTATATATTGTACTACATTTGCCACGGCAGTGCCCCCCTCATTACTTACTCAATGAGGCTCATTACTTACGAAGTAGTATGATAAATTGGCAGCTCTCAAATCAGTTGCTCTGTCCTTGTTGGCCGATTACATGCAACTCTGGGTAATTTTCGCAGGCTTGGAGTTGCATAAATTTCAGATGTTTGTTCATCTTTTAATCGTACCACACTTCCTTCTAAGTAACGCTTGCTGAATGCAGCACACATCTTTCTTTCACCAAAGCTAAAAACCTGTGGTACTAATAAATGCAACCGTGTGTGAAAAGACCCATTGGCCGCACCGGAACCGACGCGTGTGAAAACGCCCTAACTGGATATATAGGAACGTGGCACTTTCATATGAATTAGAAGTTTTGAGAAAATATGCGCCACTTTTATAAGGAAAAATTATTAAAAAATTAATCTTAAAGACTATAGTTATTAGAATTTCTTAATATTTATAATAAGAGGAAAACCTCTAATCCGCAAGAAAGATCATATAACTGGATACGTTTTTATATAAAGATCTTTCTTGTGGGTTGGAAGTTTTATCAATTCTACTCCTTATCTTTATTTCTGATTTTATCATATTTACCTAATTTGGTGCTTCGTTGTGCCCTTGAATTAGATTCATTCTGATTTCCTAGCGCGATATCTTGATTTGTGGCTGTGAATAAGAAACGAAATTTTCATTTCATCTTTTTTGTATTATATAACTGTTTTGTTTTATGGTACTAACATAGATCTGTCTTTTGCATTTTCGAGTCATCTGTGCCCTCCCGTAATACGGGCTCGTCTGTAAAAGATTTCAAAGAAAATATTCTGGTTGGTGCCTAGAAGATTTATTATATTTTTAAGTAAACTTAAAACCAGTTTATTTCTTGCCTTTATTGTCTTCATTGTAGACCCACTGAATTTGCTCCTCATCCTCTCGTTTATGTTGCTGCGTATCTTCTATTATACACCAAATCAATTATATCATAGTTTATAAAAGAAATTAGAAGATAGCTTTAAAGTTATGGAATTGAAATACGGTTTGATTAGGTTTTACCTGGCATTAAATGGTGTATCTGATCCTCATGGGAGGCACCTTCATGCTGTATAGAAAAGGTCACCTGAACTGCGATCAGCATGAGAAAATATCTCATGATGGAAACAGCCTCCATTTTAAAGCCTTCCTTAAATATATACAGATAGGATATAATAATAATTATCTCTTTTTAGGGGAATATTACGTTATAATATGAAACTGTTCTAATTTATAGTAATAGTGGTTATTTCTGTTATAGCACTTTATCAATGTGCGCCTCATGAATCTTACAGAATTTTTGAATAATGAATTTTATGTAGTAATAGATAATTAACGATTGTTATTTAATTACGATGATTCTTGCACGAGGAATTTTTTTTTAATTTTTCTGCAGTAAAAGAATCTAATTATTCCTTGTTTATAAATATTCTGCTATTGGATTTCTTTTGTTTGGGAGATATATGAGACAAGCCATGTTAAGTAACAGTTTTATATTTATATCTAACTTAATCCCAATATTTGAAATTACAGTGGGCATATTTTACCATATACAAAAGAATAAGATCGACGCATTCTCCTATGTAATATGCAACTTTCTTTCAGCATATACAAAACTTTAACAATATTTTATCAAAACATTCATATTAATTTTTTTTAATAACTCGCCCCTAGGGGTATCTTAAAATTTTTCAGATGTTATAAAAAGAATTTATTACCAGTACTCTATAATTACTCATTCGCTTCTGTATTTTTGATCAGTTTGTATAGTTAGATTAACATAATGGCTGCGTTCCGTTTTAAATTCTTTGGCCTTTCAGAATTCTTATATTTAAATACACTTTAAAATTAACTTTGTCTGAGTAAAGAAAAGAAAATCATATTTTACCTTCCTCCAATAGTTTTAAAGTTATTATTGTAATATTTTTAAAAATGCCATCTAACTACTAGAAGGGCTTTGGCGGATATAATAGAATCGGTGACGGATTGATGATGATTCGAAGAGAGCTTTTTAATCCGGGTAATAAATGTAATACTAGGTAAAACTAGTTCCAGGTTATGTATTCTATTGCTGCGTTATTGGAATTATTTCCTTTCTATGCTAATCGATTCCAGTTAGCGACCTGTATTCGCCTTTCCATTATACAATATCCAATTATATTGAGTCTCTTAATGGGATCAGATTCTGTCGGTAAATGAATACCTGTTGGCTATATAAAAAGCTCTGCTTACGTGTAAAAATTCACTATTCCCAGAAGACAGGCCAGTTAATACGAGTGAATTTTTTATCGGACATTTGATATATTTTTATTGTTTTTGGAAAAAAAGAAATGAACGTCCTTCGAGAAAGCGTTTTTATTTACATAGGGAAATATGCGTTACCACTACACTGTGTTAAGAATCCTTAAGCATTTTAAGAATTTCACATTTAGGAAAATTGCAAATGCGGCTTAAATTCGTTTTTTGTGAGAATGGAAATGAAGCTTATGAAAATTACACCATTAATAAGTATACTTCTGATTACAATAGGAATTCACGAAGATAATCTTTTGCTACCATATATATTTATATCACGATAGCAATCGGTTTTGAAGAATTTGAATGAAATACATTTTCAACGATTATCTTGTGACACTTCAGAATTATTTTTTCCATTCTATACAATTACTCCCTTTGGAGTCGTATATTTTTTTCATTCAATTGAAAAGACACAAGATACTCGTTTGTTTTTTGTGTTTTTGTTTCATTTTACACATTTCATTCTACGTTATATTTGTCTAAAGTTCTCGTTTTAATTTCATATATTACATTTTTGGAGGGGGGTAAATAATAGTACAATCATAAAGTGAAGATATACGACATCAAATGATATGGTCGTTGGTACGACATCACAACCCTGCTTGCGCCAAACAGGCACCGAAAGATAATTGCTTGGCATCTATTGCTATAGACTGTTATCAATTTGTAATCTGGAATAAATTATAAATTATATGGAAAGCATTAAGATCAATAAGTTTCACTGAAAAAAATCTGTATCTTTAATGAACTCGGTCAGTTTAGTTGGCAGTCACTTTTGTGTAATGCTTGTGTTAAGAAAACTAGTATGATGCTGACATGTCTAGTCGTTTCTCCGGAATAAACTACTCGTATACATGCTTCACCAAAGGATGTTTTGATTTCATTGATGATTTTATATTTTTACTGAAATGCAGATCTCTTAACCTTATAGATACTTTCACATCCTCATTGAAATTGAAGGAATGTTCAAGAATTGCCTTTCATAGAATTGCTGTATCTTAGCCTCTAATGAATTAAATATCTCACGTATTTTCTTAATTAGTATAGATTATCAAAATATTTGTCTGTCCTCATAATCTGTATAATATCCATTTTACTGATTAACCATCTTCGGCAGTTTCCTACAAGTCACTTGGGTTTTTCTTAATTCATAGAGCTTTTTCACTCTTTTTACACCCTTTATGAAATCTTGTAATTATTTGCTTTTTTATCTGGATAGAAAGTCCCTTTTACTTATAAAAAATTATGACATATCTTGCAAAAGAACTGATTAATTTATTTCTGTTCTTTAATGTATAACTAGATTTGTGACACTATTTATGGCAACATCTATTAATTTCGAACGAGTAATCACTTACTGAGATGGCAAATCTAATTAATTGAATCATTGAAAGAATCAATTGATTAAATTCATTGGAATGCAGTATATATAATATTTTTTTATTTTTTTAAAAATTATTTTAAAACTTTTTTACAGAATGCGAGGCACTTTATGTTTTTTTTTACCTCCCTTACCGGTTATAGAGATGAACAATTCGGTTTTAAATTTCAATTAATATTTTTCTCATCTAAAAAATTTACAACTCCTATTTATATATTTTATTATAAAATCAGAGAAAATAATTTTCCTGTATAATTAAATAGTCTGATGAAGATATAAATCGGAACGAATTGTAGGCGTTGTTGACTAATCTGAACAGATGCTGTTAATTTTTTTAATTGATTGCCTCTTCAGATATGAATGGCTAATGACACAGGCGTTCATTTTCGTTATTTGACTCTCAATTGAGTTCCTAGAAATATATGATTAACTAGCATATATTGTCATTATGCCTTAACTTTAAATGCTTTTAAAAATTAGGTTTGTAACATATTGAATAAGCATTTTTTATATTAGTCTATGAATTACAGTACTACAGTTTTGAAAGTTTCGTATTCTTTCATAATCCTGAGATTTGTAGGATTTTTTTGTTTCTTTTTACAAAAGATCAAATTTGAAAGCAGGAAACAAAATTTATTTTTCATTGAATTTTAGATTTTATGTATTTCTTTATTAGGATTATTTCTTTATTTGAATTATTTCTTTATTTCTTCCATGTTTCTAATGAAAATATTTATTTTAATATTTCGTAAAGTTTGATGGTATTACGGAACAAATTTTACTTTGCTTATAGATTAAATGAAGGAAACAAAAGTTATATTAGCATTTATGAGTTTATTGAATTGAGTTTATAATAAATACAATGTTTCAAATAAAAAAATATTTATAAATAAGCTAGTGAGATTACTCATATATATAAGATTACATTGATTTTTAAATGGAAATAAAAAATTATACAGTTTAGCCTTTTTTTATAAACCAGAATGATTTTAAGGCGCCTTTCATTGAGAATTGCATATAAATAATATTTTTAAGCTTTAAGACTAATGTTTCGTTGATTCAAAAATATATAAGATATCTAATTGAGATTTTAATAATCTTCAATTTTGGCCACTTCTTCGTATTACTGGGCTCGGTCACCAAGTAGAACGTCGGTGCAATTCATTTGAACGCCTACGGAGAAAATGTGCAATTAGATTCTGACAACTTTAGAGCCAAGAAATAATATATATTTAATGTTTGAATGTCATTTAACATTTACAAGTTCCCCAAACATTTAGCTCATCTCTTGTAATGACGAATTTCAAAAAGCCGGCTGTGTGGAATGTCGATTCGTACGTAGCCTCTTTTCGGCTTATACCAATGCGTAGTTACATCCCTTATCATAGGAGGTCTCGGTGGTGCGACACTTCCGTAAACACTATGGAAGGCGGCACCCTGTAAGCCAACTCCGGTAGGCCCGAAAGGTCCATATGGTCCATAAGGACCGTAAGGTCCATACGGTCCGAACAGAGGTAATTGGTAACCTACACCTTGGAAACCTACGCCATAACCTCCTAAATCGCCAAAATAATTTTGATAGCTGCTGCCGCCATAAATTTGAGAGCCGTCATATTCTCCATCACCTGAAAGGAAATGAAAGAAATGATTATCGTACATTATTTTAAAAGTTGCTTGTATATTTTTTGTAAAAGATAACGATTAAAAATGCATTTAAATATGTTTGGAAAGTTTAACGTTGTTCAAAAGTTGATTTTATGAGACAATATCAAATAAATTACCTAAGTGTTCTGCTATTTTTCTCACTTTAAACCCACCAAGTCCTGGGGCTGATTTGGGATTACTCCCTATGTAGTGAATTCCTCCCTCTTCAGGACCCCAAAGAGTATCCGTATCTCTCCATGTGTATTTTCCCCTTCGTTGGTCTTTATCGGCTTCACTGTTGCGGAACATCCAATCATCATTTGTGGCAGGGTCCAATTTCTTATTTTTCCGCTTTCTGGAAGGGAATCGTATCCTCTGATCCCTGATTTCTGCTTCCTCCTCCTCCTCGTCGTCGTCGTCATCATCGTAAAAGCCACCTTTGCCGTTCCTTCTTTTCGGTCGCCATAGAGGTCTGTCGTACCCTGTTCGTCTGGATTCCCACACATCGGCATCATTTTCTTCGAATGGAAGAAATCTTAGGTCTTTGTCGGTGGTTAGATCGTCTTTTTCTCCCTTTTGCGCCTTCATCTCGCGTTCTGTGTTCAAGAAACATTTAACTGAAGAGAAATCAATAGGCAAGAAATTACAATAATTTGTTGATTATGATATTTTTACATAGAACTATTCATTGGATTCGCTAGAATTTTCTGGGATATCAGAATTTTGTGATCTCTTACATTTAGATATTGTACAAGTATTTAGGAGATACTGCTTGTAAAGTAATCAGTATTCCTAGTATACACTTTCTAGAGCATTAGCAAGTTAATTGTCAAATATACAGCTAATTCTTGAATGGAGTTTTTAATGCTTACTTTTTCGTGCTGCTTTAAATAGTTCCGCCGAATGAGACGATGAATGGTGATCTGCATTTAAATATTAAAATTATATAAAAACATTTTCAGGAAGTCATTATTATTAATAATAATTGTATAAAACAAAGATATTTTCCTAAATACATTTCAGCATCGTAGGCATGGTTTTAATATATGAAGGTTCGCATTGGATAAATATTCTATTTTCAGAAGAATCTTAAGATTTAGAGAAAGACCACCAGAAAGTTACCGTTTGCTGAGCGACGTCTTCTGCGGAGGTATTGTGCTATGCTTGTCTCTTTTGGAACGTCATCTCGAGATTCATTAACTTTGTTTTAAAAAAATAATAAATACACTCGTATAAAGCTTTCTGTTCAAAAATACGCTAACACAGAGTAATAAATAATAAAATAATATATATTATTTTTGGTTTACAAACCTGATTGTGTGAGATTTGGACCTGATGTTGTGGCAGTTCTTTGTTTGTTTTTGCTGTTGTATAGTTGTTCTGAAGAGTAAAGAATATCTTAGTAAAAATGGACCTAGTAACATAAATTTCTTCAAATGATTAAGGATCTTACCAATATCTGAAATTGAAATGAATTACTATATTAGAAAATAGTATACTAATTAGAGAATTTAGATTTCATTAAGATTTAAATTAAAGTACCTCCTGAAAAATAAAATGCTCTGTTCGTGGGTAGAAGCTTTTCTAAAGAGACAAAATGTTCAGAATTACTAAATGTATAGTTAACTCTGTGTACTTGAATAAGATTTGCTTATTATAAAGTTAGTTTCTTCTTAGTTGAGTACCTTCTCGGAAAAGTCGATACTCTTGCAGAGCTTGCTGTTCTTGAAGCTTTCTTATAACTAGAGTTCATTGAAAAGTTCATGTTTCAGTAGCTTATTAGAAGGAAAACTTATTTTTAAAGATAAATTTATTTTTATGAATTAATTAAGAAAAATTTACGTTCCAAATTTTCCAGAAACCTCCGTTGACTCGAAAGATGTTCATGTAATTTCTTCTTTTTTCCTATATCAATTTACATGACTATACAGTTATCAAAATATAATTTAACATTTAAATTAAATATATTTTCTAATATATCTTAACCGTTATATTTTAAATAAGCATTCCGTATTGCTTTTAGGTTCTCTTCAATTTTAACTTTCTTTTCCTCTTTGTCTTTATCTGATGTTTGATGGTCTTTGTCTTTCTCCTTCTGATCTTCTGGAAAGAGAAAAAAAATTGAATATTAAGTAATCAGTTGCTATTTTTTTTGTAATCACTAAAAAGTAAATACCGAAATATATTTACTGGCAATGTTTTTAAGACAACAAGTAACGTTTTTTCCATTCATTGCGTGGGGACAGCACGTGCTGTCTTCTAATCCCTTTGTTCTGCAAGGATCACCCATTTTGCAGCCTATTTCGACGCATGTTAGAAATGGCGGGATATGAATGAAAGGCAAAGGGCAGTAGAAAACATCTGTATGAATAATAGAAGAACATGAGAACGGTCTTCAAAGAGTAAATAATAAACTAGATGCCAAGTTTTAGAACAGTCCCTATGAATGAAATTGTTTATTATTTGGAACAATTATCCTGTTAAATATAGTAATTGTTTAAAAGCTAATTTCATTTTAGTCAGTTTGTAATTTTTTTACCATGTGTCTCTATCTTTTCGGTTTCATTGGCCCCTTCAGCGGTGCATAGTACCAAGATTGGTAGAATAAGTGATAGAAGAGGCACCATTCTTTTAAACTGTAAATATAATTTTTTTTATGAAAATGTTAACGAGTTCACCAACATAAAATTTTTTAATCATCAAAATATTTAATATTTGTTGTGAACAGAATTTGAGATGATGTTGTAGATGGCTAAATACTGCGTATAAAGATGATGTAAAATCACAAGATCTTAGATATTGGAATATGTATAATAAATTTAACTTGTAGCTGTTTAACAGGGATATTAGTTATATAATTTAGAAGTCATACACCATCATCGATGCGCAAAAATGCAGACATCTTCATCACCAAGATTTATGTATCTGTCGATTGCAACATGCAGAAAAGTTAAAGATATAAAATTAAATAAGATTTAAGTCTTTGTTTAAATAAGACTTACCTCTACAGGTAATTTGCAGTGATGTTTTATAATAGCATACCTTAAATTTAAAAAAAAAAGTAAAAGTTAGAAATAGAGGAGAGCGATTAGTTAATGATGAAGGATGGAAAATCGGTCAGCGTTTACTTAAATTCTTCTTCCCACCGCTCTCCATAAATACTTTCTTTTTATATTCTTGTTATTGGGATCCATTTCGTATTGTGCACAATTATGCTCGCTTAGAATTACACAAAAAGGGCTATTTATTTTTAACTTTATTAAATAACAGGAAAACGGAGGCACTAGTTGAAGAAGACGCACTTGAGCGTCGATTTCACTTTAGCGCAATAAGAGTTCGTCGCTTCTGGGAAATTGAATCTGTTGAATAGTAATTTTGTATACCGAAGAGAATAAATTCTTACTTGATTACTGGCAGATGAAGTTTTGTGTAAACGGAAACATTAAAACATACTTTCCTTAAAAAAAAAATAATAAAAAAAATAAATATTTTCGGAAAGCGCTGGTTTTGTGTGTTGACATATGAGATACAGATGGCATCTAATTCTTAAAGGGATATGATATTAACATAGATAAATGTTAGTTCTATAGAGATGCAAAATTGACATAAATCAAAAATGGATATTTAAAAATTTATAATATAAAAACTTGACCTGCTGTTATGGCAGTCATCCTATTGTAAACCACACAGTATCATTAGATATCTTAGTGTCATAAGTTTAATTTTTATTAGGATTATCATTCGAAGTAGACTCTAGAGAGAATTTTTCTCTTATAAGGATTTTTGAAGTCTAGTGAAATTTTAAGACTAGAAAACAAATTAGAAATTCATCCTTATAGTGACCCGATCAACTAATGTAGAAAGTAACTATATTCTGAATATTCCTTGATTATTAAAAGTAAAACGGATTCTTTCTTATGTTTTAACGTCAGTGGTTATAAACGTTCCGTGAAATATTTCGTTGGTTATCACTTTAATTAAATTTTTAGATAAATAAATATTTATCATTAGAAAAAATTTAGGGACCATATAACTTGATTCTATAATAGCTATTCCTGAATCTAAATCTTTTCATTTCTTCTGTATCCTGAAGTGTGTGGTTAATAAGCTTCTTCTCAGAAACCGAGAATATTCGCCTTTGTAAAACGGACGGTGACTTGAAGCCAAGAAATGGAATCGGTGAGATTAAGATGAATTGAGGATTTTTAAAAACATTTTCCATCTCCGTACTGAATACCAGGAAAAACTTCTAGAATCAGATTCATATTCGAACGTTTGCTTGATATTATTATGTATCTGTAATATTTTGTTCAGCAATGTTCTGTATAACAATGCTTGCTATCTTTTTAAATGTGAGCCTTAAGAATTTTCGTCAAGTTTTTTTTTTATTTGATTATCACTGCATAATCATGTAGTTGAAAAAAAAACAACAGTTAAATAAACTGTAGTTTGGGGTTTGGGAATATTGGAAGTTTTAGGAAGGCAATATTCTCTTGACACCTGCATTAGACTTTTTCCGCTTTATTCATTCATTTTATTAATCATTACATAACATACAAAGTAAATGTGACGTTGTAATAAAAACAAAGCATGTAATCTCATCCACAACATGAACAGCAACATCCACAGCCACCGCCTCCGCAGCCACCGCCTCCACAGCCACCGCCTCCACAACCGCCGCCACCACAACCGCCGCCTCCGCACCGCTCTCCTCCGTCGTCTTGACTTAGCTCCCCCTTCATAATGATCCTGCCAATATCGTTAACGTCAGGCTCAGTATCCTCGAAAGATTGTGGATATTCTAAAGAAGAAAAACAGAAGAAGAATTATATTATGCAGATTAGATTAAATTTAGATTTTAATTATTTCAAGTGCCCACCTTGTTCTCGCTGACTTGAAGGAATATTATTAGACATGTAATCTACGTTAAAAGATAAGAATAACCAACTATACAAAGTAGTAAAAAATTTATATTTTAATCTTCACTAATCTTTAGTTCTAAACTTACCAGATTGCTGAATCGAGCCATAATTATTATTATTGTAATCTGGAATTAAAAATCCACAAAAGTTGAGTCATTTAAATCGTATTAAACACTTTAAAATTTTATTTATAAGTTTTAATAGAAAACAGTAATTGAAATAAAACAACTTTGTTAGCAGATGCTATGTATCAGCAGATGCTTTGAAATTGCGTATGATTTGCAAATTTAGCTTAATCATTGCACTGATCCTAGCATGCAGTTTTATATGATGAATTTCTTTAAGAATGCCAGAAAGTGTCGCTTAGCTTCCGATCAAAACGCCAGTTCGCTTAGGCTACGAATATCTGGCTTTAGCGTGGAACCTTCAGTTACCTTCAATTGTTTTCTTATATTAAATATTTGTACCAGGAGATATCAGAAAGTAACGCCATGAATTTTTTTCAAAGAAAATTACAAAACATGCAGGTAAACGGCTAAGTACAGCTGAAACTACACGTGTGTATCTACTTTTCCACATAGATATCTTGACAATTCAGGCATTTATCCCAACGCTGCTCCTGTTTCAGAATACTCCGCTCCAGTGTCGGACTGGCCAAAATCCAAGGGGTGCGAATGCACCCACCCCCCAGCCCAGCTCTGCTCATAGAACTCCGTCGGCTGTGAATAGAACCAATGGCCCACGGCAGAGTCCCTCGTCAGTCTCAAACCTCTGACCACTCAGAAATACCAAAGAGCTGGTAGTCCCAGGGCGCTAAGTCTGCATTATTGGCTGGGTGGTCCAGAGCCTCCCAACAGAAACGGATCAGCTTTGCTTTGACGACGTAGGCCATATGCGGACGTGCGTTGTCATGAAGAAGTCGAACATCGTTTTCTCTTTCTGGTCGCTTATCCCGAAGAGCACACTCCAGTTTAGTTAATGTTTCACAATAGGTTGACGGTTGACCCACGAGGCATAATCTTCCGAGCTGAAGGAGAAACTTTAAATTTTTTTGCGACCGGAGAATTTCCATGTTTTCACATTAAGGTGGCAGTTTTAGGCTCATGTGTGACAATCCCATTCAGAAACGCATTTTCCTCCTAGTTGTACCGCTGCAGATGTTGCAGACTGCACGCCATTATCTTGCCGGTCTGTTCTGGTTTCAGACTTTTTGAAATCCTACACGAACAGACTTTGCGCTATCTAAGCTTCTCATGCGCCATATCCCATGCAGATCCATAGAATATGGTAACGTGTCACTCACTTCTTTCAAGGAAATGCGACGGCTTTCTCTGATTGTGTTTTTAATGTCCTCGATAATGACTGTTGTTGCCGATGACGCAGGCCGCCCAGAACGCTGTTTATCGGCAAGGCTAACTCTTCCTTCACAAAACATTTTACACCATTTGCACACATTGGAATACTCCAGACAGTCGGCACTCTAAACTTCTACCATTTCCTCATGAATTTCAGGGATTTCTTAACTTTTGTGAAAAGAAACCTTATAACAGCTCGCTGTTCTTTCACTTAGTCGATCTGATAGCGGCAGCCATTTGTAAAACGACTGGTAGCATGTAGTGCGCATGCGCAGAAACCATTCTTGTTATGCAGTATCTGTGCATGTATAAGCTTACTTAACCTTCTTTTTGGCTATGTTAACTTTTACACAGCGACTATATTATCTCCATTAAAAAATAAATGGCGTTACTTTCTGATATTCCCTCGTACATCTTGATAAAAAAAACACAAATTCACTTATTTATTGTTACAATCTTGTTTACTAACATTATCTCAAGAAGCTTAATAATTAACACTTTTTTTTTTTTTTATTCTGATATCATAGTCTCTGTTTTGCGTTCATATCTTCTCGTAATGTTTAACGGTGTGCAAAGTGTTTTCACTTACAGCACGTACCAGTTTCTAAGAAATAGAAGTAAAACTCGACTTAGAAACCTAAATTAAACTTATAAAGTTGTCTCCTTAAAAGTGTTAGTGCGGATTTGTGAGAGCGTGTGCAGTATATAAATTCGGAGCACACAGGTTACATATTAATTAAATCATTGATTTGTTATTTCCTTTTTTGTTTTCCATTTTCATTCATTCTAATGCGATATATGTATAATTTTCATGGAAAAAGAGCTAATAAGTCGAAAGAAAAATAAATTACAGATAGCTCATTTGAGTTGATAAAATTTTTTTTCTACTTACTTGGATAAGGTTGTCTTTGGTTCCAGTTGTTTCCTGAAATATTAAATGTTTTAAAGAATTAATTTTTATAAGTTTTTATAAGGAGAGATCATTTTCTGAGAAACTTACTACGAGGTGAGGAGCCTCCTCTAAAACGGCTGTTATAAGCTAAAATTTAAAAAAGAATTGTTATTGAAATGTTTTTATTTTCGGAATTATTAAATGATTATTCTAATCCTAAATTTTCTATTTTGATTATTGTTGTTAATATATAGGTTCATTAAATTCTATAAAGGATTAATTTTCTTAATATGGCTCTAGTTACCTGAAGAGTAGTCAAGGATGAGGTAAATTGTTAATGTGCCAACAACAAGAGTAAGCCAATGCATCTTCCTAAATAAAATTCAGTGTTAGTAAAAAAATTTTTAGAAGTGCGGTATTGCTGTGGTCTACGTGGTTTCAACTTAAAGATTGACATACCTTATGACGTTTTATATTAATGCACGATTCATTGGAAAAGTTTCTTGTAAGTGCATTTGTAGATTTTGACCTTTGTTCGATATTATTCATGCCTCTCGATTGTATTGAATCAATCGAATTCGATTTTTATTGGTGGCAGGTGTTAGTATTTGAAAAGATGAAATCCATGGGAAATGGTTGCATTATATAGCCGAAAGACGCATCAACAACAAAGGAAATTTTAGTTGTTTAATAATTGAATTACAGGAAAACGATTCATCTAATCAGAGGTCGTTCTGTTTAATATAAAAGTTTCTGTTGTTGCAGATATCGAAGGAATTTACTGACTTTTGAACTTACGAACATGTAAAAGTTATGTAAAAAGTTAACAAACTCCTAATATAATGGATATATTAAATAATTTATAAGACATTTGTAAAGATTAAAATGTGATTATCAAAATTGACTGTTTTAATCAACTTTTTTTTTTTACTTCTGTTTTCTTCTATAATTACGGTCAAAATTCAATCATATATTGTATACAAGATCTTGTTGACTGAACTAGGAAGGCTTGTCGAAGATATCTGCTGAGGACCGTCAAAATACAGAGAAACCCGCGCTCTAATTCAAGCCAGACTACCTTTAAGTGTAATATTTTGTGAATTGTTCATAACTTATCTTACTCCTACGTTACCTTGAACTGGACATTATTTTCCCATACTAGTGACTTTATTTGCATAATTGTATCTGGCAAGGCCATTATGTACATATCCTAATGGACAGACATCTACTTCATCTTAGGATTAGAACAGATTGTAGATCTAGGGCCAGCAAGGATATTAATTTTTCACGAAATTCTAGGTGGTTGGGAGGTCTTGAGAGAATGACTTGATTTCAGCACATGCCCGCACTATCCGGATCCCTTTCATATGCTGAAGAGCTTCAGTTTAGTACAATTGGCCCGCATAGAATGTGTGAAATTTACGTGATTCTTGACTATTTATTATCCCTGCAGCCACTGCGTGATCATAAATTATGCCAAGGATCTTTTGTAATTATAAGTCAGTCGCGCCGACCCTTCCATTCGTTTTTTCCGCGTCCTCAAAGCGCCTTGGGCATATCAAGTCGCCGTCCTCGGGCTTCTGCCTATCGGCGATGGATATAGGGAGGCTGTGGGCCGACATTGTACGGACTTTGAAATTTCAGAAAGTTCATGCTTCCGACATGAAAATAGTAATTTCTTAATGAATTCAATGTGGTCAACACGAATATGACTAAGAAAAGGTTGAATTGGCCACTGTTTCTTAGTAATGTGTACGCAAAATCGTCTTGAAAACAATTTTGAAGCCTGTATAAATAGCCGCCAGTCATAGAGCTCATGTGCAACAGTGAGTTCTTGCAGTACGCCAAAAATATTGCAATAGAACACAAGGCTTTCTTCATTTTTAAAAAAAGATTCTAAGTGCTAATGACGAGTGCGAAATGAAATCACTCGGACAGTTTCTTCGAGAAGATTCAGTTGTTGAAGTCTTGAGGTCAGTATTTCCGTTTTGCTTTTAGACAGATCTAAATCGCGAACAAAATCGTTCTGTCCATCCGGGCTAATTTTATGTGGCGCGGATGTTTCATGAAAGTACGAAAAGTCGTCATCGTTACTGCCACTCAAGCTGCTGTTGACGTCAATATCTCTGCAACGATATGTGATATTCGTGTACAGCACGTTAAATTCATTCATTGGATACTGTCACTTAATAAATTATTCATTGTTGCCCAGTGCAATCAGTCTAATTGTGATCAACAGTCGTCCTGGCCATTGAACTCTATAAACTGTTGTGCCGTAATTTCACTTCGGTACTACATATCCGAAGGTGGGAAAGGGTTTATCCCTGTCTGAAAGAATTGTGGAATCTTATATACAAGTTATTTGCAGATATAATGCAATATTCAATGTTTGTGAAATCGCTTTATAACATTCTGAAAGCCCAACCTCCTTGTATTAGCCAGCTAACCTTATGTTAGTTGATCCCTTCGTAATAGATTTGGTGATCAAAGCCAAATGAATAATACATGCTTTTTCATTTCTGTATTTTCTTACATTTTACTGCTTGTTTGTCGTATGAAAACGAACCTTGAAATACGTTTGGAGCCACAATACTTGAAAGGTCGATTTCGAAGCAGTGAGAAACCCTGATTTGCGTTTAGACTCTTGGTATTTTAAAAATCGGATAATTATGATAATTGTTCTTGACCCTCACTTTCATTGCTGTAAATGTGAAAAGAGAGAGATACCGGATCCGTATTTTATAACTTATTTTTTGGATTACAGGTTTTCCTTTCGGGTATTTGAATTCCATCGTTTATCTTTTTCTTTACCATCGGCGTGTATTATTATAAATTTGCGATAATTTCTTCTAATATTTAAGCCAAAATCCAGAGCAAATGATTCTGCAACAATCCATAATAATCTTGTCTTATTCAAACTTAGTCATTTGATGAAATAATGACTTATAGAGTTCAGTTCATCACCGTTTGAATTAAAAAGGGAGAAATATATGTAAGTGGTCATTCGAAAAGGGACCTAAAGGGAAAAATAATTGATTTCGAGAAAAACGCATTTAAACTTTGAAGATATGTAGCGTGTATAAAAAAATTGTTCACTATAATAATGTTCTGTTTAGACTAAATTAAAGTTGAAAGTCCAACGATTGTAAATCACAAAAAAAAAATAAATAAAATAAAAAAAAACAAAAAAAAAAACGAAACGAAAATCCGTTTCCAATCCCTTCAGGTCCTTTTTCGCGTGACCACTCACATATTGTTTTCGCAGGTCAGTATTTTTTTTTAAACCTTGATTATTCACGAATGTAATTCCATTTTAAAAAATAAGTTTCAAATTCCAAGAAATCATTTCTGAATTAAAAAAAAGACAATTTAAATTCTTAATTTATAATTACGACTGCATTTTTTTCTTTGTAGAAATCACGATTAAGCAGTGTTCCTCGTCTTTTATTTTATCGACAAAAAAAATAAAAAAAATTCAAATGCAAGAATTTATTATAGCGTAAAGGAATTTATACATCACTTTAATAATAATAAGTTACAATTCACTGCCAAATGTTTATAATCAGTTCCGGCTTATTAAGTTTATTTGAATCGGTTGATCATTTCTTGCCGCATCCGCAACCGCATCCTCCGCCACAGCCGCATCCACCGCCGCAGCCGCCACCGCCACCCTTCATACATCTTCCGCCAGCGGGAGAGGTCGTATTAGTGTCTTCTGCTTTTTCAGTGGCTAATATCAAAAACAGTTCAAATATACAACTCGTAATTAAAAGTTCAGCATATGTTAAATATTGAATTGGTATACTCGTCTACATCTCGATGTCCAAAAAGAATCTACATTCAAAGAATTACGTTCGATTTTACCTTCTGTGAAGGAGACTGAAGACACCATCACGAGTGCGACGAGCACGAACATTAAACGAAGACAGACCATGGTGACCTGCAAATGAGTATGACGATAACTATTCCTTTTCATTAAGTAAAATACATTTTTAAGTAACACTGTAAATTCTTACTGTTTTTTCGTATGGACTTAAAGAAGCTTTGATGTTTTTCCACACTGAAGTCGCAATGCGCTTGGAGAATCAAAATTTTTGAGTATATATACGCTTGTGGCTGAATGTTCCTTACGCTGTTAAAACATTTTCAAAAAAGAATAAAAGCTATTGTCAAAAAAATATTGAGGAAATTTTAATTTTCCTTATAGCATTATTTGCAGATCGTTAAAAGTAACTTACAGGACATTAAGAAAAAAATTTCCTTTCCATTATGCATTTGAGTACAGTTGATTCTTATAAAATGAATTTGCAGATTTCTAAAGGAATTGAATCTTGAATTGAAAGCTTCAATAATAGAGAGAAATTTACAATGGATCTGCTGACTTAATTGACTAATAACAGATTAGTTTTAAGATGAAAAATTTTGTGCAGTTTATTTGGGAATTTTTTTCGTTTTCAATAAATAAATAAATCATAGCCAGACAAAATGAATTTTATTTTATTACAGAAATAATTTCCAGTCAATTTAGAAATTTTTCAAGCAAAATTACAAGTGAAAGTGCTAAACTTCAGATAATTTGTTTTTCTTTATATATTTAAAACAATAAATGATTAGACATGTGAGAGGAAATTCTTGATTAGCCTTTAAGTTTGGAAGGTTTCTTCTTTTTTTTCTTCTGCTTCTGTCCACCACCACCACCGCCTCTTTTCACTCGACTTTCGATCTTGTCGCCGTCACCTGAAACTTCAATTACTGGTGTATATGCAAAATAAAAAATTAAAAAAAAAATAATTTTGACATATTTTCTCCCTAACAGTGCGTATATTCTTCGTACATTTGAAATAAGGCTGAATGCTGCCTAAGCTTCGTACACTATCAGTCATATGCCTATATCGTTCAATAGTTTTCAAAAGTTTAAAAAAACAGATTCGGGAATTTCTCCTATTTTGACTGTGTAGCATCTTGCGCCCAATGTTAATGTGAAATGTAACTTACCGTACCTGAGGATTTATTATTCTTTTTGAGACATAATACATGTAAGTAATATAGAGTAACGGAATCAAAATGAAAAAAAAAAATTCTAATAAGTAATTTTGTCAGTCATTTTATTGTTCTATTCGTTTTGCGCTTATTTTTTTTAAATAAATGACTTTAGTAGATGGTTCATGTTTTTGCAAAAACCAGCATTTGCGATTTTTATTGTACAAATGGTGAAGCAAAAGGAATGCTTTCATAGGGATTTGAATCCACACTTTTTTTTGTCAAATACTGAAAAATAAGGCCTCGCCCTTCAGCTTAAGCATGTATTTAGCCTTAGTTCAAGTCAACGAAGAATATATGTTAAATTTTAAGTTAAATTTTTCAGGAGGGTTGCTCAGAAATATCCCCATTATTTTTCGCCCATTAACGAAAATTGAAAGTTGAAATTTGAATTCGAAATTTTCTTCCCTCAAGTGTGAGGAATATGAAGGGCAATCTAGTATAGCGCCCACTATAGTAACTGTTAAAATGGGCTTCGATGAACGACTGAAGTTAAAAATAAATCTATAATTGAATTTGGAGAAAAAATCTGGCGTAAATATTCAAAGAAGTTTTTGTAGGGGATTTTCATAAATTTTATAGTCGATCATCGTTGGTCACTGAGCATCTTGTATCGCCACCATTGTCCATCCACATGATGGACTGCGCTGATGCTATTCCCACGCATTGCGCCATTTGGTCCGTAAGGGAAATGCGATTCCAATTAAGGAAACACGGCAAGCGATCGCCAAATTAAATTAGACTCGTGCATTCTCCTATAACCCCAATCTTGCTTCATCTAATATGAATCTTCTTGCATTATGAGAACATAATGCATATTCTTGTTTCGCGCTGGCCTAAGGCAGTACAATTTAAGGTGATTATGTGAAATGATAGTATGTATACTTGAAACCTTCTTTTACGTTGAGTAATTTTTGTATATTTTGAATAACTAGTTTACAAAAAAATATATTAGGCATTACTAAAGGATTATTTTCTTGAGCAACTCTCGAATTAGGATATTTATGAAATGTTATTAATTACATATAAGTGAATGTGAAAATAATGAATTAGGCCTGGCTTGATTATCGGTTTATCATTTCAAGACTTTTTTCGATAACGGCGATTGTAGAACGATTATTGAAATTCCCCTAAATGCTAGCCTGTAATGAACGCTGGATTCTGGATTTACAATCTATTCAGTTCTACCATGATCCCACCTAGTATCCAGAGCTGATCTCAGCCTAGGGGAGCACTATAAATAATGCTTGCGATTGAGCATTTCAAAGACATATTAATGCTTTCTTGAACGCCATTGATCCTCAAGCCAGGCATGAGCAAATTGCAGTCTTGAAATTTGCTAAGCACTATTGCACGCTATTTACTCGAAATTTTCACCAAGCTCTACAAGGTGTCTCAACCTTTAGGGTCTTCTCGTCTTTTACAGATGGCAGAGAAATGTAAACTGAGTATTTTAAGAAAGGCAATCAAAGTCGAGGCCCCAGGAGATCTTGAACCTTGTTTTAGTTTTCAGAGCAAACAACTATTTTTCTATTAAAAACTTACGCCTCATAGCAATAATATAGTAACGACTCACTGCTCAGAGCAATTGTACAAAGTGGCGATCACAAATCTTAATACAGGGTAGCTCAAAATCTACCTACCAAGTAGATTATCTAAATAGGATTCAACGCAATGTATTATCTCATGCACTGTGGATATGTGGTATCGACTGGTCCCCGTTTTTACCCAACTGCAATTCACGTCTACGAGACGAACCCTAGCCAACTTTGACTCCAAACTTCACTTGGAATGCTCGTCTCATGCGTTCCAGACTTTTGGCTACCGTATGTATTCTTCGATGATGAAAACTCGCTACTCGGTTGTATAGGCGGCCATTTTTTCAAACCAGCGAAATGATAAAAAAAACATGTCAAACAAAATGTCCTAATGCCATGAACCTATCACAGAATTTTCAAATAATTACACTTAATTTAGCTGAATTTGAAGTTTAGTCTTGGTAGGCAGATTTTGGGCCATCCTGTACATGCATTGCGCATAAAAGTTTCCCCCACTTTGTCAGATATCCCTGATAAAGCATCACCGCATCAGATTTTACATACATCACCGATTTGTGCTCCCATAGGAAAATACGAGGTCATTCGTAAAGTAAAGTACGTTTGGCAATAAATACAAAACTAACTAGGGCCATAATCATAGAAGGGGCTATGATTATGCTAGGGCTAAGGTCAAAAACATTCACCGGTGAGAAGAGTTTTGGTCGGTCAGAAATCCCGGTGAGAAAATTGTGACGTCATTTTAACGCCGTCAGAAATACGAGTATATTTTCAAAATTTTTTCTTTACCAGATTCTGATTACCTTTAACTATTTTCCATATAGTTTTCAAGTTTATTTAAGCGCTTTTCAAAGCGCTCAATGTACTTCCGCATGATCACTTCATAGAAGCTGCCGCCGGTGAAAAAATTCACGCAGTTATCATTTGTTCATCGTCGCTGAAATTCAGGCTGCGGATGATCTTCTTTAGATTCTGGAACAGGTGGTAGCCACCGGACATGAGGTCCGGACTGTAAGGCGGATGGTCAAGATGTTCCCAAACAAAAGATGTGATTAGTTGGGAACAACTTGACCACCCGCTTCACAGTCCGGACTTCGCGTCCATTGACTACCATCTGCTCCGGAAGCTAAAGAAGATCACCGGGAGCCTGCATTTCAGCGACGATGAACAAGGGAAAACAGCGTAACTTTCTTCACCGGCTGCAGCTTCCATGAAGTGATCATGCGGAAGTACATTGAGCGCTACGACAAGTGCTTAAATAAACTTGGAAACTATATGGAAAAATAGTTAAAGGTACATAGAATCTGGTAAAGAAAAAATTTTGAAAATATACAGGGTGTAAATTTTAAGTTGACAAAGCAGAATAACTCGAAAAATAAGCTTCACACGAAAAAATGCGTATAATCCAAAGTTGATTATTTTCGAGGGGGCATCTGCTGGTGCTAAAATTAGCTCACCCCCCCCGGCCCCTGGGGGTGGGGCGGGGGGCAACTTTAAAATTTCAAATGGGAACCCCTATTTTTTATTGCAGATTCAGGTCCTACATAAAAAACTACGTACATTTTGTCTGAAACATTTTTTTTTATTTTTGGTAGATGGCGCTGTAATTCAAGAAAATCCATTTTCTCATTTTTGCGTGGAAATGGTTACGGAGAAATAAAAAATACTTATTTACTTCGTAAATTTTGCCGCAAAGTTATTATTTTATTATTTTTTGCCGCGGATTAGGATAATTTTGTTTTGTTTCGTGGTCATGAGGCCACACAACTTTATAATTATCAAACAAATCAACTGATTAGCTAACTAACTAACCGAACATCCTACGTACTAACGAGTGAACTCATTAACTAACAGAGTAAAAAAGTAAAAGACTGTGTAAAGATGAAGTTATTCCCGTTTAAGATTTGGTGGTCCTTAAAAGGACCGATTGTTTTCGTTTTATTTTTTCTTATTTGCAAATACTTGCAAGTAAATGAATTTCGGGGTGCTTGTATTTCCAGTGAGTCCCCTCGCCTCTCACTTTCGGCCTGCTTGTTGTCCTTAAATCCCTTGCATCTCGCCGTTTTATGAAATTAAATGTTCAAATTGATGACCTCCAACTTCGATGCATTTATTGACTCGTTTTGTAAATTCCTGAACACATCTTGATAACATGTCTGGTGTAATTGCAGCGCAAGCATCTCTTATTCTTTGAATCATGTTTTCGCGAGTGGTTGGCGTTTCCTTATAAACGATATCTTTGAGGTAACCCCATAAGAAAAAATCTGGCGATGTAAGGTCAGGCGATCTGGCTGGCCAATTCACAGGACCTTCCCTGCCGATCCAGCGACCATGGTAAAGTCGATGTAGTACTTCGCGCGCTACTAATGAATAATGCGCTGGACAACCATCATGTTGAAACCACATGTGTTGTCGAAGTTCAATACTCAGGTCTTCAAGTAGATCTGGTAGTTCATTTTCAAGTAGGTTACGATATTTGTTGCCATTCAAATTACCGTCTATAAAATATGGACCGATAAGTTTATCGCCAATTATCCCACACCAAACATTAATTGACCAAGGTCGCTGATGGTTGACTTCTCGAATCCAGTGTGGGTTCTGTTCACTCCAGTAATGCATGTTATGTCGATTAACTTCCCCGTGGTTTGTGAATGTTGACTCATCGGAGAAAAGAACTCGTGCAAAAAAATGTTGGTTTGTTTGCATCTGCTGAAGTGCCCAGTGACAAAACGTTAGACGGTTTTGGTGGTCATTGCCATGTAGTTCCTGATGCATAGATACATGATATGGATGAAATTTGTGGAGCTTCAGCATTTTCCAAACACTCATATGTGAAATTCCTGATTGCCTTGATATTTCTCTTGTGCTCGCATGTGGATTATGAGCCACAGCAGCTAGGACTGACACTTGATTGTTTTCTCCACAAACAGTAGCTGCTCGGGTTCTTTTTTTCTGGTTCACACTACCTTCCGCAGTAAATTGTTTAATAACTCGAACAAAAGAAGACCGTGATCGCGTTTGGCCAGGAAAACGCTGAGCATAAAGCGCGACTGCATTATCAAAATTTCTCCCACTTTCTCCATAAATGTACACCATCTCAATTTTTTCTTCCACAGAAAGATAATTCATAATGTAAATTCAAAAGCAATACGGCGTTGTACACTCACAAAAACAGTTGAAAAATTACAATCTTTTCTTCTAAAGATCAGAATTTAAAATGTAAACATTCTGAAAAAAATGCCAATGTTTACGTTATTTGTTTGTTGACGAAATGTCTTCAAATTACATTGTAGTTAAAACAATGTAGGAATCGAAATGAATAATAAATTAGTTATTTCCACGCAAAAATGAGAAAATGGATTTTCTTGAATTACAGCGCCATCTACCAAAAATAAAAAAAATGTTTCAGACAAAATGTACGTAGTTTTTTATGTAGGACCTGAATCTGCAATAAAAAATAGGGGTTCCCATTTGAAATTTTAAAGTTGCCCCCCGCCCCACCCCCAGGGGCCGGGGGGGGGTGGGCTAATTTTAGCACCAGCAGATGCCCCCTCGAAAATAATCAACTTTGGATTCTACGCATTTTTTCGTGTGAAGCTTATTTTTCGAGTTATTCTGCTTTGTCAACTTAAAATTTACATCCTGTATATAGTAGTTTTGTTTTTATTGCAAAACGGACCTTACTTTACGAATAACCCTCGTATCCAGGAAGTGAGATCTGGCGATCGCGTGAGCTATGGAATAGGACCTCCCTTTCCAATCCAATGCATATTTAATCTGTTGTCTAGGTGCTCGTGGACATCAACATCAAAGTCAGCAGGCGCACTGTCATTTTGCACCATATTCCGTGGCGGACAAGACGTACAGTGTCTAACAATTGATTCAACTTCTCCTGGTCATTTACAAAACGACCGATCATTGATCTAAATACTACGTTTACAGTCCTCTAAAATCTGTATAATTTTGACCCTGTAGGTTTTCGGCACACATAGTATATGAATCAAACGACTGACTTCTTCCAGGAAGATGAACCATCTTATTCAACTACTTTACAGTCAAGACAGTAAGGACAATACAGTGAGAATTTGTACTTTGATTTTGTGCTCGCGAATGAAACGACTTTACAGTTGCAGTTTCGCATGGATTATTTAAGTCGGCGCTTGGCAACATAAAGTCTCGACAGATGGGACATTAGTTAATAGCTTCTCTAGCGGTGGGATTTTATTATAATTGAAGAAAGATAAATATAATTTTTAAATTCTTAAATGTTATGATCATATTTTTATATCGACTTTCTATTTGTTCTCTAATTTATAATGCACATACTTCATTGACTCGTCTTACCGTCTTTTTCTGGGTCCTCTGCCAGTGCCATTTCATCTTGAAGAATCAAGCCTAACACCACGACAAGGACGAAGAGAAGCCAAAGCTTGTTAGAGCCCATTATCTCGCAAATGAAACGCAGTTTAAAGAGCTCACGAATGAAACTACTTTAAAGAGCTCGCGAATGAAACCTACTTGTTGCAGTTCTGCATGGATTAATTAAGTTCATTTGGCAGCTGTCTTTGCATGACAACATTCAGTTCTCGGCAGATGGTTCATTAGTAAATAGCTTCTCCAGCAGCAAAATTTTATTATAGTTAACGAAAACTAGATTATCTTATATTAATTTTAAATTCTTCAAAGTTATGATCATATTTTTATATCGAATCTCTTTTAGTTATATATTTTATAATGCATATGCGTCAATGACTCAGTCTTACCGTTCTTTTTCGGGCCCTCAGCCAGTGCCATTTCATCTTGAAGAATCAAGCCTAAGACCACAACGAGGCCAAATAGAAGCCAAAACTTGTTAAAGCCCATTATTTCGCGAATGAAACGCACTTTATAGTTGCGGTTTTGCATGGATTAATTAAGTTGGCATTTGGCAGCTATCTTTGCACTGTTAGAGTTCTCGACAGATGGTTCATTAGTTAATTGCTTACCCAGTAGTTGCAATTTATTATAACTGATGAAATGTAGATTACTTTTTATGAGTTTTAAATTTTTAAATGATATGATCATATTTTTATATCGAATTTCTATTAGTTCTATATTTTATAAGGCATATGCTTCAATGATTCACTCTTACCATCTTGTTTTGGGTCCTCAGCCATTGCCATTTCATCTTGAAGAATCAAGCCCAAGACCACGACGAGGCCGAATAGAAGCCAAAGTTTGTTAGAGCCCATTGTTCCGTCAAGCACTGAGTTTCGGAAAGCTTAGATACCATTCAGAATCATTCCCTTTATATAGGCCCTATCTAACACAAAAAAACAGAAATATGTTTGGATGTTTTTTTATGATACTGACACCAAAATATATTTGTATTTGGTATGCCACATTTCCTTTTCACTTTTTTTCAAAAGGCTGTCTCTTCTCTTCGAGCGAAACTGTTATCGATATTTTGGATTCGACTTTTCCTGTCATAGTGATTTGGTATCGACGTGATATTGAAAAGGAAACAAGTACTTATATTTTGGTATCATTCCGTGAAAGATTTTTAATTTCTTAAGTTTTTAAATCCTTTTTGAATTATTTTTCTGTGTAAATTAATATTAAGAACTTTCTGATGATTACTACAACGCATTTAAGTTTTATTTTCATTCTTTATCTTTCATATCATCTAACGATTTTTCCTTTTTGGAATTTCACAAGAAGATTGATATATCCGTCAGACGCTCATGATGTCGTATCATTTCGTAAAGCATCATAACATAACATGATTGGCGTTGTAATTGGTTGATAAAATTTAAAATTACCTTTGATGTTTTCCCCGCCCCCTTGAAATTTAGATCTGTTTGTTTTTTATATTTTTGCTTCTATGCATTTTGCATTTTTTATAGAAATTTGTTTTTATATGAGAAATGAAAAGCCTTCATGATAAATTTTCATTTATATTGTTATTTTTCCAAATATTTATTAGAAATAATTAATTGAAGGATAATAAGAATGAATCTACATGTAGTGTTTATTTTTCCCTTAAATTACATGAACTGTTAAGGAAATTTTTTAGTTAAATAGATAATTTTTAAACCTTGCACATTAATATAATCCAAGACCAGGAAAAAAAATAGTGATGCTCTTACATTGGATAATACCGTTCTGCTTAGAACCAATCTATAAAATTTATATTTTAAACCTTCGTAGATGTTTTCATCCCCATCCACCCATCCATGGGCGTATAGGCCAATTGTATGGACGTCTGTAGCGGTAATTCCCTTTATATTTTCGTCCTCCAGGTTTCTCGTTTTTGGGAGTCTCTTTCGGATCTTCTTTTCCACTGTCTTTCGGACCTTCGACTCCTGATTCTTATAAAATAGAAACGTTTAAAAAACGAAATTATTGTGTATAAGTATCACATATAAAATTATCATGGAGTCAAAATCATTATGTTCCCGTCTTTATTTATATTTTCACTGCAGCTATATCAAAATTCTACACAGTAACCGTTTTTTTTAGCAAAAGTTCTTCAAAATTAATAAATATTATCTTTCATTAATTCTCAGTTCCAGATTAGTGAATTAATAAATATTTTGATGAATAAATGGCATATTAAAGATATCAGGGGTGCTTAACTGCGATCACACTCATAGTTAATAAGATGTGAACAATAGGGAGAGGAAAAATTTTTATTTTGTGAAAACCTCCCATAAAGGGCAGGAACTGTACAGCCATTGCTAAAATATCATTCAAAATTTTATTTTTATAATTTATTAATTTTTATTTTTACCTTTGTCTGCAGCATGTGCAATTTCGACCTGCAGCACCAAACCTACAGCCACGATAAGGCCGAAAAGAAAGAGAACTCTTTCCACTTTCATTTTGTCAGTGTCCAATACACAATTTTTGCTAACGTTCGAAAGCTTTTAATATATACGGACATTTATAAGGAAAATAGGCAAATGATATATAATTTCATTGGGAGAACAAAAGCTGAAGATTGTTAGCCTTTGTTTACAAGATTTAATTGCTGCCCACCCCCTCAGTAATTTTTGTTTCTCTTAAATTTTGAACTCTCCCTTTTCCCCTGGCATTGTTTACATCTCATCGACATGCTTAGGAAATAAATTATTTTAATTTTGATTTCATTTCGTCCTCAATCAGTTTCCTTCTCTCTATGCTTGACATAGATTTCCTTTTGCATTCTAACTATTCCATTAAAGTTGAGATTAACTGTTAAACATGAACAGGTTGATATCTTTATTTGAATTTAAAATGTTGTTTCTTAAATTATTGCAATTCAAAATCACACAACATAAAATAGAAAGCGCTCGATTTAAAAAAAATTCATTCTCAATTTGTTTTTATTTTTCCGTTACTGTACGAAAAGGTCGTTTAGAATTCAGAGAGGAAATGTAGTGCGTAGTTTCAGTGCCAGAAATACTGCAGATAACATATTTTTCTTTCGCTTCAAATCCTTTATTTCCTTTAGCAATTTCGATTTTCGCAATCAATTTATTGGGCTTGACTGAAAAACACGTGTGTGTCCTATCTGCTTATATTTTCATAATTATTCGTGCTTTTCCAATCTCCATCGTGCTTTGCTTATTATATCTATTGTTTGCTTGTTTTTGCTCTCTTCCGTGTGTCAATGCTCGGAATAGAAATTGTCAGCAACTCAACTGTTTTGCAGTCTACATTTTTTTAATACAAAACACTTTCTTCTTGATTTAAATAAATTGGCGATGGTTCCTCAGAAATCCGTAATATTTTATTATAAAAATAAAAAATACACTAGTATCCATAAATTAAGGTATTTGCAGAATGACCCCTTCCGCATATCCGATCAACACCAAACTTGGTTATGCTGTTCTCTAGGTCATGTAAACACAATTCAATTATTAAACACAAAGGTGCAAGCACTGTTGCAGACGGAATAACATAAAAAGTGCATGAACACAAAAACTTTTAAAGAACAACCCCCCTCCAGTTGTAAACTGTAGGCGACTTTTAATATTGTGTGTGGTCCCCCGGCACAGAAACACGCGCAGCAGGATGTGCTGGCATGCACAAACCCAGAGTACACCAATGGTTGTGGGATGGCATCTCATTCCTGGACCAGTGACGTTCGTAGGTCCTGCAGTGTTCGCGGAAGTAGTATCGTGTCACAACGCGTCTTTCAAGAGCGTCCCACGCATGGTCGCATAGGCCCGGGGACCGTGCTGACCATCCATGCGTCGGATGTTCTCGTGTTCCAGGTCATCCACATGATTTTAATTTGAAATCTGGAATATTTTAGTGTTCTTCTGTTCGGATTTTTACTTTATCCCCAAGGAGACGCGTCACACGGGAACCCATCATGATGTTAGCGCTCGAGAATCGGACTCCGGATGTGAACAGTCGAGAATCAGACTCATCCGAGAACATGATCGGACTCCACTGTCTTGGTATATTCGGTCCACCAAGGCAACCGTTACTTATGGAATGCCTGGGTCAACGCCTCATCGGTCGTCGAGCACACGGACTAACTGCATGGAGGCTTCTGTATATCGTTTCCCTGGAAACATTGACTCCAGTAGCCGCTGACAGCTCTGTGACAATGTCCCTGGCTATGTTTCGCCTGTTCCTACAGCTCTGTCTTGTGTGGACGTGGTGACCCTAGGACGACTCTGTATCCACAGACTTGAAATGACGCTAGTTGACACGTTCAGCACCTGAGACACATTCAACCTGGGACTGGCCTGCTTCCAGTCGTCCAATTATGTGTCCTCTCATTTCACTATATAAATGGATACGAGTATCCATTAGCGACAATTATCGAATGCTCAATTGCCAATGAAAATTAAAAAAACATGCTCTATTACCTGTGTCGCAAGGTCAATGAGTAAGTGTGTTTAATGTGTAATTCCAAGCGTGGTACTGCCATTTGTGTATTTAATGATGTAATGGTGTTTGCAGGACCTATCGAATGCCTTATCAAATTTGAAGTTGATCGGATGTGCGGAAGGGTCTCATTCTACAAATCCCATATCGCTAAAGTGCAGGTCTTGTCATTCTAACGAAATTGGTAGTAACTTTACAGTATAACATAGGGACGACAGAGATTCCAACTAGTTTCGCCTTTTATTCCCGGCTTTATCAAGGATAACACAACAAGAGGCTCGCAGGCCTTATATACAGAAACAAGGTACATAGTATGCAAAGAGATTGAAGGATGGTATGCATAGTACGTTCTCTGTATTCCGTAAGCCTACCACATCGTCCAATCTAATCCACTGTTCTTCCTCACACACCCCCCGTCCACAAACACGCTTCCCTACGCTTCTTCATTGACCGTGCCCTGAAGTTACCCCTCAGCCCTCCTTCCCGCACCTCCGAACTCCGTATCATCCACACCCTCGCCCGTATGAACGGCTTCTCATCCTCTACTTTCTCCCGTACCCTCCAAAGACGTAGACGTGCCTTCCTTAACCCGAGTCCCCCCCCCCCTCCTGATATAAGCCAACGTAAGAAGTGGGTTTCTCTATTATACCTCGGCCCCCATTTCTCCCGCCTCTCCAATTTCCTCTCTTCCCTTGGCCTCCAAGTTTCTTTTCGTTCCCCTACCCCTTTTCTTCGTACCTTGCGCCCATCTACCCTACCTGCATCTGACGATTTCACCCGATCCTGAGTTTATCGCCTGAACTGCGCCTTCTGCGATAAATTTTACATAGGATTATCGACCCGTAATTTCAAAATACGTTTCAAGGAACACGTCAACTCCTACGAAAAACAAGATCGTAATTCCCACTATGCCAACCATCTTACCGATTCCGGACATACTTTGAAAACCCAAGATGAAGTGATGTCCATCTTACACAAATCCAACGACCCGTTCAAGATTGCGACCCTTGAGTCAATAGAGATATTTAAAGCCAAGAGATCCACTCCTGGCCTCCTCCTCAATTGCCAAACGGATTTTGATGTCTATGCCATACTTAACTCTGTCTCCGACCTTGTATAATTTATTTATTTTCAGATATTTTTATATAATTTTACTTTCATTCTCTTTTGTAAATCTTCTTGTCTTCTGACAAAAAGATATGCTCTCTTTTCGGTCCGCGATTTGTTTGCTTTCCTCTTTTATCATTTTGTTTTGTTTCCTATAATAATTTTTGTTATTGGTTTCATTAGTATTTTCTGTTCTTGGTTTCATATAGTAATTTCTGTTATTGGTTTTCCTATTTTCTTGATTGGTTCACTTTCTATTTCCATCCTCCAATCTCTTTGCATACTATGTACCTTGTTTCTGTAAATAAGGCCTGCGAGCCTCTTGTTGTGTTATCCTTGATAAAGCTGGGAATAAAAGGCGAAACTAGTTGGAATCTCTGTCGTCCCTATGTTATACTGTAAAGTTACTACCAATTTCGTTGATAGGAACAGTATTATGAACCCTTATCTCACCGACTTGTCATTCTGTAAAGTAGCAAATCGCGGTTTGAATCTCGGTGAGGGCATTGAAAACCAGATGTTAGCCGCCCAGGCGGTCCTTCAATTTGTCGCCTCCCCATCCCCTCGAGCAACAGAATAATAAACATCAAGCTTACTGAAACTGAAAAATGGGCAGTTCTAAACAATAATACGAGGGTTGGGGCAAAAGTCATGGCAACTATTTTTTTCTTGAAGATACCAGTCCGGTTGGAAAATGTGACATATACAGACGAAAGGACAAGGTGTTAAGACTAATGAATAGCACTGAAATATCGTAACACACTAATTTATTACGGTAGTATACAGAAAAGAATTAGGGGAATAAGGGCAATATGGCCATCACGGTGCAAAAGAATGACAACGTTGCTCATCACAGGTTGACACACGTCCTTGCTGAAACTTTCCTACCCACCGTGCTACTATACGGTATGGTAGGGCATTATTCCCAAGGGCTTCCACTAATTCACTGTGACATTCCATCGCATTTCTCCCTCGGAGAACGGCTATTTTGAAGCGCGCTGCTCAACACAGGTTACTTCCATTCTCGCACGACACGCACCAACTGACTGATTTCACAGCCCTCGCTGCGCTACTACCAGCTATCACAGAACCATCTGTTTTTCTGCATACACACTATGCCTGCAGAACTTCCACATGACACATATACGTTTGTGATCCGTTCATATATCTACAAGAAAAAAATAGTTGCCATGACTTATGCTCCAACCCTCGTATTAATATGAAACTCTCTAATCTTCCGATAGAGGAAAAAAATTATTTTAAATGCAATAGGCCAATTATTTTACCTAACCTAAATGCCACCCGTTAAAAGATAACGTCCCCCACCCCCACCCTCTCGCTATGCCACTGAATGGATCAGTAGGCTGACGCCCTGCTACGCTAGCCATGGAAAAGTTAACCATGGGCTAATTTTCAAAATAGATCTTAACTATTTTTACATTTAGCTATGGGTTAACTTTTTTTACATTTTGTACATCGAGAAGGTTAAGAGGAATAGATAAAATGAGACGAGGTGCAGTTGAATTGATTGTAATAGATTCCTCAGCATCATGACTTGTCTGTATTTTTTAGTTTTATAATTGATACGGTATTTCTTTCTTTTCTTTCTTTAGGTGGTTCACGTTTCAAAATGGCAGATTTGAAATTCGATCAAATTTTAACGGTGTACACAATTTTATGTACCCTATTATTCCTCCAAAATTCATTATTCTATGCTTTGCAGAACCTGAGTTATTAACTTGTTGATCTTGGTGGCGGGATTTTTATTTCTGTTGATTTCTCATTTAGCGTTCAAATTCGGACCCACATTGTATTAAAAGAAAATGTTCATTCTCTCATTGCTTACATTTATAAACACTTTATCAGAATCACCCTGCATCACGAATCACCTACTATATACCAAATATTTTTATTCGGGTATGTGTTTTCATGTACAAAGTTTTAAATTCAATATTGTTTGTCAGCTCCCTAACTCTAGCACGTAATACGGATAAACATCGATATCCCACGAGAATCTGCTAACGCACCTTCCCTGCCATTTACTAAGCTAAATTATCGCCGCCGCTGTATATCATTTATTGGCATTAAATGTTGTTCATTTCTCCCTTCAGAATTGCGTTCTATAACCTCCTTTTCGATATTCTATAACCAATTAAAAAGTCACGTATTTTTACGAATAACAGGGGCGGCGACTTAAGATATACGTAGAGTAGGGTCTATTTACTATTTTTATTCTCTACTCTTAGTTTTTGTTTTTTTTTTTTATTTTTTTGTGAAGTTTAAAATTACATGTTTTAATCCTGAGTCCTCATAACGGTGTAGAACTCCTTGATTTTTTTGACTAATTATTACTGAACAGGTTGGCACATAGTGCAATCATTCTGCCCTAAGGACTCCACCCGTCCTATTATTATTTTTTGCCTCATTTTTTTGCCTCATTCGTTTCCCATATGAATTTAAAGCAGGTTGTTTTAATTGTTTTTGTTTATTCTTTGTTTTATTTGTGTAGCTTTAGCTTGTATAACCATACTTTTTCACTGGTCTTATACCTTGGAGCCTTCGGGAATCTACATGTCGGTCATTCTTGATTATACGGGTTCCTGTAGGGCTCAATTCCTAACCCTTATCTTAAATACATAAAGTAAATAGAGGAAGTAAAGTAATCATCTCATGTTAAATAAAATCATAAATGAAATAAAATTTTTGTTTAAATCTAGACCTACCTCATTAATATTTATTGATTTTATATAATAATACAAGACTATGAGACCAAAAGCATTTATTAAATGAACACTTCAATACGTAAATATAGTTGCAATTTGTCTTGATTACTAGTCTCTTGGACTCCCTCTGGTCCCAAGTTTATATGGTGTATTCTATCATGGTGGCTAGAGCGATCGGAAAGTTCAGAAACCCCCAAGTTCATTGTAAAAAAAAAAAAAAAATTAAAACCCGCACCCACTTATATCCTCGCACCCTCTCCCCACTTCGGCACGTAATAAACTGTATACCGCGTGGGATATTGTCGTGAAAATACGGTAAATAATGTATATTTGCTAGAGAAATCTGCATACCGATTTTCACTCCTTTACCTATATACCGTACTAGCAGAGGACCCGGTGTTACCCGGGATAATTACACAGTAGGTAAACAGAACAATCTCAAGAAGTTAAATAAACTGATGTGTTTTTTGGAAATAAACTGTAATAGGTTATACACTGCTAAAACGTGCGAAACACACAAACACACACACACACACACACACACACACACACACAAAGAAGCATATACACACTTTTTCCAATCGTCTGAACGCTTGTTATATATATAGAAAGATCCTTCTTTATATATATAGAAAGATAGGAAAAAATATATTCGCATTGAATGATGGGTATCGCGCATGCGTATTTCCAAGCACAACACAGCTGCCATTTTTTGAGGGCAAGAGGAAGGCAATCTTATACTGCTACTCATCGAAGTGCGCCGTTTTTGCCCGACTTGTTATTGTATAACGATAGTAACGAGTTGTTGCGTGTTTGGATGTACAAACCGAGCATCAAAGGCAGCGATCTGAAATTTTTTACGTTTCCCATCGATGGGCTAGCTACGCGAAAACGAAGGCATGCATGGATTGTGGTAGTTGATCGGAAAGATTGGAAGCCTTCGAAACACAGCAAAGTATGCAGTGAACATTTCATAAAAAGTAAGTACACCATTTTCTTTGCATATTTGATAACTAACAATTACATAATTTGTTATTAGAATTTTGAATTGTACAGATTAAAGGATTTGATATTTGACATGATTTATTTGGCTTCACCAGTAACTAAATTCATATTTTTAATCTGAAAGCGATCAATAATATAGTTTTAGTAATTTATACTAAACTGTGTCATGTTTTCTAGAAAAACCAAGTCGTGATCCTGTAGATCCAGATTACGTTCCTTCCATTTTCCCCCACAAGCCAAATGATGAGCATCTCCAGAAGGGCAAAATTGATCGGTATGCAAGATTGCAGAAACGACGTATGAATTCTATCCAAATGTTTGCTAAGGCCACAACTTCAGAAAATCACTTTCATGACCAGTTTGAAGAAAATTCATGCGACATCACACCGCCTTCATGTAGCAATGCCACCTCTGATAAATGTGAAATCTTTTCAGCTGACGTGAGCACACAAACGCGCGATGATAATTCATTAGAAGAAATTTCAGCTTTAAAAGGTGAAATACTCTTCCTTGAAAATAAGATTAGCATGTTGGAATCAGAAGCTAAGAAGCAAAAATTTGGTGTTCTCGTCATTGAAGATTCAGATATCAGTTGACTGAATGTATGGATCATTAATTCTTCCATCTACTGAAGTTAGCTTCTCTATGTACCCTTTTTTAGAAACGGAATCCAACTGTTGTGCATAGCGGGATAAGTTCAGAGCCATGGCAGCCATGGGTCTCGATGCCTTCCAAAGATGGCGGATGGCCAAACCGGAAGTGATGTAATTCAATGTTTATGTTTTGATATTTCTCCCTATAGGGAAATGGAGCTGTCTAACTGTCAACCCCGTAGCTCCGACCTCAATAGGCCAATCGAAACCAAACTCTAAAGAGTGAAGTAGAATATGGCCATAGTAAAATATATTCTGAATTTAACGTCAAAAAATGTAGAATATATGAAAGGGACAGACGGAATTGTAAAACCAATAATTAGCTTTATTATTTCGCTACTTGATATTAAATCCAAATGTTTTCAATTGTCATCAAAAGTCATCAATATAATGAAACGAATATTCGTTCTTCCTAATTAGCATAATTTTTTTATAAGAGTATTAAAATTGACACCACAAAAAGAAGTACATCATATCTTCTGAGTGTTAAGTCGTCGCTTTCCTGTTTATCGCTCTCTTCGACAATGCTATGCACGCTATGAGTGACGGCAGACTTCGGCAGAATCAGTTCACGCTATGAGTGACGGCAGACTTCGTTTTTGACAGGAGGCGTGGTTTCTAATGCCAAATCAACAAAAACTTTCTTTTCTCAAATAACACCGTCAAAAACACGAGTTTTTCCTTTTGGTTCTACATCAAAAAATTTAATAAAATCCCTTATTAAATATATTATTATAAAAATATATAAAAGCTTCTTAACAATAATGGCCTCTTATCTAAAATGCTTTAGCAAAAATTTGCTTAATAACATTCATCAAAACACTGTAAACAAATAACTATTAAAGCATTTTATCAAAAAGGTTCTATAAAATCTATATAGAAACCAGTTAATTCTTAAGATATTTTACGCCAGAATTTCATGACTAATAATTAACTCTTATGTGAAAATTGCTACAGTTGAAGGTAAAATATTATAATTGGATGATTTATCGACATTTCTTCATCTAAGGTTTCTTCATCTCTTCGTTTACATGAATTCGCCCATATAAATTCAATTTTTAAATGTTAACTTTTAATCTAACAGTTTTTGTTGAAATTTTTTTGAAACCGCGGCTTTAAAGTCCCTAAAACGTTTCAAACATTATTATCACGGAACGTGGAAATAACTAGACGATAAACTGTTTATTTTTTATTCAAATCAAGTTTATTATGCATATCTGCAGCTGTATTTGGTAGATGACATCACTGCAACGTCACTGTGAGAATATCAAAGAGATCTTCCGAATAGAAATAGCATCCGTAAATAAGAGAAAAAGTTTTAAAAGAATAATAGCGTGATCGAAACACGAAGCTTAGAGAACCCAAATATAGAGCGATAAAGCTGAGAAACGCCTGTCAGCGCAACCAATTTGACATTCGGCGAAGGAGAAGCATTGACACTGCTATTGAATTGCAAAAACATGGTAAAAGCTGCACATCGTCTTGAAATCCACCGAAGACAGATACATACAAAGGTGATTGAACAAACTTTTAAGTTGCTGCTTCGAATAAAAAAAAATCTGTTTGTTTCATTTTATATAATTATTGTTATATTTATTTTTTTATTTTTAAAAAATTCAATAGAATAATGCCCTGCTGAGACCAGTATAGTCAAAGACAGACATAAATAGAGCACAACTATTATGGAACAATATAGGATGGTTAATAAACAAAATTTAAACTATGGAGTTAGTTAGTAATAAAATACACAATCGAATCGGCAGAGACTAGCCAATTAACTATATAATCAATTAGAATCAACCCTATTTAAGTTAGGATTTAACTAGCATAATAACTGAACAGGAATGGTTTTCAAATAATTGAAAAGATTAACGCTCATATTAAAATTAGATTACACAAAGCAACATGCGAAACCGCTTATATTTGGGCTGGAGTACAAATTTACAGAGATCATGCAGTAGTGTTCATAGTAGAGTTTTTAAATATACGATAAGATACAGCTTCTCGGATAATTTTAGGTAAAATATCCTGGTTTTTTTACGCCGATGTACGAGATACATCTGTTATATCTGGAAGGAGGAGGACAAATTTCATCGGCATTCCGACTATGATAGTTATGCCTCTCATGGTAAAACTGTATTGTGATAGGAGTTGACACGATTAACAATGAGTTGGTGACTTTATACATGAAATAACATATTTGAATTCGATGAATTTCATAGATGGTAGGAATGCGTAACAACGCAAAATAATGAGTAACAAAAACTGATTTAAGGACTTTAATTAATGTTCGTAATTTCTGAAGCTTAAAAATTCGATTCAAGTTATAAGAGGTGGCTGATCCCCAGAAAATGCTTCCGTAGCATTGAGTGTATCCATGAGTAGTATAAAAGTAATAGTATTTTGTACGGTAGATAGTGAAATCTGGAGATCAGCCCTTGCTTCATGTTTAATTTGGATAATAGTGCATCATTGTGTAAGGTCCAGGATAAATCATGAGATATTACTAATCCAAGATACTTAAATACAGCAGTAGTAACAATTAACTGGTTGTCGTAATAAATTAAAGGAGTCTGAGGAATTTTTTGTTTAGTACATTGAAAAAAAAAACTGTTTAATCAATAGTAGATAGAGTCCTTGAATAGGCGCATATTAATGAGGAGGGGGT
>JAHWFO010003051.1:3265222-3280508 GCA_023313115.1 Rhysida immarginata
TTTGGAATGATCTCCCCCTAGAAATAAGGCGTCTCCCACTAGAGTGCACAGCTCAAGTTTGCCGTTTATCGTGTCGTCATTTTAAAACTCAACTAAATAGTTATTTTATTGACAACGGTAACGGTACTTAGCCTTCATGACTTTGACTGTTATTCTTATCAATTTACGCCTTATGGTGTGGTCAATTTCAATAATAATAATAATAATAATAATAATAATAATAATAATAAATAAAATAATCACTTGAAGAATATTTTTGATTTCATTTATTTTTAATTAATAATGTTTCTTTTGTTGAACTTGGATTTTATTGTATTCATATCCTCAACCTTTGTTGTTAGCCTAACACTCTCTAAGAGCGAAGGCCTTTGTTTTCGTTTCAGAAACTCAAAATTTGTTTTTTTGCTAAAATCGACTTAAAAACTCATGATTCGTAGAGATATGTTGGAATTTTGAATAAAAAAAGTTTCCGTCTGTGTTTATGTATGTACGTATGTGACCAATTTTGTGCAGCTAACTCCTCTGAAACAGCAAATAACCGAACCAAACAAAAAATATAGGTACTTAGAGGGTTCCTTAAATTGTGCCTTAGGGTATATTTTATGTCAATTGCGTAAGCCTTTTTCGAGATATTAATTATTTTCTAAAAATTATAAAATGGCTGTAGCGTTCAAACGAGCGAACCAAACTCAATAAACCCCGACATGTACGTACTCCTTTCATTAAGGCGAATTTTTTTTGTAAATGACTTGTTTGGCTGTGATGAGTCGTTTTGGAGTTATTTACTATCCCCTTCCCCAAGATCCCCCCCCCGTCAATTTTTTTTTATTTTTTATTTATTTATTTTTTGTTAGAAATTCAGACAGTGGGGTTCTTAAACTACACATTGACCATTTTTTATGGAAATGGGCTAAGCCTTTTTAGAGAAATTAATTTTTTTTTGAAAAAACGAAGAAATGGCAGAAACATTCATTTCAAAGCTCCAAACACAATATAAACGGCATGAAGAGCTTCCTCTTATTGAAAAATACAATTTTCTTTTTGACGTAGAATACGTCTTACGTTTCGATACTGGGATGCCATTCTTAAATCGTAAATGTCACGAAAAGTGTTGATCACGAAAACCTTAATAAGTCAAAACTCTTAATGATAGAAAAATGAATGATATTGCATTCGATAGTATATAAAACAAAGCGTGCTTTAGACTTTGCCAAACTTCATGCTGACGTCATCGGCTGATGCAATCGAAGTACAAAGTTGAGTCAGAAAATCTGCTCTCTGGCGGAGATTAATTTAGTCTAGCTCCGGCTTCCTTTATGATAGCACGACATTTTAGGTGTCATTTGTTTTATCTTTTTGCGCTTTATAAAGCAGCTTAAAAAGTAAACTTCAGTAATTAATAGTATCTAACATATCGGCCTTTGAATTGTGGAAATTTTGCAAAAATTACAGAACTTCCAATTTATGCATAATAAACGTCAGAAAAATTATAGAAAACGTCACAGGTAAACAGATTTAGAGATGGGGAATCCATGAAGATCCATATGTCCAATGTTGAACGTCTACGGGCTCAGCAGGAACGACAGAAAGTTGAGTCGTGATGCCGCCAAAGTGAACTATAGCCCGATACGAATGCGCCAATAACTTCCACTGCTCAGTTCGACGCAAATAACATATCTGATGATATAAACGTTTCAACACCGAGTGATAAAATCCAACCCATGGAGGTCTATAATGAGCCAAAACCGTCAACATTAGCAGCATCTTCATCAACTGCGATTTATGTACGGAGCGATATATATGCGACAGTTTGGGACACGGAATTCATATTTCCTTCTAGGCCTATATTCATAAACAATGAATTTGGATAGTCGGGTAATGTTTGTGATAGATTTTGTTTTGAGAAGGACTTGAAGCACCCACATAACAGAAGTGTGATATCTTAGTGTCATCACTTTCATCAGTCCTGTGTGAAAGATTTCATGCTGTGTAATCATTGTAGAACAAATTTAAAGCTATTCAAAAATATGGTGTTGTAAGTTATAGGAGAGCAGACGTTTTTACAATTTGTTGAAATGTAACTCTTTAACGAATGTGGACATATACTGACAGACTGATCGACGCTGATATCAATGATATTTGTATTGTTAAAGCTTTGTACAATGGTGTAGTGTGATCTATACTAGGAAATGTTTACTCTGAGTTGCCAGATTATTATGTACGCCTGATGTTTTTAGGCAGGTTGTTTACCACGACATTGGAAGTGATTTTTTTCTGAAGATTATAGGTAAATGACGCGATTTAGCAGCCTTTGATGATTGTTGGCGCTCGGAGCCATGAAGCTAATATCAGCAAAACTGCTGCATTCGTTAAATGTTCAAGAGCAGCTGCTGTTAAATCGTTACAGACTGGACTATCTGCTGGAAAACTGGGTCTGAACGTGCCAGTTGTGGCCATCAATGTTCGGGCAGAAAGGAGAGTGGCAAGACTGGTACAAGACAGCAGAAGGGCAACAGCGCATCAAATTATTGCAGATCAGGGATCCTCTCAAATGATCTCTGAACGCACTGTACGCCATACAATGCATAGTGTGGGATATGGGAGCCGAAGGCCAGTTCGAACACCTTTGCTATCTGCAGTTAACAAGAAAAAACGTCTCCAATTCGGACTGGAACACAAGGATTGGACAGTTGAGCATCGGAATAAAGTCATGTGGTCTGATGAACCACGTTTTCAGTTGCATCATGCAGATAACAGAATGAGAATTTGATGGAAACTGCATGAAAGCATGAACCCCACATGCATGAGTACAATCGTTCAAGTTCGTGGGGGCAGTCATGGTTTGGGTCATATTTTCTTGGCATGATATGGGTCCTTTAATTTGTGTAGAAAAACGTCTGAATATCAGAACATACTTAAGTATCTTTGCTGATCAAGTTCATGCATTCATGTTGATGGTGTATCGCAGTGGAGATGGCTTCATCCAACGTGACAATGCGGCATGCCATGTTACTCGTATTTTGCAGGAATAGTTTCAAGAACAAACAATTCCTGTGCTTTGTTTGCTGCAAAATAATTTTTTTTGCTACTGAATATATGCTTTAACCCCTATGTTGATTGGCCAATTGAAAATGATAGTAAGGCGAGATTGTTGCGATCGCCCCGAACGAAGACGAACCTGGCTTAGGTGGCCCCCATAATGGCCAAATCTCAATACAATTGAGCATTTGTGGGAGAAAGTTGAAAGAGCTATCAGACAGGTGGTTCCAAAACAACAAATTTCACACAAAAGGGCAGTGCTATTCATCAGGCAAAGACTATTATGACAGCCTATAAGAAGCAGGGAAAGACATCATCTGCCAAGCACAACATTGCCCGAAAGTCGAAGCTCACTGATAGAGACTGAATGGGTTTGAAGCAGATTGTGGCCAGAAAGCACAAGACAACAGCGTTCATGGTGTCAGATTCCTCGCATCACCTTTCATCATCTCGTGGAGTAAATGCGAATCGACGCAGTATTGAAGGCAGAAGGTGGCCCAACGAAGTACTGATGGGGTGGTCATAATAATCTGGCCACTCGGTGTATATTCATCCTAAAGCCTCGATATCTGATATGGAAATGTTGTTGTTCAGTGCGATAATGAAATATTCACCAACAACTAGACCAGTCAGTGACAACATGGAGCTGGATACTAATATTGCAATTATGACAGTTAACATTATCAATGTAGATGCTATATTAAATTTATACGCTCTTAGCTTTATGAAGAAACATTTTAATTTAGATTACAAACCCATCGAATCACCTATTACATTGGGTGGCAATACTATAAATTTGATGTTTGCGCGAAATATTGATTCTTGTCTGTTGCCATTTCTAACATTCATCGTTGACCAGTGATTTGTAAGTTGGGAATGCCATAAAGGTTTGCTTAACAATTTATGACAATACTTGACATTAACAATATTGCAAGTACCTTTTTTGTTTGAACATTTTATAACAGAAATTAAATTTTTTAAATTTTGTTGCACGAAGTTCTTTCTTATTCGCCATGTGGCCTCAAGATCTATTCTACAATTTAGCTAACGTCCGTGTCCCAACACAGCCCCGTAATTTTTTTTTTGTTCCGTATCATTATCTCGTGGTAGGCCTGTGCGAATTTACCATTCCGCCATACCAATTTATTTTTTTTTGTTTCAATGACCTTTACTTATGAAGGCATACAAACGAACAAATCGGAGAAATGCTTTCTCATTTTTATTTTTTCTACCACCTTGAAGCAGGTTATCAAATGTGTCGTCTCTGAATGCTTGCAGATCTGAGAATCCACTATTCGCTACTTTCAGTTTTGGTGGCGCCGCCCTTGTGGCATTTACTTGAACGGAGCTAAGTAGGATTCGCCTTAGTTTAAATAAGGCTCAACACGTTGTTGCAGCTAAAGAAATAAAAGGAAAAAGTAACAAATACTGCCGTGTTTAAGGCTGCAAATCTAAAACGATGTTACATGCAGTAAGATTATATTTTTTTCTCAAAAAATAAAACCTTTAGAAAAAGTTGGGAAGTAAAACTTACAATGGGGAAAAAGTCACAGATCCAATGAGTATCAACACAATTTTTTTCCATCACCACCTTGTAAGCAGAAATTAGCAATGGTAGGGTAAAAGATGGAAAATATTTACATATTTTAACACTACTAATAAAATGAAATAATATTTATTTATTTATTTATTTATTTATTTATTTATTTAATAAAGTTAAGATAAAACTACGCCCAGCTGGAACCAGTATGGTCATTGACCACCGAGTTAGGTCCCAGCGGGTGCGACAATATAACAAAATACAAGTAAAAATTGGTTGGTTGTAAATATTATGTTACCACTTTTATGTTAACAAAAACTAAATTAGTAAGATGAGAACAAAGACCATGTGACATATAACAATCGCAAACTGTAATGAAGTTATCTATAATTTCGTTATGTTTATCCTATTCCTTACTTATCGATATAAAAATAACTGTATAAGTTGTTATATCCCATAAAGTATTCAATTTGCTTTTTGAAGTTTGTTTCACGTACAATACGTTTACATGCACGTTATTTTGCGGTAAAATCACTATCATTGTTAGCTGCATTAGTTTTGATAACTTTATTTTGTTTGTGGGTCATTATTAAGTAAAAAATTAGATCCTTTATTATTAGGAAGAGTTTTCATTTTGAATCTACTTTTTCATATTTAATCAACACAAACTTTCCGACTAAGAAATAAAATTTTTTAGGTATGTCAGCATTAAAACGAAAGTTGAAATAAAGTGCTATTCCTAACAGCTGCTTGTCACATCGACCACTTGAAAAATATACCTTCATACAGAAAAATATCACACAGTGTAATATTCAAAGCATGTTGATATCCTTCTCAATGATATCAATACAATTTCAAACGGATCCTACTGAATGAAGTTGTATTGATATCATTGATCCTACTTTCGCCGCCATTTTTCAAAATTAGCAGCGTTCTCTATATTCACTGAAAGTAGCCAGGAAAGGAATTCTTCAGCCAGGTAAGCCTACCAGCCTGTGACCGTAAAAAGAAAAAAAATTCATCGACCCTCTCCAAAATCTCCTGATGATACATTTTGCAATTTTTCAAAGTGTTAAATTTCAGCAAATACGTTGTTTATTATTTATGAATGAATTAATACTTCTCCGTTAATTATTGTATTTAACAAATATATTTAATTACAGGTTTCAGAACATCCGAATGTGGTGGATTTTCAAACTAGAGCTAAATGTTATAGTTGTCCAGTGTTATCGGAGACAGGGGTAACGAAACGAAAGCTCGGAAACAAGGACAAGCTCTCCGTTTTCAAATCTATCTTTGTCCCCGTTCTCACCTTTGGTCATGAGTCTTGGGTAATGACTGAAAGAGTGCGATCGAGGGTACAAGCAGCCGAAATGAGATTCCTGAGAGGGGTGGCAGGTGTTACCCTACTCGATAGAGTGCACAGCAGCACAATAAAGGAGTCTTTAAATGTTGAGCCACTACTTCGCATTGAGAGATCTCAGTTGCGCTGGTATGGCCACATGATACGGATGCCGCAAACCGCTCTACCTAGGCAGTTGTTACTTTCCAAGCCAGTGGGTAAGAGACCAAGAGGCCTGAATATCGCGATCGCTGGAGATCATCCATAGGGCCGCTGCCCTCGCGACTCTAACGGATAATCGGGTTGGAAAAATGAGTGAGTAAAAATAATTCGTTTCCAGGACCGTATGACTTATGACCACAGATTCCCCACAGCGAGATGAAAACAAAAGTATATATAAACATGGTTCGGATTCCGCAGTTAAAAGTGACGCTTCAGCATCTGTTTTTGTACTCTGTGGCTTTATATGATCATAATGAAAATTTTTAGCATATTTTCGCTAACGAAGTAATAAAATTGAAAACTTGAAGAATATTGTTAAGAAAAAAATAAACTAACATTAAAAGAAATTTTGATATAATCGAGAAAGCAATTCAACTAGTTTGCTTTTTTTAATGAAAATTTAAACATCATATTAGTCTTCAAATTTTGTAAACTACACAGAACCGTCTTACCTGAGATTACGCACTACAAGACTCAATCTCATCAAGTAATGAATCAGTCTTTGTATTGTAGGTATTAATAGATTTGATTAAGGCTTTACAATATTGACACGACTAGTTTCGGCTTTTATTCCCGCCTTTTTTTCAAATGGTTTGCATTGATTTACTCTTTGCAACACGGTTCTCAAAGGGTGAGGCGTAAAATTGCGTGGCTATGCCGCGAAAAAAAAATTAAGGAAATATAAATACAAAAGAGGCACTGCGTAATATTTTCCGCAATAATAGAAAATATTAGTGCCGTAATATTTTCCATGATAAAAAAATTTGCCGCGAAGTTGAGAATCCCTGCTTTACAATGCAAATCATTTCTTATGCATACTTGAAAACGGTGGGAATAAAATCCGAAACTAGTGGCGTCAAATTTCAATCAAATTTGTCAGTCTCATCAACTTAATAACTTTTCTAAACTCAAGTGAAATTATTTATTAGATTATTTTTTATTTGTCTACATTATATTAAGTGTAGACAATTATTATTTCTCTACATAAAAACATATACATTTTTATCAATACATCATGAAAAGGTAAAATGTTCGATGATGGTTTCCGAAACTCAATCTTCTACTAATTGTTTATTAACAAGGTAATGACAACATTGTTTATTAACATTACTTTTAAAGCATAACATGTATAAATATTCAAGTGAAATTGAAATAACAGAAATGAAAATGCATTTTTGGTGGTTCATTTTAATCTTAAAGACTCCATTTGTCATTGTGAAAATCTTTAAACAAACCACCATTTGAATTTCTTGAAGCCTTTGAATTTTCTTCCTTCCGCTTTCTCATTTCCTCCGTTATCACCTTGTCCTGGATCTTTTGGTTCTATTTTTTAAATAGAAACGTTTAAAGAAATTATTGTTAAATTGCGTCTTAAGCGTTTAAAAACTGAATTAAAATCAAATCTAGCTTAAAACTAAATTCTAAAGGAGGGCAGAGGCAACACCTAGAAAGAAGGCCTGCGCACGAAACTTCACATTGTTACATCATCATAAGAAGTCATTGTTAATTATATTTCTACCAATAATAAGCCCCAAATTATGACTTCTTATGATGATGCTGTAACGCTCCGATTCTGAGCAGCGTACAGTACGGTAGAAGTAGGCGCTAATTCAAACAACAAAAAAAACAATTCCCTTATTGACCAGTTAACTCGCAAATACATGCTTAATTGTTTAACTACAAACTAATTGAATACTCTTTACTCCAGTCCTTCGAAAAACAAAACTGTGCTTTATTCCTCTTAATACAGATCCTAGTCATACATATTTCCTAGATCAACTACTTTCTATTTGTTTTCGACAAGGTCATTCTTTTTAACTTTTCTCATTACAACCCTTATTATCGGCGTAGGACTCCATTATTCTCTATGTAAATATTGGCTCTATCTTTATGCTCTAAATCCTTAATGCACTAAATACTATCTTGTCTTCTGTTGCTTTTAGTTCTTTATACACAGTCTTTGGGGAGGTCTAAGACGGCCTTTTCGTACAGTTTCGTTTGAAAACAAGAAAATTATATTAGAATTTTCCTTAATATATAATGTTCAAAAGCAAAAAAATTATTACATATCTGTAAATCATCAGCTAAGTGCATCTTAAAATTTACTCAAAATTAGGCAAGCATGTAACTTTCATTTAGAATTACAAACATCTCAATGACATTAAAAGGTTACGACGTCCTGATCACACTCCAGGTAAGGGATTAAATCGGAATCTTAGCTATTTATGGCCATAATCGTGTCTCTTTAACGCTTATCTTCCATTTCTACAGGTTCTCTTCTTGTCGTTCCTTTAGGTTGACGCACAGTCACAATTTAATTATGCTGCTCAGATAAGTCGACGGGGAATTACAGACAAGTCAGTAGGGGGGGGGGGCATTTACTTTGGTTTCTGGTTAATAATGTTAGTAATGGTTAGGACCGCCGATCAACTACCTACTTCTTAGTTTTATATTTTCAGAGAATCGTCGATTGGATTTTTAGTTGAGTTTCGTCGAATGGGACTGGCGTCAAGGTTTTCATCAACGTCTCTGGCTTGCTGCGTAGCACTTGGCGTCTTTGTTGGACTCCTGCCCTTCCAAATTTTCCTGCGCTGACATTGTGGGCTGGATATCCGTAAACCTATTCAAACCAAAAAGACATGGCAGAATGCTTTCCATCATAAAGTTTATGGCCCAAAATGACTACTACCTTACCGGATTCCCAATTAATGTTCATTGTTTTTGGTAAATCATCATCTTGTCGGGGCTTCGATTACGATCCTCCATTTGAGTCGCCTTCTCATTTGCTCTTGGTCCACGAGCCTAATTCCAGAGTTAGGGTTGTCCCACGAACTCACTTTTGTTATTTTTATCAACTGAATGGCTACACAATTTAAATTTCCACCAGGTTAAAGGCTCTCAGCGTTGGATGGATTCGCGAAATCCTGTTGACCCCTTTATAATTTTGGATCTCTTTATGTTCTGGACGACCGGGTCTAAAAGAACCAGTCTTTCTTCGCGTTCGGCGCCATTCGCCCATTCCATCTCAGCCAAAATATAAAACTCTCCCTTTCTTCCTCATCGCCCAAAAAAAATTCCATTTTCTCCAACAAAGCTAACAAGGTTCACACATCACGAGTCCATTGTCCTCAAGCAACAATCACTTGTATTTTCTCCTTGGTTTATTCAAACAATGCATTTTGCGTCTTAAACAATATCTTTACTTAGTTTTTATAATTTTTGTGTAACCATGTCCTTTTAATCTTATTTAATTTCTTCTATTTATTTCTGCAGCTTAAAGAATATCCACCTCCAAACCGGGACACCTCAGATTCTCGGGGTTTTCTGACAATATAACGAAACTGCATTCCCTGTAGGTCATCGTCATGACCCATAGAAAAGCTCATTTCAAAAAAAAACACAACAAAAATTCCGCGCGCGTTCGAAAATTTTGTGGGTGTTACAATGCAACAATGTATGACGTTTCCGTGCGCAGGCTTTCTCTCTAGGAGGGGCGGGGGAGGTCATGATGTCCCAAGCGCCAATCTTGATACCCTTGCTCGGGGGCCACGAAGACAAAATATGAGAAGCCGGGGCGAAAAAATGAAAACCATTTTACTATAATTATGACATTGCGGAGAAACTTTTATGTGTGGTCGAAGTGCACATAAGCTGTATATTAAATCTTATATAGACAAGAGGTATTGAATTTTCTTTTCATTGAATTTTATCCACCGTTTCATTCTATTTATTAATCTAAAGCCGGTTTCGCAAATTCCTCGTGGCACGCGGTTTTGGGCGTATCCGTCGCGTCCGCCTGGAGTGCCTGGCCGTGAATTATTTCCCGAACTTGTCGTAGTTGGAGCCGGGCGGCTGTGGATGACTCAACCAATCGGAGAACAACGGTAGGAATTCTGAGAAGCACGTGCGACCCTCAACCAATCTCGTTTGTACTTGTGCAATCTCGGATTGCAGCAGCAGCCGTTCTTCCTGCATACTCTCGCTGAGCCACTTTCTTTTCACGAAACGTGGAGCGCTTGCGGAAATTGCCACCTTTTGGAAGTCCGCCTCAACTCATGGGCCTAGCCAGGATTTATGTTAGGGGAGGCAAGACCTCTGGGGATAGGGGGCAAATCAAATACATACTTGAGAAAATTATATGGACAAGTGCACTATATATTCTGTCTTTGTCTAATAAACCAATACCAATACTCCAAGTTTCGTCATGTACATCTTATTTTCAGTAAAATTCAAGTATTTTTATATAGAATTCCTTGGTTTAGTGGGGGGGGGGGGGGCAAAACCCCCGCCTGCTCACGCTTGGCTATGTCCATGCCGCAACCGCTAGCTATTAAATTGTGAAACAGGCTTAATGTGTTTGTTTAATTCGACCTCTGAAGCAGTGACTCCAGAAGTTTTTACAAATTCACATAATTTTTAATTACCAAATTACAATGAAACATCAAGATTTAAAAATTAATATTAAATAATAAAAATACATGAATTAATATCGCGTTTTCTCTCAATACTTTATACTATGTCGTACAATTTTGTTGGGGGGGGGGGGGAGTTTTTTTTACAATTTTTAATATGATTTCAAGGTGTTGGTCTTACAGTTCATTTTGTCATGAGCAGAAAATCAAGGAATTGGTTTTTTTCCAAAACTTACTTTACTATTGCATAATGGAAATGTATTACCATCAATTCCAATTGCTTACTCGATGCCAAGAATTTTAAGCGAATCTAACTCTTTCATTATACAGAATATTTACTAAGTATACGGCAAAAATTCAAGGGATGATTCTTTGGGTTATTTTAAGAATCTTTTGCCCTTTTGATGATTTACGGAATGCCGCTTTGTTTCGACAAAAACGACACTGACATCTTTTAACAACATTCTGATCATTAAAAACGGCTATTTTTTTTTCAATCACATCAGGTTAATGCAGATATTGAAAATACTGCATTCACTGAAGTCGATAAGTCTTAAGTGAATAGCTCCACTCCAGTGGAAAATTTAGATGATTTGAAAAATCGGTTAGTTAATGGCTGTAGTGCAATAAGAAACAACTTGGTGAGTTCTGCAGTCAATGAGGTGAAGATTGGATGTATGCATCTTAGCTGGTGGTTGCCATTTTCAGCAGTTATTGTAGATTAACAAGCTTTACATGTAATGAGAAACGGGAAACAACTGCGGATAACGCCATAATAACCGGAGAAAAACCTCTTGTCCACATATAAAGTTTATTCAGCGTATACATATTTCGAACTCTTTGAGTTTATTATTCAACGCCAGATTTGGAGGTGAATCGACAATTGATCAGTGTAGTGAAAAAGTAGTGAGTAGTCCAGGAGCATTAGCTCACTTTACACGGTCGCCCAAAAAGTAAACCAAATGAGGTACACTGAAATGGGAAAGAAGCCCGGTGAACCTCTTAAGTGATCTAAAGAAGAGTCCCTTCGTGGTAGGGACGAGAATCAGATTGTGGATTGACGAATAGCGAGTCCGAAAAACTAAGATCTAGTAGATCCAGTAGTTGGGGAACTCAGCCTTGTTAATGTTCTCGAAATTGACATCCAGGATATAACGGGGTCTTCGAAACCTGAGGGGGACCCCTGATAACGAAAGAGTGATCTAGGATACCAGCAACCAGGGCATTTTCAACCAGAGCGAACCATGGCAATTAGGTCATCAGGGAAGCCACAAGTAATCATTTGTAAATGAGTCCATCATGCCAGACTTGATCAAAGGCCTTTTGAACGTCAAGAAAGACGATACCACCAAACATAGAAAGATGAGATGACCGTTCAAATCAGCAATAAGCCTCCATACTTGGAGCTGACAGGAGTGACCTGTGCGGAAGCCGAATTGTTCTTCACGAATAAGGTTGTTTGCCTCGCAGAAGTCGTTGAATTTCTTGAGACTAGTTCGCTCAAAGACCTTGGAGAGCATTGTCAATAAGCTAATGGGCTTATAGCTGATGGAAAGAGCAGGATCAAGTCCCGGCTTGGGAATAGTGAGGATGATTGAGTCCTTCCAGTCCTTTCGTGCCGCCCATACGTGTCAGATGCAGATATGTAGGCTTGTTGAAGATCTGAGCACCCCACTGAACTTTTCAAAGTACTGTGGCGTGGTTTTTCTTGATGTTAGTAAGGGTTTCAATCAGGTGTGGCACGAAGAGCTAATCTACAACATGATTAAGACGAGTTTCCTCCTGATTTGATTTTGATGGTGAAATCCTTTCTTAGCGACAGGTTCTATCAAGCTAAATTTGGCGAAAACTTCTCCACTCCCCGCAAGGTAAAGGCCGGTGTCCCACAAGGCTCTGTCCTTGGGCCCGTTTTATTTAATTATTTTGTACATGATTTCCCGAAACCAGAAAAATGTAATTTATATTTCTATGCTGATGATACTGCCATCATGGCATGGGCGCATCAGCATTCTTACGTTATCACTCGTCTGCAGAACGCCTGAAGAAATTTGAAGACTGGTTTAATTACTGGAAACTGAACCTTAACGTCGGAAAATACAAAGCTATGTACTTCAACAAAAAGCTTAAACATCCCCCGGATTCTCTTTCATATTCAATCAGGAACTCGAATGGGTCGACAATTACAGGTACTTTGGCGATATAATCGACTCAAGACTCTCCTGAACTGTCACGTAACTTACGTTCTGAACAAAGCAAAGAAGGCTAAGTACAGCCTCATAGCTCTGCTGGATCGAAACAGTGCCCTCGGCATCGACAATAAGTTGCTACTGTACAAGACGATGATTCGGACCGTCCTCCTCTATGGCATGCCTGCGTGGGCAACCATATGTAAAAGCAGATGGAGTGAACTCTAGTCGTTCCAGAATGTTACACTGAAGACCATTGTCCAGCATGGAAGAAGGACCGTAAGAAATCATTACATCCACTCGGACCTGAACACGACTCACCTTGGTAAGTGTGTCCAAGATCTCCTGATGAACATGGTGCAGACGATGAAGAGCCATGACAATGACCTAGTGCCTAGAATAGTAAACAACCCGATGGAAATGAAGTGGCATACAAAGTATAGAAAACCGAGGATATTCTTAATGTCAACTTCGAAGACATTGGCAACGTGTCCTTTCCGGATTATTGGAAGATGATACCACCCACCCCCACCCCCTCTCCCAATCTTCTGACAATTGTCAATCTTATTATTTTTTCGTAATGGGGAAGATCTCTGGGCTTAGTCAGGCTTCTTGCCTGTTTCAGTGTATTTCATATGGAATTTATTCTAGGAGGGTGAGCTTCGTGAAAGCACTGCTTTCGTCCCACCCGAAGAAATGTACACTTCACGGTTCAATTGTCATTGTCACCTCCAAATCTCTGGATGACTTAACTAGGTTTCATCTGGCTTCTTGCCTACTTCCCATTGTTATTTTCTGGACGAGTATGTCAGTGAAAGCATTGCTTTCGGACCGCTTTTTTCGTTTTCCCTGCACTGTTCGATTGTCACCTCCAAATCTGGCGTTGAATAATGAACTCAAGGAGTTCGAAATTCGTACAGTATAGGCTGAATAAATTTTATTTGTGGACAATTGTTTTTTTCCTCCGGTTATTATTTTACAAGTAATATTAGGTAATAAAAGACTGTTTTTGTCGAAAAACCGTTATCGCCCTGTATCTTCGAAACAAAACGGCATTCCGAAATTCATTAAACGACAAAAGAATCTTAAAATAAACGTCTTGTAATATGATTATGGCTACAAATCATGAGAATTATCAGAGTTTAAAAACGGAATGATAGTAGGAGCTAGACGCATGGGACATTCCATTTCTGAAGTGGTGCGGGCATTCAACGTTCCTCGATCCACCGTGTCAAGCCAAAGAATCATCCCTTGAATTTTTGATTTTTGCCGTATGTGTATAGTATACACCATATACAGGGTCTTTATAATTAAAGTTCCATTTTGACATAGCCATTAGGAAGTAAATTTGATAACTCATTTTTAACATATTTATAGCTCTATCGCTGCTTTGTTATGTTTTAAATCTTGAAATTTTTAATCTTGGTTCAACGATAGTTGAAAGTGCCAAAATACTGTTGTCTTCTGCTATTCAAAAATTTCTCTCTCATGTATTGCATTAAAGAATTACTTAAAGATAGAGGATTTTTGTTATTTAAATCTTAAAAAAATTATTTACTTACACTCCATGTAATACTCAAATTGTCCAGAAAGCCTTTCATCTGAAAAAAATGTAGAAAAACATATCAGCTTTCTGATTTCAAAAAAGATAATAAATATTAAGGATAAAATAACCACAAGCAATTAAAACAGGCGCGGAGGATATCATATTTTAATTTAGTACATACTACAGATTACAATAAATTAGGCGGAATATATTGCCTGATCATGTGTCTGCTTTCAGATAATTTATTTTATAATGGTAGAAAGTTTATTATATATGTAAGATGAAAGATCCGAGTAACGTTCAAATATACGATTTTTTTATACGAGGAGGTACCCAAAATTTCCCGAAATTGTTTTTTGACCGAACCATAAGAGATACGAAGTTTTGCCGATAGATGGTGTTAAGGGTCGTCTCAGCTGTAAATGTGTCATCCTATGTCCGCGTGATTTTGAGTTTGAGCTGTTTTTGTCACTGTTTTTGTTGGTCGTGTTGCGATTCTTGATATTAAAGTTGAAGAAAACTGCGGCTGAAGCCCACAGACTTGTTGAAGAAGGCTTTTGGTGAACAAGCTTTAATCCAAACCCAAACATTTGAGTGGTTTAAGCCTTCAAAGATGGTCGGGAGTCTGTGGAAGACGAGCATTCTGGTCGATCGTCAACAAGCACAACTCTGGAAATGATCACGAAAGTGCGTGACGTGATCCGAGAGGATCGAAGTCCGACCATCCACGATGTCTGTGATCACCTTGGACTGCCATACGGGACGTTTTGAGACGATTGAGGGAAAACGTGAGGCGCAAATGGCCAGAGATATGGAAGAAGAAAGATTGGCTGCTCCATCATGACGATGCTCCGGCGCACAAATCGCTCGCTGTGAGGGACTTCCTCAACAAAAACATGACCGCTGTCGACTGGCACCCTGCGATTTCTAACGCTTCCGAAAATTGATATTTCGGTTAAAAGGGCGGCGATTTGAATCCATTGAAGTGATCAAAGCGGA
>JAHWFO010003051.1:3280518-3313100 GCA_023313115.1 Rhysida immarginata
GAAATAGAATATATAAAGTTTATTGCGTGTGCGATACTTACCAGGATTATGTATAGGAGGCCTGGGTCTGAAGCCCGGCGGGAGCTTTCGATAATTATCTGATAAAAAAACATAAAATAATAAGTAACTAATAAAGCGTTGTGAGGGACTTCCTCAACAAAAACAACATGACCTCTGTCCACTGGCACCCTGCGATTTCTAACGCTTCCGAAAATCGATATTGCGGTTTAAAGGGCGGCGCTTTGAATCCATTGAAGTGATCAAAGCGGAATCGCAGCAGATGTTACATATGCACCAACCTGGCAACTTCCAGGAATGTCTTTAAGCTGATAAACATGAAACACCCTCCGATAGATACGATGCCTGAGAGAATGATAGAGGTTGAAGAGTTTGTTTAACCTTAGTATGTGATCTTTTTGTTTAATGAAAAAACTTGCTCAAAATTCGTGATCAACATTTAATAATGTTCATTAACTTTAAAAAAATGCTCAATCATTAACTAAACAATCATCTCAATAAAAAGTTATTACATTATTCTGACAAGGGGACCGCACGGACACGTAATCACAGATTTTAGTTGAAATTTTAGGTCAATCTACAACATTAATATACCTTCTGTGTAAAAGTATTTGACTCAATGGCCTTTCGTTTCGGAATAAAAAATTAAATATATTATGTTTATTATTGTAGTGCCAGATGGGAAGAAAGATATACAACTTAACAGCGGTAGCGCAGTGGTTAATATCAGGTTCTATGGATTTACTGGTCCGGGTTCGATTCGAGTAACATTGATTTTTTTCTTTTCCTTTTTTTTTCATTTTTGTGTGTTTTGAAATGCAAAAGTGAAATTATTTGCCGTGGCATGTGAAATAAAAAAGAAACTATAAAGATTTATTCGCACTATCGACGGTCTATGCGCAATCGTCACTGCCAAATCACGGATCGGCAATGACAGTCCGTGAAAATATCGTACAATGCATTTTGCATTTTTTTTTTACCTGTGACATTGCTTATGTATGTGAATGTTATTATGCAAAGATCAAACAAATAATAATAGCGAAAAACAAAAAAAAAAAAAAAGGAAAAAAAATGAAAAAAATTTCAATACTATAGGAATCGAACCCGGAACAGTATAGCCGCAGAACCGGACGTTAACCACTGCGCCACCGCTATTAAGTTGAATATCTTTCTTCCCACTTTGCTTATCTGGCACTTCAATAATAAACGTAAAATATTTTGTTTTTTTCCTCCGAAACGAAAGGCCATTGAGTCAAATCGTTTTTCATAGAAGATATATTAATGTTGTAGATTGACCTACTAAAATTTCAACCAAATCCGTGATTACATGTCCGTGCAGTCCCCTTGTGAGTGAGTGCATATTTTCTTGATAATATTGTAAGCACCTATATAATATTTTGGATCTGATAAGCATTGTTTTCGGGACAGCCCTCATATGGTTTACGCAAAAATCACTTATCTTAATTTATGTTCTTTATGTAATTTCATTATTAAAGCAAAATCGGGCAATTTACTGTTCAAACGTCAGTAATATTTTAAAACACTGAACTTGCTTATTTGCTGTACAAATGGCGCCTCTCTCATTCTACAATTCCCTCCTTATTTTCTACAATTTTTCTTTTTTTAAATGTAAGAATACAGTATATCATACTCGTCCAATATCTTTAAACCTAATCGACTCCGATTCCAGATGTCCGTTTCTTATGCTTAATTTCGACTGGAACTCCTCTATAATTTTCAGAATACATGTACTTACTTTCTGGATAAAATATATTGTGCTGCACTGTTTTATTTTTTAAAAAAATGAAAAAATATTGCTAACAGATTTACTCCGACTTCCCTGAGTAGGAATGTAAAACAGTACCTGACCCAGATACCGTTTAAATTTACTTAACCGTCTCTAACCTGACCGCTCAATAGCAGCCAGAGACAGTCTTAACAGTCTTTGATAGCAGCCAAAGCGAGAGATTTTGAAAATTAACGGTTTTAACTTTGAGACGAGACGCCATCTATCACTAAAACCAATAGATTTGGATGAACAACTTGCTGAACTGCTGGCATTCATTATAACAGAATCAAAAATATTAATAAAAACGTTCCTTTAAAATGTAACCATTCATTAAATAAACATTATTTTACTTCTGTCAGGATTTGAATCTAAGACCTCAGGAATATAATTCAATCAAGCTTTTGTGACTCCATGAAAACAAAGTTCTGATTATCATCGCTATTATCGCATATTTTAGACACCAACACATATTTTAGTGAAGAAATCTTAGAGGATCATTGAAGGCTGTTTCCCTAGACATCTTCGGATAATTTAATACTGCAAAAACATCCATATGCATGTATCAGCTCCCACTGGCTTGACGGCATCTGCTGGGGTACTGGACACCGGGTTTACTGCATCTGCTGTGGCAGTGGACTCTGGCTTGCTTGCATCTGCTGTGGCAGTGGACTCTGGCTTGCTTGCATCGGCAATTGCAGTGAACACTGGCTGGCTTGCATCGGCGATTGCAGTGGATACAGACTGGCTTGCATCGGCGATTGCAGTGGACACTGGTTCGACTGCATCTGCTGTGGCAGTGGACACTGGCTGGCTTGCATCTGCTGCGGCAGTGGACTTTGGCTTGCTTGAATCGGCGATTGCAGTGGACACGGGCTCGATTGCATCTGCTTCCGACATGGAGCCCGATTCAGTGGCAGCTGCTGTGTCTGTTGCCGAGATGCAGTTTAGTTGAGGAGTGGTCGATGCCCCTTCTGCTGAAATAACGTTCGATTAACTAATGTTCATTGTTATAATTGCTGCGAGAACGGCGTTTGTTGGATTAGCTGGCATTTGTTGATGTGTAACCGACATAGATGCACTTGAGTACATATCTCTGGGTGTGCAATTCCATGGTTCATCATCTTGTGAAGGTTTTTGATTCCTAAAGTCTCCAGAAGTTTGACTTGAATAACCATTAGCAGCAGACGAGGATTTCATAGAAGAAACAGTGTTAGTCTGCATGTTACTTGAAGGTTGTGTAATGCTACAATTACTCACTGACGAAGAGTCCACAGATGGAATATTTAGTTTCTCACCAAAAATGCAGCAAAGAATGGTGTTTGGCTTGACAGTGCTGACAAACACGAAAGGATTTGCAGGTGGCAAGTATATGTCTTGGACGCAAGCAGTTGATGCACAGCGCTTTCTTTTTACAAATTCAAATCGAGATCTCGCTGATAACTTTCCGAACGCCGAACACGCATGTAAGTTTACAAGATCAGCATTGCTACAATATACACAACGTTTGCTGGTAGAGGTAGAGTCCGAGCTTACAATCGTTTGCTTTAAATTAAAATTGCTTACCGAAGGCAAAGCCCAGGAGGAAATAGGTTGATTACGAATACTTGCAGCAGTAAGCTCCATAGTACCATTGTAGACAGTTCTGTGGCTGGTTTCTTCTGGTTTCGTACTCTACTAGGTGAGATCTGTTGCGAATTTAGAGCGATAAGGCGAGACCAGACTAGTACAATAAGTCCAAATTGACATTTGGCATCTCTGAAAAATCAGGAATAAAATCCTCGTTTAATTTTAGCTCTAATAGGTTACGTGTATCCAATGATGTCAGAATTTTACTTCTCAGTTCTTTAATATTTTCAGAAGCAGCGAGAAAGTTCTTCTGATGTTGAGCTTCTATTGCTATGTTGGAGTACTGGATTTCGCACGCTGCATCATGAATTTGTTGCATTTAATGCATGAGCATCGCGAAATTCTCTTTTGTTTTCATCAGTGTTAGAGATAGTTCCATACTGCACTGCGGACGAAAAAATAAATCTGATGCGAATGAAGTGGCAATCTGGTTTGCCAGGCCGGCGAAGTATCTATCCTGCTCGAAGTACCATAAATGTTGATGCGGGTTGTGAGAGTTTTCGTAACTCTTGCTCAATGTTGAATGGTTTCGTTGAGCTCAAAAGGCTGGTACATGATATATAAATTGCGATGATATAAGCGATAAATTGCGAAGATGTGAGAGACAAGTTGCTAATAGATGCGAGACAAATTGCGAAGGTATGCGAGATAAATTGCGTGGTTGTTAATTACATATAAGTGAATGTGAAAATAATGAATAAACTCCTCCAACCGAACTTCAGCTGTGACTTTGGCCTGGTTTAATTATCGGTTTATCATTTCAAGACTTTTTGATAACGACGATTGTAGAACCTAGGACGATTAATTGTTAACTGTCCTAGGTAGAACGATTATTGAAATTCCCCTACATGCAAGCTTTCCTGCAATGAACGCTGGATTCTGGAGTGTGCAATCTATTCAATTCTACCATGATTCCACCTAGTATCCAAAGCTTAGGGAAGCATTATGAATAATGCTTGCGATTGGTCATTTCAAAGACATATTAATGCTTTCTTGAATGTCATTGATCTTCAAGCCAGGCATGAGTAAATTGCAATCTTGATATTTGCTAAGCACCATTGCACGCTATTTACTCGAAATTTTCACCAAGGTCTACAAGGTGTCTCAACTTTTAGGGTCTTCTCATTTTCTACGGATGGCAGAGAAACGTAAACTGAGTTTTTCAAGAAAGGCAATCAAAGTCGAGCCCCCACGAGACCTTGAATCTTGTTTTAGTTTTCAGAGCAAACAACTATATATCTATTAAAAACTTACGCCTCATAGCAATAATATAGTAACGACTCACTGCTCAGAGCAATTGTATAAAGTGGCGATCACAAATCTTAATACAGGGTTGAGCACAAAATCTACCTACCAAGTAGATTGTCTAAATAGGGTTCAACGCACTGTGGATATGGTGTTGACTGGTCCCCATTTTTACCCAACTGCAATTCACTATGGAAGCACGTCTACGAGACGAACCCTAGCCAACTTTGACTCCAAACTTCACTTGGAATGCTCGCCTCATGCGTTACGAACTTTTGGCTAGCGTAATGTATTCTTCGATTATGAAAACTCGCTGCTCGGTTGTATAGGCGGCCATTTTTTCAAACCAGCGAAATGATACAAAAAATATGTTAAACAAAATGCCCTGATGACACGAGCATATCACTAAATTTAGCTGAATTTCAACTTTAGTCTTGGTAGGCAGATTTTGGGCCATCCTGTATATACATTACGCATAAAAGTTTGCCCCACTTTGTCAGATATCCCTGATAAGCATTACCGCATCAGATTCTATTAGAGTTACATACATCACCGATTTGATGTGCCCCCATAGGAAAATACGAGGGTCATTCGTAAAGTAAGGTACGTTTGGCAATAACAACAAACTAACTAGGGCCATAATCATAGAAGGGGCTATGATTATGCTAGGGCTAAGGTCAAAAACTATCACCGGTGTGAAGAGTTTGGTCGGTCTGAAATCCCGGTGAGAAAACTGTGACGTCATTTTAACGCGGTCAGAAATATATTTTCAAAATGTTTTCTTTACCAGATTCTGTGCACCTTTAACTTATGGAAAAAATATTCCATATAGTTTTCAAGTTTATTTAAGCGCTTTTCCAAAAGATGTGATTAGTTGGGAACAATTTGACCATCCGTTTCACAGTCCGGACCTCGCGTCCATTGGCTACCACCTGCTCCGGGAGCTAAAGAAGATCATCGGGAGCCTGCATTTCAGCGACGATGAACAAGTGAAAACTGCGTAACTTTCTTCACCGGAGGCAGCTTCGATGAAGTGATCATGCGGAAGTACATTGAGCGCTACGACAAGTGCTTAAATAAACTTGGGAACTATATGGAAAAATAGTTAAAGGTACATAGAATCTGGTAAAGAAAAAATTTTGAAAATATATATAGTAGTTTTGTTTTTATTGCAAAACGGACCTTACTTTACGAATAACCCTTGTATCCAGGAAGTGAGATCTGGTGATCGCGTGAGCTATGGAATAGGACCTCCCTTTCCAATCCAATGCATACTTAATCTGTTGTCCAGGTGCTCGTGGACATCAACATCGAAGTCAGCAGGCGCATTGTCATTTTGCACCATATTCCCTGGCAGACAATAAGATGTACAGTGTCTAACAATTCGTTCAACTTCTCGTGTTCATTTACAAAACGACTGATCATTGATCTAAATACTACGTTTACAGTCCTCTAAAACTGTAAACCTAGTAGAATTTTGACCCTATAGGTTTGCGGCACACTGTATCTGAGTCAAACGAATGGCTTCTTCCAGCAGGATGAACCCAACACCATCTTATTCAGTTACTTTACTGTCAGGACAGTAAGGACAATACAGTACCTGTTAGCGCCCTCCAAACAAATAAGTGAGAATTTTTACTTTGATTTTGTGCTCGCAAATGAAACGACTTTACAGTTGCAGTTTCACATGGATTATTTTAATCGGCGCTTGGCAATATAAAGTCTCGACAGATGGGACATTAGTTAATAGCTTCTCTAGCGGTGGGATTTTATTATAATTGATGAAAGATAGATATAAATTTTAAATTCTTAAATGTTATGATATTTTTATATCGACTTTCTATTTGTTCTCTAATTTATAATGCACATGCTTCATTGACTCGTCTTACCGTCTTTTTCTGGGTCCTCTGCCAGTGCCATTTCATGTTGAAGAAGCAAGCCTAAAACCACGACGAGGACAAAGAGAAGCCAAAGCTTGTTAAAGCCCATTATCTCGCGAATGAAACCTACTTGTTGCAGTTCTGCATGGATTAATTAAGTTCATTTGGCAGCTGTCTTTTCATGACAACATTCAGTTCTCGACAGATGGTTCATTAGTAAATAGCTTCTCCATCGGCAAAATTTTATTATAGTTAACGAAAACTAGATTATCTTACATTAATTTTAAATTCTTCAAAGTTATGATCATATTTTTATATCGAATCTCTTTTAGTTCTATATTTTATAATGCATATGCTTCAATGATTCAGTCTTACCGTTCTTAGCCATTGCCATTTCATCTTGAAGAATCAAGGCCAAGACCACGACGAGGCCGAATAGAAGCCAAAGTTTGTTAGAGCCCATTGTTCCGTCAAGCACTGAGTTTCGGAAAGCTTAGATACAATTCAGAATCATTCCCTTTATATAGGCTCTATCTAACACAAAAAAACAGAAATGTTTACCCAGAGGACCCAGAAAAAGACGGTAAGACGAGTCAATGAAGCAGGTGCATTATAAATTAGAGAACAAATAGAAAGTCGATATAAAAATATCATAACATTTGAGAATTTAAAATTTATATCTATCTTTCTTCAATTATAATAAAATCCCACCGCTATAGAAGCTTTTAACTAATGCCACATTTCCTTTTCACTTTTTTCCAAAAGGCTGTCTCTTCTCTTCGTGCGAAACTGTCTTCGATATTTTGAATTCGACTTTTCCTGTCATAAATTTCGTCAGGAATTTTTGCGCTATAAATAGGATCAGTTTCCTTCTCTCTATGCTTGACATAGATTTTTAGAAACATCAAAATCAGAATAAATATTTCCTTTTGCATTCTAACTATTCCATTAAAGTTGAAATTAATTGTTAAACATGAACAGGTTGATATCTTTATTTGAATTTAAAATGTTGTTTCTTTCTCAATTTTGTTTTTATTTTTCCGTTACTGTACGAAAAGGTCGTTTAGAATTCAGAGAGGAAATGTAGGTCGCAGTTTCAGTGTCATAAATACTGCAGATAACATATTTTATTTCGCTTCAAATCCTTTACTTCCTTTAGCAATTTCGATTTTCAATATCAATTTATTGGGCTTGACCGAAAAACACGTGTGTGACCTATCTGGTTATATTTTGATAATTATTCGTGCTTTTCCAATCTCCATCGTGCTTTCCTTGTTATATCTATTGTTTGCTTGTTTTTGCTCTCTTCCGTGTGTCAATGCTCGAAATAGAAATTGTCAGCAACTCAACTGTTTTGCAGTCTACATTTTTTTTAATATAAAAATTTTCAGCTTGATTTAAATAAATTGGCGATGGTTTCTCAGAAATCCGTAACATTTTATTATATAAATGAAAAATACACTAGTATCCATAAATTAAAGGGCAACTGACATCAAAATTTTCGATACTATAAGATTAAAGTAAATAATTAAACAAAATTGTATAAAATTGCATAATGTATAATTTAATTTCGAAAACTTTTATTTATATTTAATAAAATGAACAAATATTCGCTATATACTGAGCAGGGCGAAAAACATTCTTCAGATAGGGGGAAGTCGATGACGTCATACGAGCGAAAGGAGTTTCCAGACCTGTAGTCATTACCGCTAAAGCCGCATTCATTCAACGGAGGTCAATCTGAGATCAACTCGAAAAAAGTTCTCGAGAAAAATGTATCAGCCTTGCAATCTTTATGATCCCTTTCTTGTCAACTAAATAGTTTCCCAAAACGGAGTAACATGGAAGTCTGTGGGAGCGCGCGCAATGTCAACTATAAAGATTCAACCAGACCCATTTTCAAGGCAACTCAATTGTTGCTCACTCGAATAGAATCAATAGGATATAAAAGGGGAGGGGGCGCACTGGTGATGATTCCGTTGCTCTGAACTAAAATTATAAAAAAATTATAAAAAATTATCACCTGTTAAAATTTGCAGTGTATATATATTGGGAAAAATAACTGCCGTGTTATTTTTCTGGGAATTTTTTCAGACTAATTTTGCTGTGAACATCTTTTTTAAAATCTCTCATAAAAATGTCAATTTACATAGAACTGTTTATTAGTGAAATCGATAAACGACTTGCTCTTTATTGATTTTAAATTAAAAGAATACTCAAATAAAAATCTTAGACAAATTATGAACAGAAATATGCAAACAGTTTATTCAGGAAATGGAATAAGATAGGCTATATAGAATTATTTTATGTTTTATATTTTTTAACTACAGAAAATTCGTTTCGCGTATTTTTTTTACCCTTAAACGATGTAGGCATGTGTTTGTACGAGGGTGGGCTGAAAAGTAATGCCTCCATGGCTGTAACTTTTTTATTTTTTAATCGATTTTCAAAATTCTTTATGTATATGATACTCACATTTCTCCTCTATGTAATGCACTATTCACTTTTCGACATAGTCCCCATCCCTTTCCACGCATTGTACCAACGCGTGACTAGTCGGGTGAACCGGGGAATTCCGGGGTTGGTGCCGACACCAAGACCGAATGGCAGGTTTAACCTCATCGTCAGAACGCAACTCATGCCCCTTAAGGCGCTCTTTCCTCTTTGGGAAGTGGTGAAAGTCGCAAGGTGCAAAGTCTTTCATTTTTGAACTGCAGTTTTTCATCTTTGAACTGTAGGCGCTGCAAACCCCTCTGATGTGCGGCGATCGTATGCGGACGGACGTTATCGCGCTGCAGAAGAGGATCCAAAGCTGCCATTCAATCCTCGTGTCGACGACAACCCCGGAATTCCTCTCCGACGGGTTCACCCGACTAGTCACGCGTTGGTACAATGCGTGGAAAGGGATGGGGACTATGTCGAAAAGTGAATAGTGCATTACATAGAGGAGAAATGTGAGTATCAGATATAAGATGAATTTTTTAAAATCGATAAAAAAAAATGAAAAAGTTACAGCCATGGAGGCATTACTTTTCAGCCCACCCTCGTATATGTGGTAAGGAAAAAGCATAGTAGTCTCATTGAGATTGTATATATCAGTTCGTTAGGGGAAGAGGGGGGGGGGGGGGCTGGTGGGCGCAGCCCCTCAGTCTTTAAAAAATAAATTCAAATAAATTCTTTCCTTGGTCGCATGACCAGTCATCGCGCGATGTGCAGAAGTGAGCATTAACCAATATTTATAATTAGATATATTTAGGCGCACTGTACATCCCGATCGTAAGAGAAATTGACACGGGTATGAGGAACATATACGGGTGGAGAGTAACTTCTTTTTATTATATATATTTTTCCCGACGCGTTTTAATTTTACATCGTTCTCAATGTATTATTTCTAAAGTATAAATTAAAATTGACAACAACATTGCTTTTACAAGAACGATTGCTTTTTAAAATTATCATCGTTTTGTTGATAATTGTTTAATGATAACATGCGAAAAGTATTATATTGGAATGACGACTAGAAATTTCAGACGACGATTCAATGAACACATGTGAGCATTAAAAATTTAATATGATATATCAACATATGCCAAACACATAAACGAAACCATATGGAAAATAGAAGATCCTCTAGAAATTATCATGAATATTCGTAAAAAAAATTAATAGATATTATGGAAGCAATCAAAATCTACATAGCATATAAAGAAGGAAAACATAATTTATTAAATTACGAAAGAAACCTATTATTACAAGAAATTAATTGGAAAACAATAATTTGAAATCTAATAATATTGAATCCAATAATTACAATTAAAGAATTGATTGAAAAAAGCAATATTGTTGTAAAAATTTTAAATTTTCCTTTAGAACGATGTAATATTTCTTACCCTCTTGTTGGGGGTGGCCGTGGCCTGGTTGTCTCGTCGGTTGGCATGCCAATCGATGGAGTTCAGCAACTTCAGGCGCGGCCAGCTGCTGGTTGGGTGACGGCCTGGGCTTGAGGGCCACCGCTGGCGGGACAGCTATTTGGGGCGCGGCTGTTGGGGGACTTTGGTCTGACCCATTTGCCGATTGACCATAGCTGGTGTTCCAGCAGCTGGTGACAGCCTTTGGTTCGTTTATCCCCAGCAGCTTTTCCATCATGAAACCCCCCGTGCTTCGGAGGGCACGTTAAGCCGTCGGTCCCGACTGCTACTGTCATCTCGTAGCAGTCGTTATTAATGGGATGGCGCAAAACTCCCTCGTAGGAGTAGGTGCCGCAGATTATCGCTTGCGATAATCTACCCTCTGTACCAGATAAGATACCCTCTTGTTGTTCTGTCTCAGATTAAAATGTTATCCATCTTCACCCCCTAGGGAGCATTCTGGATACTTTAGACCAGGGCCGTCCAACTCGTGTACTTCGCCCGCGTGCAACATAAAATGCTCGCGGACAAAGCTCACGGGGGAGATAGTCCAAAACTCAGGAGAGGAGTATTGCCAGACTTTAGGGGGCGATTGCATTAAATGAGGCATTATTTCTTTTGTTACTGATAATTGCTTGTTTTTCGTCTTGCATAACATGGCGCACATTCCTAAAAAGCATAAGATCACTGAACCAGTATTTAAACCGCAGTGGGAGAATATGGGTTTTTTTTTTCATTGTTCACAGATCAGATTCGAAATGCTTAATATGTAACCATGTCCTTTCGGGGAACAAAATAATATAATTCTACCTGACATCGAGAAAATTGTCACATTAAAACGAAGGAAATAAAATGGTAACCTGCCTCTTTTTTTTTTTTTTTTTTTTTTACAATGTCGAATTGATAATTAGCAACTCGACTTTTAGGAACTGATCAACATAAGGTGCAAATAGGGGGGTAAGGAAGATTACCCGCGTGCACGGGCGCTGCCCGCGGACAGAAATCTTGGACAGCCCTGCTTTAGACCTATCTTTTAAAATTTCCCTTGCCCTTGACGTAGAAGCTCTAATAACCTCCTGCTCTGTGTTCAGATGTTTCCAATGCCCGGATAGCTTTTTATCTTTCTGTTGCAAATTTCACTGATCAGTACTCGTTCTTTCTCTTTCTTTGCCAAACACACAAATTTTCGCTAGTCGTCTGGACGTTTTTAGGGAGCTCAAGGGAGACCCGTGTGATTCCTTAGCCTCCTCGAAAACCACTACCTTATCCATGTCCTGTCATTGCATAATCATATTTATGCTCGTTGTTAATAATTCGTTACACCCTCCCTAAAAGAGGTTAATATGATTAATTATGTAGTGCAACACCAATTAATGTGTTAACAAACTTTCAACTCCCCCCCCCCCCTTAGGGGTTGAATTTCGAAAAACCCCTTCTTAGTGCTCACTTACGATTTGTAAAGAACCTCTATACAAAATTTCAAATTTCTAGGCCTTATGGTTTGGGCTGTGCGTTGATCACTCACTCACTCACTCACTCACTCGCTCACTCACTCGCTCACTCAGTTTCTTCTTTTATATATATAGATTAATACTTCCCCGTTAATTATTGTATTTAGCAAATATATTTAATAACAGGTTTCAGAACATCCGACCGTGGAGGATCTTCAAAACTAGAGCTAAATGTTATAGTTGTCCAGTGTTATCGGAGACAGCAGTAACGAAACGAAAGCTGGGAAACAAAGCCAAGCTCTCCGTTTTCAAATCTATCTGCGTCCCCATTCTCACCTTTGGTCATGAGTCTTGGGTAATGACCGAAAGAGTGCGATCGAGGGTACAAGCAGCCGAAATGATATTCCTGAGAGGGGTGGCAGGTGTTACCCTACTCGATAGAGTGCACAACAGCACAATAAAGGAGTCTTTAAACGTTGAGCCGCTACTTCTTCGCATTGAGAGATCTCAGTTGCGCTGGTAAGGCCACATGATACGGTTGCCGCAAACTGGTCTACATAGGCAGTTGTTACTTTCCAAGCCGGTGGGTAAGAGACCAAGGGGTCGCCCTAGACTAAGTGGCTAGACTACATGGAGAATTTGGGTTCGAGTCGCTTGGTATTACCATGGAGGACATGCGCCTAATGGCGGAAGATCGCGATCGCTGGAGATCATCCATAGGGCTGCTGCCCTCGCGACCCTAACGGATAAGCGGGTTTGAAAAGTGAGTGAGTGAGTAAAAATAATTCGTTTCTAGGACCGTATGACTTATGACCACATATTCCCCACAGCGAGATGAAAATAAAAGTACATATAAACATGGTTCGGATTCCGCAGTTAAAAGTGAAGTTTCAGCATCTGTTTTTGTACTCTGTGGATTTATATGATCATAAGAATGAAAATATTTAGCATATTTTCGCTAACGAAGTAATAAAATTGAAAACTTGAAGAATATTGTTAAGAAAAGAATAAAACTAACATTAAAAGAAATTTTGATGAAATCGAGAAAGCATTTCAACTAGTTTGCTTTTTTTTATATAAATATAAACCATCATATTATTCTTCAAATTTTGTAAACTACACAGAACCATTTTACCTGAGATTACGGACTACAAGACTCAATCTCATCAAGTAATGAATCAGTCTTTGTATTGTAGGTATTAATAGATTTGATTGAGGCTTTACAATATTGACACGACAAGTTTCGGCTTTTATTCCCGCCTTTTTTTGAAATGATTTGCATCGATTTATTATTTACAACACCGGTTCTCAAAGGATGAAGCGTAAAATTTGCGTGGCTATGTTGCAAAAAAAAAATTAAGGAAATATAAATACAAAAGAGGCATTGCATACTAGATATTTTGGAAATGTTATTTATTAACCTTATATTATTCCGCATTAATAGAAAATATTAGTGCCGTAATATTTTCCATGATAAAAAAGTGTTCCGCGAAGTTGAGAATCCCTGCTTTACAATGTAAATACTTTCTTATGTACATTTGAAAAAGGTGGGAATAAAATCCGAAACTAGTGGTGTCAAATTTCAATTTGCACCATGTTGTATTTAAAGACTCAATCAAATTTTTCAGTCTCATAATAACTTTTCTAAACTCAAGTGGTATTAACATTATTTCATTATTTTTTATTTGTCTACATTTAATATAATTATTTGTCTACATAAAAACATACATTTTTATTAATACATCATGAAAGGGTAAAATGTTCGATGATGGTTACCGAAATTCAATCTTCTACTAATTGTTTATTAACAAGATAATGACAACATTGTTTATTAACATTACTTTTAAAGCATAATATGTAATAAATATTCAAGTGAAATTGAAATAATAGAAATGAAAATGTATTTTCGGTGGTTCATTTTAATATTAAAGACTCAGTTTGTCATTGTGGAAATCTTTCATGGTCGCTTTAACCAAACAACCATTTCCATTTCTTGAAGCCTTTGAATTTCCTTCCTTCCGCTTTCTCATTTCCTCCTTTATCACCTTGTCCTGGATCTTTTGGTTCTATTTTTTAAATAGAAACGTTTAAAGAAATTATTGTTAAATTGCATCTTAAGCGTTTAAAAACTGAATTAAAATCAAATCTAGCTTAAAAGTAAATTCTAAAGGAGAGCAGGGGCAACACCTCCTAGAAAGAAGGCCTGCGCAGGAAACTTCACATTGCTACATCATCATAAGAAGTCATTGTTAATTACATTTCTACCAATAATTATGACTTTTTATGACTTTCTCGTATGACGTTTCCGTACGCAGGCTTTCTCTCTAGGAGCGGTGGGGGAGGTCATGATGTCCCCAGCGCCAATCTTGATACGGCGAAGACAAAATATGAGAAGCCGGGGAGAAAAAATGAAAACCATTTTACCATTATTATGACATTGCGGAGAAACTTTTATGTGTGGTCGAAGTGCACTTAAGCTGTATAATAAATCTTAAATGGACAAGAGGTATTGAATTTTCTTTTCATTGAATTTTATCCACAGTTTCATTCTATTTATTAATCTAAAGCCGGTTTCTCAAATTCCTCGCGGCACGCGGTTCTGGGCGTATCCGTCGCTTTCGCCTGGAGTGCCTAGCCGTGAATTATTTCCCGAACTTCTCGTAGTTGTACCCGGGCGGCTGCGGCGGCAATGGCAATGGTTCAACAACAATGGAGAACAATCGGAGAATGTACGGTAGGAATTCTGAGAAGCACGTGCGACCCTCAACCAATCTCGTAGCCAGGTTTGTACTTGTGCAATCTCGGATTGCAGCAGCAGCCGCTCTGCCTGCATACTCTCTCTGAGGCACTTTCTTTTCACGAAACGTGGAGCGCTTGCGGTAATTGCCACCTTTTGGAAGTCCGCCTCAACCCATGGGCCTAGCCAGGATTTATGTTAGGAGAGGCAAGATAGGGGCAAATCATATACATATTTGAGAAAATTATATGGAAAAGTGCACTATATACTCTGACTTTGTCTAATAAAGCCAATACCAATACTCCAAAGTTTCGTCATGCACGTCTTATTTTCAGTAAAATTAAAGTATTTTTATATAGGTTTTCTTGATTTAGTGGGGGGGGGGGGGCAAAAGCCCCGCTCGCTCACCCTTGGCTTGGCTATGTCCATGTCACAACCGCTAGCTATTAAATTGCGAAACAGGCTTAATGTGTTTGTTTAATTCGACCTCTGAAACAGTGACTCCAGAAGTTTTTACAAATTCATATAATTTTTAATTACCAAATTACAATGAAACATCAGGATTTAAAAATTAAATATTAAATAATAAAAGTACACGAATTAATATCACGTTTTCTCTCAATGCCTTATACTATATCATACAATTTTGTGGGGGGGGCAGTTTTTTTTACAATTTTTAATATGATTTCAAGGTGTTGGTCTTACAGTTCATTTTGTCATGAGCAGAAAATCAGCGAATTGTTTTTTTCCAAAACTTACTTTACTATTGCATAATGGAAATTTATTACCATCAATTCCAATTGCTTACTCGATGCCAAGAATTTTAAGCGAATCTAACTCTTTCATTATACAGAATATTTACTAAACATACGGCAAAAATTCAAGGGATGATTCTTTGGGTTATTTTAAGAAACTTTTGCCCTTTGATGATTTACGGAATGTTAGAAGCGCAATGAGACTAAACTTCGCTTTCTTAGCCTTGTTAAGCGAATATTGAACATGGTCGTTCCATTTGAGCTCGGAGTCAATCACAACTCCGAGGTACTTATAATTTTTAACCCACTCAAGCTTCCTACCATATAGGATGAGGGGCCTTGGAGGGTTTTTCGTTTGCGCGTGATGAACATCACTTTACACTTGTTAATATTCAGCTGTAAGCTGAGAACCAGCTCTCACACTGGTGTAAAGCTTTCTGTAGACGGCTGATGACGTGGACTGGATTACGTTCCCAAGTCATGATGGAACCATCAGCAAACAAGGTAAGGATTGCACTTTGCAAACTTAGGAAAGTCGTGGATAAAGAAATTAAACAAGGAAGGCCTTGGTGAACACCAGTATTAACATCGCAAGGGACAGACAAGGAGTCACCAATCTTAACACATAAGGTCCTATTTGTCAGAAAGGAGCGAACAAAGGCAATTAGGTCATGAGGTAAGCCACAAGTAATCATTTTGTAAATGAGTCCATCATGCAAGACTTGATCAAAGCCTTTTGAACGTCAAGAAAGACGATATCAACAAACATAGAAAGATTGAGAGGACTGTTCAAATCAGCAACAAGCCTCCATTCCTGGAGCTGACAGGAGTGACCTGTGCGGAAGCTGAATTGTTCTTCACGAATAAGGTTGTTTGCCTCGCAGAAGTCGTTGAACCTCTTGAGAATAGTTCGCTCAAAGACCTTGGAGAGCATTGGCAGTAAGCCTATAGCTGATGGGAAGAGCAGGATCAAGTTCCGGCTTGGGAATAGTGAGGATGATTGAGTCCTTCCAGTCCTTTCGTGCCTGCTCATTCGTGTCAGATGCAGATATGGAGGCTTGTTGAAGATCTGAGCACCCCACTGAACTTGTCAAGGTACTGTGGTATGTTTTTTCTTGATGTCAGTAAGGCTTTCGATCAAGTGTGGCACGAAGGGCTAATCTACAAGATGATTAGAGACGAGTTTCCTCCTGATTTGATTTTGATAGTGAAATCCTTTCTTAGCGACAGGTTCTATCAAGTTAAAGTTGGCGAAAATTCTTCACTCCCCGCAAGGTAAAGGCCGGTGTCCCACAAGGCTCTGTCCTTGGGCTCGTTTTATTTAATTATTTTGTACATGATTTCCCAAAACCAGAAAAATGTAATTTATATTTCTATACTGATGATACTGCCAACATGGCATGGGCGCACCAGCATTCTTACGTTATCACTCGTCTGCAGAACGCCTGAAAAAATTTGAAAACTGGTTTAATTACTGGAAACTGAACCTTAACGTCGGAAAATACAAAGCTATGTACTTCAACAAAAAGCTTAAGCGCCCCCCGGATTCTCTTATCCTATTCAATAAGGAACGCGAATGAGTCGACAATTACAGGTACCTTGGCGTTATAATCGACTCAAGACTCTCCTGGAACTTTCACGTGACTTAAGTTCTGAACAAAGCAAAGAAGGCTAAGTACAGCCTACTAGCTCTCCGGAGGGTCTAGGCTGAGCTCATCGACAAGCAGTCGACTGTTGACAAGTATCGATGGTTATGTGGTTAATGACGCATTTGTCGATTCGAGCTAGCATGAACACGACTTGTCTACAGTGACTACAGAGTCTACAGTGTACAGACTCTACATCGTCGATTTTCTAGTGTAGACTTTGACCATCGACAACTGCCTTATTCTTGTCTACGAGCAGTCGACTATGCACTTGGCGATCGTTATTTCAGAATTTAGCAACAGATTTCTTATTAAAATCTTTTTTCCTTCGTTTCAGGCCTGCAGGCTAAGTACACATAGCTCAAGAATACACATTTTCTAAAAATATTAACAAAAACTTGTTTAAAAATATTTACATACATGAAGTACTCTCTTGTGCTACGAAACTTGAACTGTGAAAATAAAAATATAGTATGTCCACAGGTATGTGTTTATGTATGTATTTATGTGTATACATGGATAAATGTGTAAAATTATGTCTAAATGTGTGGAAACTTGTGTATAAATGTGTAAAATTATATGTAAATATGTGTAGAAATGTGTAAAATTTCGTAACCGTGCGTATACCGTTAAGCCATATGCGTGTAAACTTGTATATTATGTGTTAATTTGTGTACAAATATGTAAAATTATGTGTAAATGTGTGTAAACTTGTGTATATCAGTGTATATCATCTAGCCATACGTGTGTAAACCTGTGTATAAATGTGTAATATGCCACTTATCGACGGTTAGATTTGTCGAGATCGACAGCTTGTCGATGATTTCAGCCTAGACCCCCTTGGTCGAAACAGTACCCTCAGCATCGACAATAAGCTGCCACTGTACAAGACGATGATTCGGACCATCCTCCTCTATAGAAAGCCTGCGTGGGCAAACATATGTAAAAACAGATGGAGTTAACTCCAGTCGTTCCAGAATGTCACACCGAGGACCATTACCCAGCATGGAAGAAGGACCGTAAAAAATCATTACATCCACTCGGATCTGAACATAACTCACCTTGATAAGTGTGTCCAAGATCTCCTGATGAACATGGTGCAGACGATGAAGAGCCATGACAATGACCTGGTGGCTGGAATACTAAACAACCTGATGGAAGTGGCATACAAAGTATAGAAAACCGAGACATATTCTTGATGTCAACTTCTAAGATATTGGCAACGTTTCCTTCCCGGTTATTGGAAGATATGATACCACCCACCCCCGCCCCCTCTCCCAATCTTCTGACAATCGTCAATCTTTTTATTTTTTCATAATGTGAAAGATCTCTGGGGTTAGTCAGGCTTCTTGCCTATTTCAGTGTATTTCATGTGGAAGTGTAGAGTGAGCTTCGTGAAGGCACTGCTTTCGTCCCACCCGAAGAAATGTACACTTCACTGTTCGATTGTCGATTGTCCATATCTCTGGATGACTTAACTAGGTTTCATCTGGCTTCTTGCCTAGTTCAGTGTACTTCCCGTGGTTACTTTCTGGACGAGTATGGCAGTGAAAGCATTGCTTTCGGACCGCTCCTTTCGTTTTCCCTGCACTGTTTGATTGTCACCTCCAAATCTGGCGTTGAATAATGAACTCAAGGATTTCGACATACGTATACGATGAATAAATTTTTTTTGTGAACAAGAGGTTTTTCTCCGGTTATTATTTTACAAGTAATATTAGGTAATAACCTTTGTCGAAAAACCTTTATCACCCTGTATCTTCGAAACAAAACCTGCATTTCGAAATTCATTAAACAACAAAAGATTCTTAAAATAAACGTCTTGTAATATGATTATGGCTACAAATCATGAGAATTACGAGGGGCGATTGATAAATAAGGTCTCCATGGCTGTAACTTTTTTATTTGTTAACCGATTTTCTAAATTCTTTTTGTATCTTATACTCACATTTGTCCTCTATGTAATGCACTATTCACTTTTCGACTTATTCCCCATCCCATTCCACGCATTGCGCCAACGCGTGACTAGTTGGGTGAACCCGTCGGACGGGAATTCCGGAGTTGTTGTCGACACTAGGATTGAATGGCAGCTTTGGACCCTCTTCTGGAGTACGATAACGTCCGCCCGCACACGAGTCACCACACACCAGAGGCGTTGCAGCGCCTACAGTTCAAAGATGAAAAATTGCAGTTCAAAAATGAAAGACTTTACACATTGCGACTTTCACCACTTCCCAAAGAAGAAAGAGCCCCTTAAGGGACATGAGTTGGTTCTGACGGCGAGGTAAACGCTTCCATTCAATCCTGGTGTCGACAACAACTCCGGAATTCCTCTCCGACGGGTTCACCCAACTAGTCACGCGTTGGCGCAATGCTTGGAAAGGAATGGGGACTATGTCGAAAAGTGAATATTGCATTACATACAGGACAAATGTGAGTATAAGATACAAAAAGAATTTTGAAAATCGGTTAACACATAAAAAAGTTACAGCCATGGAGACCTTATTTATCAATCGCCCCTCGTATCAGAGTTTAAAAACGGAATGATAGTAAGACCTAGACGCATGAGACATTCCATTTCTGAAGTAGTGCGGGCATTCAACATTCCTCGATCCATCGTGTCAAGCCAAAGAATCACCCCTTGAATTTTTGCCGTATATGTTTAGTAAACACCATATATAACAGTCATATTTCACGCGCTGTTGCACCCGCATACTGTAATAAATAGTTTTAATTTGCTGCGAGACTATTTAATACTCCAAACACATCTTCAAGGTGTCTGTGCAGGCCGTATAACAACAATTATTATTGCCTATGATGCCCTCGATTTCTGTATATTTTGCAAGTCGAACTGTAATCATTTCACCTTTGTAATCAAAGATACCTGTAAAATAAATCTGTCCTTGATATTTCTTGTTTTTCAAATACTGCAATTTTATTGATCCGCAACGTATTTTATATTTATTAATTTTTTTTAATGCATTATAGTTGAGATTAAAAAAATTTTCTGATATTTTTTTTGGAATCCTTCTTACCAGCGAAGTTTTCAGTAGCTTAGGCAGCCTCTCTAGACCATCCTGAACCACTTTTTTTTGGACTGCATCCCATCTAGCATGTTTGTATCTTCTTCAAGACCCCGAACAAGTTTCTATTAGCATGAACGCAAACTACAGTCCATTCAAAAATATTATAAAGGCCATACACGCGCTAAGAAATGCCGGACAACGTCCTGAGTCAGAAAGCAACATGGAGACCATGTTTTGGGATGCAGGGAAAAACGGGAAACTCCATTAGTGCTTGTACCGGTCATAAATTCGCAGATCTTGGAAAACTACAACTGGCTGTCCAGCAGCTATTCACTACGGTTCTAGGAGGGTCTTGAAAAGATATCACAGCAGTGTCACAAGTGCGTATACCTAAAGGAAGATTATATTGATAGGATGGATCTATCTACCGAGTTGATATGGAAAAATATGAACTTCAGTATGATACCTCTGTCCCCGTACAAAAGTTATTTCATAAAGCTGGAAATTACACCATTACTCTCTAAAAATATAACGAAATAAAGAAAGAGGGTAAAGCCAAAAACAGTGGACACAATCAATAACAAGAAATTAATTTTCCCGAGGAAGGTATAAGAAAATAACGGAATCCCTTTTTATGTCGCTTTTTAACTCCCCCTCCCCAATTTAAAAAATCCATTTAAAAAATTGTAAAAATTGATTTTCTCGAACATAATATCTAGAAAGCCTAAAAGAGAATATCCAATATCTTCTTTCGTTTCTCAATATTTCCGATCGACTGATATATCAAGTGCCATATGTTGCCATAATTCTAAAGACCAAGTAACTGCCACACACACAGTTCCGACCCCTTTGGGACAATTTGGCCCAAACTTAATAGTAATGGAGAACTTACTTAGAGGAATCTACATACAGAATTTCACTCCTTTATATGCATAAATACGCATAGACCTTTTGGTTCCCTCTAAATTTCACCCCCGAAACTCCGACCCCACTGGCTAATCGAAACCAAAATAAATAGTGAAGGTGCACATGCCCGTAGTAAGCTACATTCCGAATTTCAGCCTTCTACCTCAAAAAACGCGGAAATTATGAAGGGGACGGACGGACTGACGGACATTGTGAAACCAATAGTTAGCTCCATTCTTCCGCTACTTAATAATGGATGGAGAAAAACGAATCAACTATACCACACTTTCTATGGAATTCCACCAAGGCGTGAGAAGCTTCGATCCAAATCGCTTGCTGACTACGCATGAGGTTTTTCCAAACATTGGTTACCCCTTGAAGACGACAAACCTTGAAGATCATGGATAACTTTAATACAGCAACATATGTACAATGTCCGCCAGTGAAACGGGAAGATTTGAGGTGGGGTTGGCAGCTCGTGACGAAGTAGTAGGGAACTAAGTCGCCGGCCTGTCATGACCTACAAGGCCTGCCTTTAGGTTTTGTCGGCAGGACGGGTTCTGTATATTGACGCAAGGGGGCAGGAAGCCAACTGATACATGAGGTCAATTGAAGCTAGGGGGCAAAAGTACGCCATGCGGTCAGCGAGGTCTTGGGTCCTCCCCTCCTGCACACGTCTGTCGTCTGCTTGCAATGGATCGTTGGTCGAGTGAACAACGAGGCTACGCAGTTAAAGCATACAAAAATAGCGAGTTTAGTGCAAACGCGACGTGACTTTCGACGGCATTTCAGTATACCGTGCAACTAACCTATTCCGTCAGACAATGCCATTGAAAAATGGATAAGCAACCATGAGCAAACTGATTTTTTTTCTTATTGCAAACAAATGGCCATTCTTTTACTTTCCATTAACACCTTAGAAGTGAACACATTAACGATCCATTGCAAGCAGACAACAGACGTGTGCAGGAGAGGAGGACCCAAGACCTCGCTGCGACACGATACTGAACCCATTGACGCTGCGACCCCCTAGCGTCAATATACTGAACCCATTCTGCCGACAAAACCTAATGGCAGGCCTTATAGGTCATGATAGGCAGGCGACTTAGTTCCCTACTACTACGCCACGAGCTGCCAACCCCACCTCAAATCTTCCCGTTTCACTGGCGGACCTTGTGCATTTCGGAAACTACATTGTCTGTATTAAAGTTTTTTTTGTAAAATAGTGGTTTCGTTTTTCTCCTTCCATTATTATATAACGAAAGTTTTTCATGGATTCCAGAGTTTTCATATAAAAAAGGACATTTGGTTTGTTAAAACAATATTTAAATACCTCCGTTTTCTTTGCCTTTATCTTCAGCCTGTACCATATCCGCTTGAAGCATCAATCCCAAAAGTACGAGGAGGCCGAGAAGGAAGATAACTTTTCTCATTTTCTAGGCTGATAGATGAATGTGAGCTATACGCTAGTTTTGATAACTGATGGTATTCTTTCAGTATATATACACACACAATATTTAGATTTTGAAATATGTAAACAATTTTTTTCTGCTAATTGTTCACATATTTCTCACCTGTTTTTTATCAGATCATGTTTGTTCTTTTTGTAGGTTCCTTACTAATATTTATTTATCACACATTCTCTATTTTTCCTCTTATATTGTATGGCGACGATTCGTTCAATATAAACAGGAAATGACAGCTTTCAAATTTTAATTGGATTTCCCTTATTTCTTATGCCTAATTTCATAAAATATAAAAAAAAAAATGGTTATCGATCAATTTCAATTTCCTGCTTCCTTTCTCTCAGTTACGGATGAGAAAGTGGCAAAATTATTATTTACTTGTTATTTTGGAAAAACCAAACTCGGAGCCAAGTGCTAAAGGCAGACCCAAGAGAGGGTCTCAAGTGCAGGGAAGGAAAACTTATACGTTGGTGGAAGTATTAATCTTTTGGTGTAGGAATTTCCTTACCATGTGAAAATTGTTCGGAATTCTGGTTATCTGCAAGGTGTGGTATTCATGTGTGTTTATATTCAATGTTGTATAGTAAATAATACAGAGTCGAGTCACATTATTATTCCACCAGCTATTATTATTCCGAATAATCGCCTTTAGCGGCACGGACAGCAGCTAGACGGCGTGGGATTTAATAAGATTCTGGTAGGTTTCTACTGGTAGCTGTTGCCATGCAGATTGTAAAGCATACGATTGCTACTGAAGGGTACGCGGTGGTTGTTCCATAGCACTCACATGACGATCGAGGTGATCCCAAAGGTTCTTGATTGGGTTGAGATCTGTGAATAGGGGGCCAGGGTATACTTGGAACCCTTGGTCGTGTTCCTCAAATCACCCCCGAACAATTGCAGCCGTATGACACGTCGCATTGTTTTGCTGGAACATGCCATCCCCCTCTGGGAAGACAGTCATCATGTACGGGTGTACTTGATCTGCAGTTATGGATAAATAACCGAATCGGTTGAAAGTGCCTTCCACAGGTATCAGTGGGCCCAGACAATGCCATGAGAACACACCCCACACGATTACGCTGCCGCCACCAGCCTGGATTCGTCCAACAATGTTGCAAGATGCTTGTTCTCGGAGGTTTCTCGCCCCACCCGCCAACGGCCGTCACTTCTGTGGAGAGGCAACTTCTGTGGACTTATCGGAGAAGGCAACCTTTTTCTAGTCAGAAGTGGTCCAGTTTTTGTACTGTTGGGTAAATTGAAGCCGTTTTTGGCGATGAACCTGTACTGTTGACTATCTGGTTATCTATGTGTACAGTCATCCCTCCTATAAGTCATTCGTACCGCGTTATATGGAAACCGTGTTATACAGACAGTTTTGCGTCGTAATTGGATAAATATAGTCAATTTTGAGGTTGGCATTTTTATTGACATGACGACTTGAACGGCTTGGTGGCGGAGGTTCTTTTATTGTAAGGGTGCTTTTGCTTATGGTGGCAAACCAAACAAATTTCACAGTTGTTAGCAATGATATTAGTTGAAAGAATGGAAGGAAAATTCTGCGATCTGGATTCCAACCAGGAATCACGAGTATCACGCTCGACCTCTATTAACTGGACTATCACTGTCACCAAGGGTCTTAAAGACCACCAAATAGTCAAGATGGAAAGCCCAATGATCGGGAATTTCTTCTACCTAACCATCAGAACGTTTGATAAACACACATAAGAAATAATGAATGAGAACTGAAGCTAATTCTCCAAACATCAGGTAATATTATTTGAAAAAATTGAAGCAAAAATTCTGCGACCTGGATTCCATCATCACTACTTGGTGGTCCTTAAGACATCTGGCGGCAGAATGACTGTACAGTGTCTGCGATAGCCCAGTTGATAGAGGCGTCGAGCGTGATACTGGTGTTTCCTGGTTCGAGCTCTGGCAAGTGTTGCAAGAGTATGGAGTGGATGGGCAATTACTGGTTGCTATCATGTCTCTGTACGAAAGCTCTGAGATGTGTGTCCGGATAAATGGCATTAAGTCAAGACCGTTCACCGTGGGTGTTGGACTCCGCCAAGGGTGCGTACTGTCGCCCATCTTGTTCATTATCTTTATGGACTGGATAGACAGGGGCAGCCGAGGTGATGAGCGTGTTTGTGTGGGCGACTGCCTGGTGGAGAGGTTGCTCTTTGCGGACGACCTTGTCCTGCTTGGGTCTTCTCGCACGAACCTTCAGCATGCACTAGACCGGTTTGCAGCCAAATGTGAAGAAGCTGGGATGAAGATCAGTGTGGCTAAAACCGAAGTTCTGGTTCTTTCAAGACAGCCTGCTCAGTGCGCTCTCCATGTTAGGGGAGCCTCATTGAGACAGGTGGAGAAGTTCAAGTATCTCGGGATTGCATTCACGAGTGATGGACGGCAGGAGAAAGAATTGGATGCTCGGATCGGTGCAGCAAGCTGTGTCAGACGTGAACTGTGGCGATCCGTGGTAACGAAACGAGAGCTGGGTAACAAAGCCAAGCTCTCAGTCTTCAAATCTATCTTTGTCCCCATTCTCACCTATGGTCATGAGGCTTGGGTAATGACCGAAAGAGTGCGATCGCGGGTACAAGCGGCCGAAATGAGATTCCTGAGAGGTGTGGCAGGTGTTACCCTACTAGATAGAGTGTACAGCAGCACAATAAGGGAATCTTTAGGTGTTGAGCCGCTACTTCTCTGCATTGAGAGATCTCAGTTGCGCTGGTATGGCCACGTGATACGGATGCCGCAAACTAGTCTTCCTAGGCAGTTGTTATTTTCCAAGCCGGTGGGTAAGAGACCAAGGGGTCGGCCTAGAACCAGGTGGCTAGACTAATGGAGAATCTGGGTTCGAGTCGCTTGGATATTACCAGGGAGGACATGCGCCTGATGGCGGAAGATCGCGATCGCTGGAGATCCTCCATAGGGCTGCTGCCCCCGCGACCCTAACGGATAAGCGTGTTTGAAAAGTAAGTAAGTAATAATATTATATGATGTTTGGATAATTAGTTTCAGTCCTCATTCATTATTTCTTAGTTGTTAGTGATCGCATGAATGCTACTAGACCAAGAGCTACTCCAAGTTTACCTTATTCCATTTCATGCAATGTAATGTCACAGATGATCTGATCTTCCAACATTTTGCCATACAGCAAAAACAACAACAACAAAAAAAAAACATGGTTGGTGAATCAAAATACCATAACTTTAGATTGGCCAGCATGCAGTTCTAATATAACCCCATAGAAAATCTACGGGGTGATCTTGTGAGGGTTATGCCAATGGAAACAATTCAGTTGCCAAACTACGTGCAGTATTGGATGATATTCCCAATGAAAGACTCCACAAACCAGCAGAAACAATGAAAGACAGAATCTTTCAACTTATTTTGAAGAAAGGGAAGAATACATTACTAAAACCTTTCTATAACATCTTTGCCGTCAATATTTCTCATGTGTTTTACACTTCTATTTTAAAGAATGGTCTGAAAGTTTATAATAGATGCTTATCTCCACTGTTTATTGCATTTATTTTGCTTAAAAGTTCTTTTATTACCTTTTGTTAATAAATCTTGATGTAAACATGAACAAAAAGAAGTCGCTTTTGTAGTGTTTCTAATTTTTTTATATTACTGTAAAAACATGTTATAATAATTTCGTTTATAGAAGGACTAAGTTGATTTAGGGAATATAACACGCCTCATTCGTATAAAACCGCGTTATGAGCGACTTAAAATTAGTACAATTAAGCCGTACCGTATTTTATAAGCAGCTGTGTGACGCAGATGGATAAATAAAGTCATGCGATCACGCAAACGCCCATAATATCGTTACCCCATTTGTTGTAATGTTGCATGGTTTCTAAATTTATAGGAGAATTCCTTGATAAGTGAAACTGAAAAATTGCCATATACGTGCATGAAAAACACAAGAATTCACCATTATTTTGATCATAAACGTAATAGGAAAACTCATGTTATATATAAATTGCTTATAATTAGATTAATTAAGGGAAAGGGGAAGAATGAAAGTTTTTCGTATATTTTATTGAATTCGAATTGAAAAATTTTAAATATGCTAAGTCAATAACGATACCTTTATCGTTCGTTTTAAAAAAAGTTTATAGATCATAGTTTTTACCTTTTCTGGAGGATAAGCGTATTCGACAAACTAGAAATCTAGCCTAGCAAAGGATATGTTGTTCAGCAAGTGTTCGGTAAAAGTCGTGACATCACACAGAATGAGAAATCGCAATTGGTTAGCGCGTTGGCGGTCCGAGCCAAAGGTTCCTGGTTCGAATCCAGGCTGCGGAATTTTCTTTCCTATTTTTCATCATTTTTTAAAGGCTCACAATGGATGGACCTCTCCAAGGATGCCGCTGCTAGTCTAAATAATTTCTTACTCGGGGTCCTAGAGGCTTATATCACATTTCTTGTATATTTGCTATATTTTTTTAGTACCACACTACAACTTTACGAAATTTCAGGATTTTAGCCCTCTTTGTTCAAAAGATAAAAAAGGAACCATGAAATTCATACAAGTGGCCCTTGAGGGGCCCCGGGCCACCCTAAAAGATTCGCTATATTTTTCGAATCGTCCTCTGTATAGGGCCTACGTGTATACAAAATTTCAAGCCTCTAGGTCAATCCTTTCAAAAGTTATGGCGTGTGACATACACACTTACAAAGTATATACATACATCTGTACCGTCGTTAATAGGGTTTTAGATGATGCTAAAACCCTAAAAACAACAACAAAACTTTTTGCTATGGCAACAAGTAAACAACGGAGAAACAGTTGCCATTGTTCCCAAAACAATGGCCAAACAAGAGCTCCTGGCATTAACATACTCTCCCGACCTGAAAAGGTTGACGTAAGATAAATTTATAAATCTTACAACGAGTATAAATCAAAGAATTACAAATTGAAAGTGGGAAAGTTAAGCACAGAAAAATTCATTGAAAAAAACAAACAAACAAACACACAGCAGAACAACTTACTGCTCTGTAGGAAAACAAAAAGAATTGTGTCAAGTGAAATGCCTTCCATAATGTTTGCAGATATGCATTTGCGAAAACAGACGTAGGAAGACCCCAAAAGACTGCAATTCCAGGATACGAAGATTGCAGTTGCGGGTGCGAGAAAGCAGACATCGAGGAACGATGAATGCGCGAGACTACTACTTCTCAAGATGAAGATAGTAGTTGCGAGCGAGCGAATGCAGGCATCGAAGTAAGATGACTGCAAGACTGCAACCTCAAAGTAGGATTACAGTTGCGAATAAGCGAAAGCAACATCGAGGAAAGATGACTGCGCGCGACTACAACTTCTGAAAATGAAGATTGTAGCTGCAAGCGAGCGAATGCAGACACCAAACATGACTGCAAAACTGCAACCTCAAAGAAGGAGTGCAGTTGCGAATAAGCGAAAGCAGACATCGAGGAATGATGACTGCGCGCGACAACAACTTCTGAAATGAAGAATGTAATTGCGAGCGAGCGATTGCAAACATCGAAGTATGATGACTGCAATCTCAAATAAGGAGTGCAGTTGCAAATAAGAGAAAAGCAGATGACAATTCACTTGCTTTTCTCTTAGCCAAATAAGAAATTTCAATGAAACATTAAATGTTAGCTGAAATTGAACTAACAAAATATAAGGAAACAGCAGCCATTTGCTATTTAGCTTAACAATCCACAACAGAATAAGACCCAGTATATGAAGAGTGTCAACTTCTTCGACCAATTTTCCTCTTTTATAAATTAAGCTTGCGGCACTCGTTGGAAATACTGTGATGAAGGGAGCTGCAACGAATCTTCATGTAGTTTTGCTGCGGGTGCTATTGAGGAAAATTTGGTAGCGACTGTGCTTGAAATGTTTGTGATAAAGAAGACTTCAGTGGGACTCGTAGCGCTTGCTGTTGCATTAAAGATGGTAACTGTTGCAGCACTTGACATTCGCTTGGTGGGATCGGCAGTGGATTCCAACTGCACCGCGCTTGCTGTGGCAGTGGACACCAACTGGACTGCGTTTGCTGTTGCAGTGGACACCAACTGGACTGCGTTTGCTGTTGCAGTGGACACCAACTGGACTGCGTTTGCTGTTGCAGTGGACACTGGCTCGACGGCATCTGCTGTGGCAGAGGACACAGGCTCGACGGCATCTCCTGGGGCAGTGGACACTGGCTTGACGGCATCTGCTGGGGTAGTGGACACTGGCTTGACTGAATCTGCTGCGGCAGTGGAATCTGGCTTGCTTGCATCGGCGATTGCAGTGGACACTGGCTGGCTTGCATCGGCGATTGCAGTGGACACTGGCTGGCTTGCATCGGCGATTGCAGTGGATACTGGCTGGCTTGCATCGGCGATTGCAGTGGACACAGACTGGCTAGCTTCGGCGATTGCAGTGGACACTGACTGGCTTGCATCGGCGATTGCAGTGGGTACTGGCTGGCTTGCTTCGGCGATTGCAGTGGACACAGACTGGCTTGCTTCGGCGATTGCAGTGGACACTGGCTCGACTGCATCTGCTGTGGCAGTGGACACCGGCTGGCTTGCATCTGCTGCGGCAGTGGACTCTGGCTTGCTTGAATCTGCGATTGCAGCTGCCTTTCATCGGCGATTGCAGTGGACACAGACTGGCTTGCATCTGCAATTGGAATGGACACTGGCTCGATTGCATCTGCGATTGCAGTAGATACTGGTTGGCTTGCATCTGCGATTGCAGTGGACACGGGCTCGATTGCATCTGCTTCCGACATGGAGCCCGATTCAGTGGCAGCTGCTGTGTCTGTTGCCGAGATGCAGTTTAGTTGAGGAGTGGTCGATGCCCCTTCTGCTGAAATAGCGTTCGATTAACTAATGTTCATTGTTATAATTGCTGCGAGAATGGCGTTTGTTGGATTAGCTGGCATTTGTTGATGTGTAACCGACATACACTTGAGTACATATCTCTGGGTGTGCAATTCCATGGTTCATCATCTTGTGAAGGTTTTTGATTCCTAAAGTCTCCAGAAGTTTGACTTGAATAACCATTAGCAGCAGACGAGGATTTCATAGAAGAAACAGTGTTAGTCTGCATGTTACTTGAAGGTTGTGTAATGCTACAATTACTCACTGACGAAGAGTCCACAGATGGAATATTTAGTTTCTCACCAAAAATGCAGCAAAGAATGGTGTTTGGCTTGACAGTGCTGACAAACACGAAAGGATTTGCAGGTGGCAAGTATATGTCTTGGACGCAAGCAGTTGATGCACAGCGCATTCTTTTTTCAAATTCAAATCGAGATCTCGCTGATAACTTTCTTAACGTCGAACACGCATGTAAGTTTACAAGATCAGCATTGCTACAATATACACGACGTTTGCCGGTAGAGGGAGAGTCCGAGCTTACAATCGTTTGCTTTAAATTACGATTGCTTACCGAAGGCAAAGCCCAGGAGGAAATAGGTTGATTACGAATAGTTGCAGCATTGTTAACTGTAGACAGTTCTGTGGCTGGTATCTTCTGGTTTCGTACTCCACTAGGTGAGATCTGTTACGAATTTAGAGCGATAAGGCGAGACCAGACTAGTAAAACAGATCCAACTTGAAAACTGGCAATTGGCATCTCTGAAATATCAGGAATAAAATCCTTGTTTAATTCTAGCTCTAATAGGCTATGTGTATCCGATAATGTCAGAATTTTACTTCTTAGTTCTTTAATATTTTCAGAAGCAGGGAGAAAATTCTTCTGATGTGGAGCTTCTATTGTTATGTTGGAGTACTGGATTTCGCACGCTGCATCATGAATTTGTTGCATTTCATGCACGCTGCATCAAGAATTTGTTGCATTTCAAAAATTCTCTTAGGTTTTGATTTTTGTTAGAGATAGTTCCAATGCGGACGAAAAGATATATCTGATGCGAATGAAGTGGCAATCTGGTTTGCAAGGCTGGCGAAGTATCTATCCGGCTAGAAGGACCATAAATGTTGATGCGGGTTGTGAGAGTTTTCATAACTCTTGCTCAATGTTGAATGGTTTCATTGAGCTCAAAAGGCTGGTACATGATATATAAATTGCGATGATATAAGCGATAAATTGCGAAGATGTGAGAGACAAGTTGCTAATAGATGCGAGACAAATTGCTTCGGTATGCGAGAGGTGAATGTGAGCGAGTAAGGTGCATGTGTAGCGAATAAATACGAGGTTATGCCAGGAACAAAAGAAAGCAGTTCTGGCTTTAATGCAAATGGAATAACAACTAAAATACAAAAGATACAAAAAACAACAACATAACTTTTTGTTATGACAACGAGGCAAGACAGGAGAAGCAGTTGCCATTGTTCCCAAAACAATAACCAAATAAGAGCTTCTGGCGTTAACAGCGCGAAAGTGCATATGTTGTTGCTAATTAGCGCAAATAATGTTTTCAGTCTCTACATGTTTGTAAGCGTCACAGTTACTTGAAGATAGATAGTGAGACCCAAACCCTTCCAAACTCGACCAGCGAGCGGATAATCTCCGTAAGGCTATCAAAACAGGCGACCCGGCAATCTGTCTTAGGGAGTGATCATTCTCTCCGACAACCTATGCCTGCATTTCGCAAAAGTTGTTGCGGATGCACTAGCCAAGAAGAAATGGGAAGTTCTCGAACACCCTCTTTACAGTCCGAATTTATCCCTTTATGACTTTCATCTCTTTGAACCATTGAAGAAATCCTCAAGGGCAATGATTCAAAACCGAGGAAGCAGTTACGGACTAGCTCAAACAGCAACCCACATCTTTTTTCGCCGACGGAATTTCCTCAATGTTGAATGTACAATACTGTTTATTAAATTTTTTTATGTTTCTGTTCCATGCCGTCTTCCTAAGCACCTACTCGAATCCAACGGGCTCCATTTGAACACGCCTCATAACGGGTTTATTAGAGATCCCTGCTATTTTCTTTTAAATAGAGGAGCATTTACTTTGTTAAAATTAATTAATTTAACAAAATACCTCCATTTTAACAAAAGTTGCATTAAAAACAGGAAATGTTGCATTAAGTTTCAATTGAATTTCCGTTGTTTCTTAAGTCTAGTTAAATAAACATTAGTTTCGATTTCCTGCATACCTTACTCTCAGTGATAGAGATATAATTACTATATTTGCGGGAAATTTCCTATAGTCACGGTCATAAAATGGTAAAAAGGTTAATAACTTCAAATCCTAACCAAGACCTAAAAACTATTAATTTAGCCTCTGAGGATATAAGCATATTATTATTATTATTATTATTATTATTATTATTATTATTATACCATAGGAAAACTGTGAGGATAACGAAGATATGCCTAATGACATTGCAAATGGCAGGTTGAGTTCAACTTTAGTCCATGATGATTGTGATACTCCAAGATTCTCACTGAATTAGTAGGTATTGTGAATAATCTATCACTTCAGGTGCAGAAATTACAGGAAGAGGCTGGAATTTTGGTACAAGTGAAGATGGAATTGCGAAAAGAAATAAAAGATTTACGTAAAGAACTGTGTAATCTCTCTCAGCCGACAAATTGGCGAAGATAGGGAACTATATGGTCCGAAGCGTATTGAAAGAAGTTATAAATCTGCCACCGTAAATAACGTAAAAGATATATATAATATGCAGTGAGTCGTTTACCTTTGTACTCATATGGAAATATAATTTCGCCAACAGAAGTGGATAAATAATTAGCGAGTTAGAGAACAAATAAGCAAAATTTAAATATTGATGATGGAATAAAAATTAGGAATCCTGAGGCAGTAAAAGAGAAAAAATTAAGAAAAAAAACTGTGTTAAATAGTAAAACGGAAAAAATAGATCGAGTAAATCAATTGAGGAAAAGCTGACCGAAGAGAGGAAGAACGATAAAGTAAAAAAAAAAAAAAAATACAGGAGGAGCAAAAGGTGGAAAAATTAAAAATAATAATAATAACAGTCTTATCTTTGTCTCAGAAGATATAAAAGAATCTAGGTTAAAATCAATAGGAAGAAGATTCAACAAGAAATATTAAAATCTCCAATAACTATTGTACACTGATTGGAAGAAAGTAATTGGACACTTTCGATTTTAGACGTTTTGTCGAATATCTAGAAAAATACTTGACGAATTATCC
>JAHWFO010003051.1:3318100-3385726 GCA_023313115.1 Rhysida immarginata
TATATAACAAATTACTTTTAAACAGCATTCAAGTAGTCATTTCTTGTCTTTTCAGAAAACAAATATCCGAAGAGAAGGGTTTATTTCTTACGGTGAATTGGAGCGACACGGTAAAACGGTAAAACCAACGTTTGCGCATTTCCACTTAAGTTCATAGTTACCGCGATACGGGTCTAGAATTGAATCATTGACCTTTAATATCATATATATTTGGTTATAAACAAAAATTAAACTACTTTGCAAAAGCATTGGAACATCTTTCTTTGATATATCCTGGAAATACCAAAATAAGTAAAGTGAGTCCCATTCATTTTGTTTTTGCCACCCCAGAGCCCTTGATCAAATATCTCGATTCCGTTCAGCTCATACATCTGAAAAACCTACAATTACTCCTCTTTAATATCAGTTTTGCTTTTTTTTGGGAGAAGCTTAAGGAAGATTTCAGCGATCCTCTACAGGGCCAGTGAAGGGCGTATAACTTTTTGTCCGAAGTTCTACTAAGGCTAGTCTCTCCTGAGATACTGCATACTCTTTTGCTTGGATTCTTACTCGCATAAATAATAACAGCAATTTCAATATCCAAACTATAGATCCAACTACATTGCATTTGTCAAGACGAATGCTTAAACCTTCAAGATGAATTCCGTAAATTATATTCAGTACATTTTCATATCGTTTTCGTCTTATTGTAATCATGACGAATTGCAGTTTTCCGCTCACCAGAAGCATTTACGTTGTTATTCAGTTTAGCGTTGGCAGTGAAATGAGAAATCTCATGAGAGCATTTGACATTCTAATACTGTTATTTTTGGGGTCATTATCAAAAAGTAATGGTTAAAATCTAAAATTTTCGAAAACCTTAAATTTTAAATGATATATTTATTGTTCACTTCATCAAAATCATCTATTGCCTTTTCAAATGACCTCTTTCGTTAGACAAGACGGAATTCAGCTGTCATGAAATCGGGAAAAAAGCAAAACGATCAGCTGTTGGATTAACACGTGGTTCATAAGACCTTCGGCTTCGGGGCTCCAAGATGACATTGTTGTGTACTATTAAATTAATTTAAATTTCGGGTAATATTTAACTGTTAAACAGTAAGAAAAATTTCCGCGACCTGGATTTGAACTAGGGACCAGCTGATTCGAATCCAGGTCACGGAATTTTTTTATGTTAATTAATAACTTTGCTTTATGTTGGAACATTAACTCTAGTTCTTATTTATTAACTTTTCAAAAATGTGCGGTATTAAATGTGGTGGATGCGGATAGCGTAAAGTCAAGCGATTTATCCCTAACGAGGCTTTTCTCGAAGGGTGGTAAACGCGGAGATATGCGGAAGAAAGGTATTCAATAGAGGAGTGGATATTCATCAAAACGATGATCAAAAAGAATACTTTCTTACAAGCGGGTTACATCAAGAAGATGTACGAGCGGGGTGCAATGATAAGCAGTTTACTTTGCGACTTTATTGCATAAAGAAAAAAATGAACAACAAGAAAGGCAAGTTGATAACGTAAAAAACAAAAACCTTATACTGTAGCACGAGAAATAAACAATGGCCATTGTTACCCGTAACCATGATACGAGCTTATGGCGTTAACATTCTCCCCCGGCTTGAAAGGGTTGCTTTCAAAACTCTTGGATAAATGCATGAATATGATGACAGTGTGCATAAATCAATGCAACAATACAAAAAGTTTGCTCTGAAGAGCGGAAAACGCACATTGGAAAACCAAAGCAGAGTAAGCGCGGGAAAGTTAAGCGAAAAACAAAAAACCAGAATAGATTATTGTTCTGTGCGAAAAAACAAAACGAGTTGCTTCAAGTTTTATTTCAACATGTAACATTAAACAACGATGGCTACAATTGCGAGCGACGAAAGACAAATTCGAAGCATGAAGACTTTGGAACTGCAGTTGCAAATGAGAAAAACATCAAACATGATGATTGCGATGAACTACAATCTCGAAGAACGACCACTGTGGTTACGAGCGAGAAAAAAAACAGACATGGAGACTGCGTAAGACTGCGTAAGACTGCAAACACAAAGACGACTGCAGTGCGAATTAGCGAAAAAAGCAAACATCGAAATATGATGACTGCAAAAGACTGCAATTTCAGAATACAAAGATTGCAGTTACGAGCGAGCGAATGCAGACATCGAAGTAAGATGACTGAAAACTGCAACCTTAAACAAGGATTGCAGTTGCGAATAAGCGAAAGAAGACATCAAAGAACGATGACTGCGCGAGACTACAATTTCCGAATATGAAGATTGTAGTTGCAGCATGCTAACTATCATAAAAGGTGATGAATTTAGCTAGAGCCAAACTAAATCCGAAGAAATTATCGAGAAGGACAATGAAATAAATTTCCCCAATGGAAAACTTAGCTAATAAAGAGTAAATACAAAAGTCAATAGACTAAATTCTCAATAAGAAATATTTGTAAATACAAGTTAGCGCTTTATCACAAGTATAAGATAGCGTTTGATGATAAATTGAATTGAAAGTAAGTAAATTTTCATCTGCTCTTCTCTTAACCAAATAAATTCCAATGCAATTGAAGTCGTTGGCGACATTAAATGCTAACTGAAATACAATTAACAAAGCATATAAGAAAACAGTAGCCATTTGCTGTTTAGCTTAACAGTCCACAGCAGCGTAAGACCCAATATCTGAATGAGTGTCAAATTCTTCGATGAATTCTCCTCATCCATCAGGTTAGTCTGCGGCATTCGTTGAAGTACTGCGATGAAGGTTACTGCAATGAATCTTCATATTGGTTTGTTGCGGGTGCTGTGGGGGAAGTTTAGTAGCGACTGCGCTTGAAATGTTTGTGATAAAGAAAACTTCAGTCGCACTCGTGGCACCTGCTGTTGCATTAAAAATTGTAACTGTTGTGGTAGAGAACATTGGCTTGGTGGCATCTGCAATGAACACTGGCTCGAATGCATCTGCGTTTGCAGTGGACTCTGGCGGGCTTGCATCTGCGATTGCAGTGACGTTGGCGGGCTTGCATCTGCGATTGCAGTAGACGCTGGCGGGCTTGGATCTGCTTCCGAGATGGAGCCCAATTCAGTGGCAGCTGTTGTTTCTGTTGCTGAGATGCAGTTTGATACAGAAGCAGTTGATGTATTTGTTGTCGAGATGTCGATTAGTTTAGGGGCGGTTGATGCCCATTTTGGTGAGATGGCATTTGATTCATTAATGTTGGTTGTCGTAATTGCTGCGAGGGTGGTGATTTTTGGATTAGCGGGCATCTGTTTATTGTGGAACCGACATAGAAACACTCGTGTACACATCTCTGGGTGTGCAATTCAATGATCCATCATCCTGTAAAGGATTTTGATCTGAATTAAAATTAGCAGCAAGAGACGATTTCATAGAAGAAACAGGTTTAAACTGAATGCTACAATTGGCAGCAGAAGACGATTTCATAGCAGAAATAGATTTTGTCTGAATGTTGCTTTGAATTAGCTTACTATTACCACTACTCCCCAATAAAGAGTCTGTGGATGGAATAGTTGGTTTTTAAGCGGCGCTGCCAGCGTTCTTTAAATCGAAATCGCTCTTTGATGGCGAGGCCCTGGAGGAAATAGTCTGATTACGAAAACTTCCAGAAGTAAGGTCCATAATATAATTGTTAAATGGAGAAAGGTCTGTAGCGGGTATCTTCTGGAGCGATGAGGCGAGACTGGCGCCGTCGAATATGTCCAACTTGTTCATGTATAATTGACAGTTTTTAGTAGTCAGGAATGAAGTCCTCGTATGCTGATAGCTCTAGGAGGTTGCGAGTGTTTAATAAGCTATCGATTTTACCTTGTAGTTCCCTTATAATTGTGGCTGCAGCAAGAAAGTTCTTCTGCTGTTGTGCATCTATTGGTGTTGTAGCGTAGAGGATTTCATAGGCTGCATCATTGATTTTTTCCAGTTCATGCATGAGCATTGCGATGGTTTCTTTTGCTTCTGTTAGTGTTAGTTCCATATTGGCCAGCGGATAAAGCGGGCAATCTGGTTCGCAAGGCGAGCGAAATAACCGTACCACAAAGCGGTCGAAATAAGAAATCCGACACGGGTAAAGCGGGCGATCCGGCTTGGACAAACCATAAAATGCGGGCGAAGCGGATATCTGGGCGATATGGCTCGGAAGAAGCGCGAATCCGGCTCGAAGGAACAAAAATGTGCGGTATTAAAATGTGGTGGATGCGGGTAGCGTAAAAGTCGCCTTCCATACACGTCAAGTTTATTGAGTTTGGTTCGCTGGTTTGAACGCTACAGCCATTTTTTAATGTTTAGAAAAAAATTAATATCTCTAAAAAGGCTTATCCAATTGATATAAAAATGACGCTAAGGCACAATTTAAGGAATCCTCTAAGCATGTATCGTTTTTATTTGGTTCTGCTATTAGCCGTTTCAGAGCAGTTACCTGCACAAAATTGGTCTCAAGGTGCGGCCACACAGAGCGCAACGGACGAGACGGACGCTACTCGTCCAAAATATATGCGCCTTTATTCTCTATGGACGCGACGTTCTAGACATTTTATTTGCGCAAATATTTCTGGACGTCCAAAACGTCCGTCGTGGACGGTCATGCGCAGTAGACCAGCAATAGTGATTTGTTCATCGCCCGCAGCTAAAACCGAGCCGATGCGACGGATGCTATGTTCGCTAGTGTTACCGCGATCAGAGATGCAATACTCGATCGATCAAGTACTCGATCATACCCAAGTATTCGAGTATTTGAGTATTGATCAAGTATTTTTTTAAAACATGTAAAGTAAAAAGAAAAAAAAAACAAAAAACAACAATAACAACAAAAAACATTAAATAAAATCATTTTAATGGCAATAATGAACATTTATTTTTATGAAATAATTACAAACAAATTTATCACATTATTCATTTTTGTTTAAAAACAAAATTTCATTAACAAGCTTCGGTTTAATCCTATTCCTTTTCTTACTAATCAACTCTCCAGCTTTAGAAAATAGTCTCTCTGATGGAACAGAGCTGCATGGGATACACAAATATTCTTCTGCCAAACTTTTTAAAACAGAATCACACTCATTTTGCCAGTAAATTAGTGGATTTTTATCTCTAGCAATATTTGTTGTATTTAGATAAGATTTTAGTATAACATCAGAAGTTCTTTGGGAATTCTGTAATCTTTTAATTGTTTGCAATTCTATCATCAAATTTTTTCCAAAATCTAAACTTTTGACTAACTTCTTCAGTCTCAGTAATATTTATCGAGTCAGTATCAGTGTTATTAAATTCATATGAACTTAAGTTCTGAAGATTATTTTCATGAGATCGTATTTCTTGCTTTAGTAATTTTACAGCATAATCAACATTTTCTCGACTTTTAAATCCACTTAACTTGAATCTAGGATCCAAAAGTGTAGCAATATTACATACTTCATTTTTTTCAGTATTATAAAACCGTTCTCTCATTTCGTTTATCAAATTAAAGCCCAATATGCATGGGCAGTTATCATTGGCATCTTTCACATTTGACTGGAGCAAACCAATAATAGGCAAAACCTTTGAAATAGTTACATCAGATTCACTTGAAATTTCAACAGTTGCAATTTCAAAAGGTTTTAAGATATTTATAGCCATCATTGTGCCGGGTCTCTTGCATAGGTCCAACAGCGCTTGAAATTACTTGCTGATCAAAGTCAGCCCAAATATCTTCTGATAGATTGTTTACTTCTGATGAGGGCTGCTGCTGCTCCACGACTTCGTAACCAGAAATGAATCTGAGTTCGCGTTGAACGCGTCTAACTGCTAATTCCCCACGTTCCAAAAAGCACATTTTCTTGAACCTTCAATCCAAATAAGATGGTGTTGTCTACTGCAAGAGATGGTGTTGTCTCGATATTTTTGAACCTTCCTGTGAGGCCAGCGATCAACTTTTCTCTTATTGCTTGAACAGCTTTGCACTCATCACTTCTAGCAGAAGCTGTCAATCTCTGCAAATTACGAACTGTTGGTACTAATTACTTTTGACAGGGAAACTGATGCCTCAGATGACATTTCTGCCGTAACGACATCAAAAGGTCGAAGAAATCCACATAGATGTACTATAGTCATCGATGTTTGATGTTAACATCGAACATCGCCCAGCACTATCGCATATAATTTTTACGTATATAGGACTAAATTGTTTAAAGAGACTAAATTGTTTAAGTAATTTTTTTGTGATATCAATAACACATATCGTTTTCACAATAATTTAGCAGGAATAAAATTTAAAAAATCTGTAATCGTCATATATTATTTGGTGATGACGCTCCTCGTTCATGGATGCACAAAACGATCGGTCAAATGACGCTCCATATAATAAGTAGCACTACTAATAAGTATAGTTTCTTTCGTCCATGGCGCCATCTTTGATCGAAATGGCGGAAGCACAAGCAGTACTCGAGTACTCGATCTAATTCAATCTAACATCGGTACTCGAGTATCGATCGATCTGAGTATCGATCGCGGCAACACTAATGTTCGCTCCGATTTGTTACAACTCTGTTTGTTTCATTGCTTATTTGAAGATTTACGTAGAGAGAAGAAAAATTTAAATTTATAAGAAATAATGTTTATTACAGTTATAATGAATTAATATAATTATAAATATTGTAATTAATTATAAATATTACGATATAATTATAATTATGCAATAAGCTTATGTGTTTTATTCAGTTTTTTTATGCAATATTAATTCATCATCATCCACCATAGGATTTGTAGCTTTCTAGATTAAGAAAAGGAAATAGTCTCCAAATTGTTAGCTCAGCTCGTGAATTGTGCAAATGCAGTCAGTTACATTCTGGATGAGTGTTAGAATATCCATTTTCAACGTATTCTGAACTATAACAGGGGAGTCATGTTTTTTAAGTATTTAATGAAGTTATGACATCCGAGACATCAATAAATTTTTTCCAGATCTTGTCATTTTAGAAAGTTTTCTCATTATTAAGAAACCATTGCTGTGATAAATGACGTAGCGGATATTCAAATTGCCATGACAGATTTCCTTTACATTGCTGTTTCATCTTTAACAACAATTATGTATTTACGATATACATATTGTTGTTATAATGACTCGCTTAATTGCTATATTTTTTATTAATTGTTAGTCATTTTTTAAATTTTTTTGTAAATTTTAATTGGAAATCAATAATTACCGATCAACTTGTAATAGATAAATGTATTCATTTTTTTTTTTACCTATAATAATCCAGTGCTGTTTATAATATTTGTTATTGGATTTGCTATAGATTTAGAAATTATAGTCTTTCAATGATGCAAGATGTTTAAAATATAGAGCTTATTCATGAGCCTTACAATATGGCAGCACCAGCTTCAGCTCCGACTTTGATTGGCGGCAGCAGCTTCAGCTCCGTCGTTGATTGGCAGCTGAAGCTGCCACTTCCATGTTCTATACCAGTTTCACGCTGTGATTGGTTGTTGCGGAACGACGTCACTCTGTTTCATGCTCTATACTGGCATGAGGTAAATGGACATGATTTCATTGCTAATTCATGTTAAATAGCCAAGACACATTTACATGATGAACACTTTATTTCGAAATTTCTTGATGTCATTTTCTATACCGGTTGGCAATATATTTATTATGAGTTCTGTGTAAACATGTTTTCCATTAAATATTTGTTAGGCCGGAAATAAAATAGCATGGTGAAATGTTTCGTAAATAAGTAAAATTAAAGAAGAATCGTTTTATAAATAAATAAAACATTCCTCCGCTACTTGCAGGGGCTGCAGCACCCCCCCCCCCGAAATTGGCCACCATGTCAACTAAATCTGTTACATGAGGGGGCTCTCCCCATAAGCAGGTTTGGGCCAGCCCCCCTCCGCCCCCCACCCCCAAATAAATTTCTGGGTACGACCCTGGCTACTTATTAATAATATCTTATAGCTCATTTGCTCACTATTTGAAAATTTGTAACTAGGCAATATAAATGATGAACAAATGTATAAAAAATAGTAAAACTATTATCCATCCATCCATCTATACAGGGTGTTTTTGAATTGAGTACAGATTTTTTGGGAGATGATACAAGAGGTCCTTAGAAGTATTTTTTGTCATATGAACATGGGGTCCCCGCAGCTCCGTTTACTTACAATACTGCATTGAACAATCAAATGACACCGGGATGCAGCGTGCGTTGGTTGGCCTAGATTTTTTTTATTTTTAACAATTAACACAAGCAATCTACTGTAATAACTTTTAAAGTAATTGTTTGCAAAGAAATTTCAAGGTGCACGTACTTGTTTGTTGAAAAGTCTTAGGACAAACTTCGTCAAGGAGATTCCATGGTATCCAACCCCTTTGTAAAATACGATTAGTCCATATGTAAATGAACTAATCGCATTCTGGGAAAGCAGTAGGTAAAGATTTGTTTTAAAAAGTTCACGTGATGTACTTTTTACATGTGTAAAGTTAAACAAACAGTATGAATCGTTTTACATGGAATGATTATGCAGACATGCATCTGTGTCTCGGTGCTGCTGGTACCATGGATAGTGCAAGGCGTTTGTATGCTGAACGTTATCCCAACAGAATTCTTCCCAATTCACGAACATTTAGTGCAGTAGATCGTCGTCTAAGAGAAACAGGCGCATTCGCTCATGATAATCATCAGCGTGGACGTCGTCGGTGATTACGCTCCCCTGAATTAGAGGATGAAGTTTTGGAAAGGTTTAACCGAAATCCATCGACAAGTACTCGTGCGGTCGGAGCTGCTTTGAATACTAGTCATACCACTGTATGTAACATTTTACATGACAACCTGCAACATCCGTTCAAGCTTCGAAAGGTGCAGGAATTATGTCCCAATGATCATGGTCCCCGGCGTGCTTTCGCGGAATGGTTTATGCAGCAACAGAATAGGATTCCAAACTTTCCTTCCTACAGATGGTTTTGTGGACAGGTGAGGCAACGTTTACGCGAGAGGGAATGTTCAATAGCTACAATAGTCATCTGTGGTCTCATGTCAACCCATGTGTAACACATATTAACAGTTTTCAGCATCGTTTTTCGTTGAATATTTGGGCTGGCATGATTCACAATGTCCTGATTGGGCCATATCTCCTACCATGCCGTCTTAACGGGCAAACATACCTTGGTTTCCTGACGGAGGAGCTCCCTGGTCTTCTTGAAGATGTTCCACTAATGACCAGACATTTGATGTGGTTTCAACAGGACGGCGCACCTTCGCATTACACAAGAGCAGTTAGAGATTATCTAAATGAGACATATCCTGGTCGTTGGATTGGTCGTGGCGGACCAGTTGCTTGGCCACCGAGATCGCCAGATCTCACACCGATGGATTTTTTTTTATGGGGAAGCATAAAATCAATGATGTACTCCGAACCCATAGATACCGAAGAAGAATTGGCGGCTCGTGTTGTCGCGGCAGCAGGTGACATCAGCGACCGTGCAAATCAACTGTTTCCACGCGTACATCAATCCATTATAAGGCGTTGCGAATTGTGCTATAAAGCAAATGGCGGTCATTTCGAACAATTACTGTAAAAGTCATACAGTAGATTGCTTGTGTTAATTGTTAAAAATAAAATAATCTAGGCCTACCAACGCACACTGCGTCCCGGTGTCATTTGATTGTTCAATGCAGTATTGTAAGTACTGCATTTCAAAACTATTAGTTTTGCATTTTCTATTAGAAAATACAGCAGGAAGCGCCTGAGGCGCTAGGGAGTAGGACACGGACTTTGGAAACGGTTGTTATTAAAGTGGAATAGGGACATATCAAGTTTCTAGGTTATGGTATTCATTTTACTGGTTGTTCATACTGGTTTTTAATCTCTTTTTTTTTTACTGTTTATTGACCTCAATAACCACATGATCTTTTCTATATAAGAACCGAGTCCACTTAACGGAGCTGCGGGGACCCCATGTTCATATGACAAAAAATACTTCTAAGGACCTCTTCTATCATCTCCCAAAAAATCTGTACTCAATTCAAAAACACCCTGTATAATCGGCTAATGCCATCGCAGATATGTCCATTACTCCTCTCCAGTAGTCAGTCTCTCTCTCTCTCCCTCCCTCTCTCTCTCTCTCTCTCTCTCTCTCTCTCTCTCTCTCTCTCTCTCTCCTGACTTTGAAGTTGTCCAGACAAAATAAATATTTGAATTTGAATGAATTTAAGTATATAAAATCTGCACTCCTTTGTAATAAAAATTGCTTCCGCTAAAAATTATTCAGTTGATTGCCTAGAGTTAAATAAATATTGAGAAAATAATTATCTGAAGAGCCTAATATGAGTAGCACATTTACACATGCTTATGTCAATATTTTTATCCTTGCAATAAAGAGTTACAAATTTGAAAACTATTTAATGAAAAACAACCTCTATAGATAATCAATAAAATAGGAACCTCTTTATGGCCTTTGAAAGACTGTGCACAATAGATTCGGCAACCTTGTGGGCTGCTGGTGAATCTGAACCCTCTTCTGTGTTAGATTCAGGTTATTTCTCTGGAAACGGGCTGCCATGATATCGAACAGAGATTGCAACACCATCATCTGTACGCGACAGATTGTTACCGTACTTATTGTGCGGATTACAGTTGTCTGTTATTATAATGGACACACTGTTTCAATATATGGCTGGAAAGCAATATAGATCGACATACTTTCGGAGGCCACTCGCGGATCGACGACATTTAAAGCTGAAGCAGCATCAAGAATCGAAATTCACGAAACCAAATACCTGAAAACACTAAATAGGGGAGGCCGGAATTTATGTCACTATACATGTACATTCTGTTATGTCGGTATTGTCGTCCGTAGTTGGTTTTCAGAGGGGTTTAATGGTTTTTTTTCCTGTCAATTTTTTATAAATAATTCTAAAAATAAAGTAAATAATTTGCTATTATGTAGAGATGATACATTAATAATTTCAACAATGAACACGTTATCATTTTCCAAATTTTGACCATTATCCAGAGGCAGATCCCCAAACATTAACAATAAATTTTTTTTCTATACAAATGTATTTGCAACAGTTAAGCTATTAAGTAAAAATCACGAGGGGCGCTCATATTTGACCTGGACTTTCTTTTTTGTAAATTTCATTATTGTAAAAATCTAAATAATTTTATTGTTGGGATGGTAACTACCGCCTGTCATGCACTCATCCGGTTGCCGTGACAACCAGAGACAAATGAAAATAAGAGACTGGCAGTGCCCTATTCATTTTGCTGAGCGCTACTGGTGCCACCGGAAGTGCAGCGGTCTCCATTATGGGGATGGCAGAAACGTAAGGTGGCGTATGTTCTCAATGTTATTTCAGCTGTTTTTGTAGATGACTTCGAGAGGTATTAGTAAGCGTAACCTGTTTTCTGATTTTTTAAAAAAAACTTTATTGCATTAACTAACGATAACGTATACTTTTGATGACTTTCAATAGCTGATTCAATGCCTTACGAATTTTTAAAAGAGCGCCTACAACTCGCAACTCCTATCGTTATTGTAGTAATGGAGGCTTAGCCAGAGACAAGTGAAAGCATAGATGAAGAAAACTGAAGAATAAGAGATTGGCTTCCAATTCTTACGCCTAATAAGATGTATCCACTATTTACGAAGAATGTCATCCTTTGGAAATCTATTGTGCAAATATTATACCTGGTTATACGAGCTTGGTGCTCATTTATTGAGTGACAGTTGTTTTTATAATGTATTCATCACAATAAAAATGTTTATCACAATACTTATCTTTATTGAAATATCAATTAGATGTTTATACTTTAAAAAATTTAACAAGCTGTGTCACAAAATTATTTTAAGAAAATAAAAAAAATGTCATTTTAATTTTTGTTTATCTGACAATAATGGAATGTTGATAAAGTCAGAACATTTAAACTGGGAAGATATTTAAAAGTGTTTCTTACTATTGATAAACAAACCTAACATAATTTATCAAATTTTAGCTAATTGATTTTAAAATTTTAAATTAAAAGAAAATCTGGTAACCTAAAATACTTTTAAAAGGTACTCAATTTTTTTTTTAACAAAAAAAAGGAAGAAATAATTCTCAGTTGAATAAAATAATTATCACTGATAATAATCAGTTTATTAATCCACATACTGTAATAAACTATTAACATATTATTAATACACATGATTACTTGTGAAATGAAATATTGGATCCTTTTAAAAAACGATTTGTGCAATTATATGCACAACAACTGACAGGCATGTTTTTTCTTTCATAAATTATGAAACAATAGATTCGCGCCAGAACAACAATGAGGGTTATTTTAAAAAGGGGGGGGGAGGTTTACTTTCGCTTGTCTGTTCTCATTTCGATCTATCTGTTTTTTGCTTTTTTCTTTATATTTTTATTAAAAAGCAATTAATTTACGAAAATTCTCATTTATAAATTATAATTTTAAAGTAAATAAACTAAAATAAAATATACAGTTCATTAATTATAATCCAAATTATTGTTGATATGTATATTTTATTTTATTTACCTTAAATAAAGGTTTATTTTATTTACCTTAAATAAAGGAATTTATAAAGGAGAATTTTCGTAAATTAATTGCTTTTTAATATAAATTATAAAAAAAAACAAAAAAACAACAACAAAAAAAAAACAAAAACAGATACAGATCGAAATAAGAAGAGAGACAAGAGAAAGTAACCTTAATATGGTCCGGTGAGTTATTATTTTACTCCATATCAAAGGTAATTTGATATAATCTGTATATTTTATTTTATTTACTTTAAAATTATAATTTATAGAGGAGAATTTTCCTAGTTAATTGGTTTAATATAATATCTTCCTCCTTTTTCATTTAAACTACTTTTTTTTTTTAATTTATGTTTAAAAATAACTTTATTTATCATCAAATAACTTTTTATCAGATGGGCCGATTTAAATGATTATTTTTTTGTTTAATAGAGCAAGTTTTTCTGGTGGTTCCATAATAAATTTATCGAGATATCTTAGGTAGATATTAGAAAAAAATAAATGTTTGCGATTGATTCACATGCATTGCCTACGGCGATCAGCTGTTTCTTGCCAATCCCGGCATGGCGGCGCGAAGGCACCACTAGAGGGGAGGTCACTGCCAGTCTCTTATTTTCATTTGTCTCTGGTGACAACCGATTGTTTGTTTAAACAAAATAGCGGATAGCGATGTGTCAACCAAAGTGAAATAACGAATAATCAAGTTTCTCCACAACGAAGATGTCAAAGCATCTGAAATTCATCAGAGACTTCAAAGACAGTTCACCGAGTCATGTTTGTCTTGATTATCCGTCTTTGCTTGGTGCATAAAGTTTGACGGACGGCGAGAATCCACCAGCAATGAACCTCCTAAGGCAGGCCAGCAACTGGTGTCAATGATGGCATCATCGCACGAACAAATGAGCTGATAAAGGACAACAGGCGGATTCATGTCCGAGAATTGGCTGCAATACTAACCATCATCCACAATAAGCTGAAATTTAACAAGATCTGTGCCAGATGGGTCCCTAAGCAACTCTCCGAGGATCACAAAACCACTCGGGTGGAAATCTTTCCCATGCTGCTGCAGCGATATAACAGGGAAGGTGAAAGATTCCTAAAACGTGATGCGACCACCAACAAGACAAAGATTCATCACCATACTCCTGAAAGCAAGCGTGCGAGTTTGGAGTGGCGACACACTGACTCTCCAAGACCCAATAAATTCAAGATGACAACGTCGACAACGAAAGTGATGTCTACTTTATTCTGGGACATTAAGGGTATCATTCATGTCGATTTTCTGGAAGAACGTCCAACCATAAATACACCCTATTACTGTTACATTTTGAGGACGTCCATGAAGCTGGCACTAAGGAAAACGGGACTAGGACTCTTTACCAGTGGTGTTTGTTTTCTGCAACATAATGCCAGTTCACAGACAGCCAAACACACTGACGGAACTCAAATGGGACATCTTACCACATCCTCCATACAGCCCGAATCTCTCCCCTTGCGACTGTCATCTTTTTGGACCACTGAAAGAGTTCTTGGGAGGGCAGAGGTTCGGCTCTAATGAGGAAGTGAAAAAGGCTGTCCTGACGTGGTTCAACATCAACCTGAAGATTTCTATAGAACCGACATCCAGATGTCCCCAGAACGCTGGAAAAAATGTGTAGAGAAGCAAGAAGAGTTCTTTGAGAAATAACTGGTGTGCGTGTGGGAGGGGGGGGGGGGGTTGTAGTTTCCTGATTTTATAAAAAATAAAGTCCAGGACAAATTTGAACGCCCCTCTTTTATTTATTAGAAGTCTCTTTGGAAAAAAGTTTTCTTCTCCTGTTCAGAATGTTTAGTAATCTTAATAATTTTTTCTTACATTGTATTTTAGCTGCTGTAAGAAATGAAGTTATTCCGTTAACTTTGCTATTTTTGCGGTATTGTCTTTGCAGGTAGTAGGGTTTGGATTGTAAGGATGGTAATTTTAATTATGATTATATTTCGAAAATGCTTTATTTATTTAGAGTGCAACAGTATATTATCAACATAAAGGAAAATAATTTTTTTTTCACAAATTATTAATACGTATCGTAAAATGTTGAATTTTTAAGGAGTTCCTGATTTATTCATTATTAGAATGGTATATTCAGTTCGAAATTTTATTTCCACCCCTTTTTTCCACATTTTTTCTTCTTCTTAAATATTCTCCCATCGGGTGTATCTCCTTCGCCATTTCCATCTGTGTCGTTATTTTCGCTATTTCCATCTTCGTCGTCATTTTCTTCATCCCCTTCTTCGTCTTCTCCAGTCTCGCCATTTTCATCTTTATCTTCATTTAGTACTAATGAAGATAGAGGTAACAGAAAAAATTAAGTATCGTATAAGTACAGTTTAGGATCTTATTTGAGACCTAATATACTACCATCATCTAAAAATTTTTAATATCTTTGTGGAAATGAATTCCCATAATTTTATTAAATTTAATTTCCTGAAAACGTTAAGTGAAACACTTTTAGGAGTTCATGTTCTGTGCGTCACATATATATTGAATCAGCCTGATTTTGCTATCAAATTAATGATGAAAAATAGGAAAGAAAATTTCGCAGCCCGGATTCGAACCAGGAACATTTGGCTAAGACCGCCAACGCGCCAATCAAACAAAACTAATGTGCTCTTTACACCACTACATATGAGGCACTAAACAATTAATATAAACTTTGTTTCACAATTTTATGCCTGTTATTTGCTTCACAGTCAACGTTTTCAAATTTTTGGCTGTCACATATCTGTGGAATCAGTGTTAAGTTATAACATATACAGTCACAACATATAGTCAAGAACTTAATAACCAATACATCCTCCCTTTTGAGAAATAACGTTAAAAATTTTAAAAGACAAGGACTTTAAAAGCTTTTGTTGTGTGCCATCATCAAATGTATCCCAAGCATTTTAGACTTTCTAACTTTAATTCATTGGCATGCGCAAATTGCTTATTTTATGCATAGACCTTATGCACAATGAGTCCTCGTGAGTTCTGGACTCCTTTTTCAAGTGCAAACCAAGATGTTTTGGCTTTGCTGACGTGGCGCGTGGCATTCTTGCTGAAAAGTCCACTGTAGTCCTTCAATTAACGGGTCAAATCTTCATAAAGGATGTTTTGGTATGCATTGAATCTAATCATCCTAACTCAAAAGCCACAACCATTACGGAGCCGCAGCCAAAGTTCCTAGTGAATTTAGTGCGAAATTCTTTACGTAAATCATGCCAGTAATAGGAATCGCTTTCCGGTCCATCGAGATTGAACATCTTTTCATCGGAAAACACAACGGCTTCCCATCGAGATGTCCAGGAGATAACTGATTTTGCTCACTTCAACGGCCACTTCGCTATGGGCTTTCAATTGAGGCTTTCGGTAAGTTTTTTGTACTGGGCGTGTTGAGTTTCATGAAGACTTCTCTACACAATCTGTCTAAACACACCTAATTTTAGTTAAGATGCAACAATTTGTCTTATAGAATTTCCTCTGTGCTCGGTGAATGAAAGACCCTTTGTGATCCCGTGCACTTAACACCTTCTTCTTTACCTTTCGCTTAATATTGCTGTAGTCATTCATCACCTTTTTTTTTAACATATTGTGGATGAATTTTTGAGATCTTCCTAACTTCTTCGCTATCTCTCTCTTTTTCTCTCTCTCTCTCTCTGAGAAAATCCTTGGCCACCGAATTGATAAATTTTAGTAGATTTCGTTCAATTTAGATCCTCTTGGCATTTTAGTATATTATTATTGTAAGCTCCTTCCATTTCGTTCATGGAAGAGTTATTCTGGAATAAGCAAAACAATTTCATCATTTATGTAAATTTAATATGACCCAGTCCTTTTTCTCAGTTTTAGTACTCATTCCCTAGATATTGACAGCCAAAAATTTGAAAATCCTGATTATGAAGCAAATAACAGGCATAAAATTGTGAAACAATTTGTCAATTATTTAATGCATCACATTGATTGATGTAAAACACACATTTATTTTGCTTTAATAAAGTTGATATATCAAAAAAAATTAGGCTGATTCCATAGATACGTGACGGACTGTACGTATAATAGAAGGCTTAAAAAAAATAAATAAAAAACTATTCTATAATGTTTCTCAGTAGTATTATCTGCAAAAATACGTTTTGAAACTTGCTTCGCCGTTAACTTAACATATTTATAATCGCATTTGATAGCAATTTTCTTAATTTACAAATATTCAGATATCATCTGAAGAGCATTCCACGTGGCTTTACACTAAGCATCATATCTTGCAGTACATTTAAAGTTAATCTTTTATTAGACATTATACGTTATACGATGGATGGTCATAAAGTCATTACAAGATTGAGAGATGGGGTGGTAGCGTCATCCTTTTCCACACGTGCACCTACAGGGCCACATACAGTGGTGGAAAAATATTTGGGACCTCGTTGTATTTCTGGAAAAACATTTACTTGATTAAAATAATTTATACAGTAGAATATTTTAACATAAATGAATTATTTTAAACAAAAAACTGGCGTCCATCTAACAAAAAGTAAAGAAAAATTAATAGAAAGACACATTTTGCTATTAGAACGTCAGGAAAAAAGTTTGAGACCAGGATGATTTTTCATTTGAGAACAATTTTTATTTGGGTTTCTATTGCATTTAGTACTTTGTTAGAAATTACTTCGATAAGCCTGTTTGTCATTGATTTCACCAGTTCTTCAAGCTTTTCGGGAGTTATTTGGTCCCATGCTAACTGGATCCCTTGTTTCAGATCAGATACACTTTCATGTTTTCCTCCAGCATAAACCAGTCGAACCATGTCACCCCACAGATTTTCTATTGGGTTAAGATCTGGACTGCAGGGAGGCCAGTTTAAAACTGCAATGTTGATGAATTTTAACCAGTCCAAAGTTGTTGCTGATTTGTGTATTGGTGCATTGTCCTGTTGAAATACGAACTGAGGATCATTTAACTGGTCACAAAAAGGAAAGAGGAAATTACCCAAGATGTCTTGATAGTCAGTCGATTTACTTCCTGGACTAATAAATGCTAGCTGTGATTTTGCTTGTTGTGTGAAAGAAGCCCAAATCATCACAGATCCCCCGCCTTGAGTACGTCGTGAGAGTAGTTGTGGTTGTTGTCGCAAATCATGCCAATAGTATTGGATACCGTCTGGCCCGTCTGAATTAAACTTCTTTTCATCACTAAATGCGACATGGTTCCACAGTTGATTATCACCAATGTACTGCTTGGCAAATTTGAATCTGACTTCTTTGTGTTTTGCTGTCAACTTCGGCCGTGCTTTCATTTTGATGAACTTGTAGTTTTCTGATGATAACATATTTCTAACGGTCCGTGGATGAACAGACAAATGAAGGTGGAAGAGGCACCTGTAGAAGTAGCCATTCTCAAGATTTGCCTTTCGGTTCTGGAACTGAGGTTTTTTGGCCGGCCAGATCTCTGTTTTGTGCCATACAGATGTGAATTTGCTAGATAATTATGGACTACAGTTTTTGATTTTCCAATTAGTCTAGCAATTTCTCGCTCAGACTTTCCGCATTGTCTGAAAGCATCAATTTGACCTTTTTGGTGATCAGTGAGCTGTTTTCCCGAACCCATCTTGATAAATGCACTTTGTTTCCACATACGAAAAAAAGATAAAATTATTCAGAGTATGTTCATTTGCATGGACTTTTCCATTCTGGTCTCAAACTTATTTCCTAACCCTCTAATAGCAGAATGCGCCTTTCCTTTAATTTCTTGCTTACTTTTTCGTAGTTGAACATACATTTTGCAGACAATGCTCAGAAACATGTGGACTATTCTATTATATGAACAAATTTATAATTAATTAAATTATTTTTGGAATCAAAGTGGTCTCAAACTTTTTTTCCACCACTGTACTTTTCTCAACGATGGACGACTTGCTGGGTGCCACTTTTATAGAAGTCCTCCTTTTTTCTCTTGAGGAACGTTCCACATCGAAAATGACCTCGTCGTCGTCGTAGAAATGCCGTCCACGAAGCAGTTCGCTTGCGTCCACGAAGGGAGAGGAAGAATTCGCTTGCGGCCAGATCAGGTTAATAGGCGGATGGGGCAGTATTTCGAAACCTAGCTCCGCCGCAACGCGCATGATCTCCTGTGCGGAATGTGCTGGCGCGTTGTCGTGCAGACGTCTGACCTATGATCTGCTCTACGGGAATACGGCGGTCTGAAAGGAGGGACGTCCACTATCGTCTCCACTTGCTTCGCAATTTGTGGCTCATCACAGATGGAGGGACGTCCGTTCCGTAGTTCGTCTTTCACGCTTGTCTGGCCATACGGAAACGTCGAAGCCACATAGAGACTGTTTGATACGATGGGGTATTGTCACCATAAATTGCCACTAACTCGTGGATTTGTTTCGCGTGGTTCCCCTTCAAAAGAAGGAACTTTATCACGGCTCGCACCTCCAATTTTTCGAAGGGGTGTGCCATGTTCTTTCGACACTCTGGCGGCGTTTAGCTGTACTGCACCAAATGCCGCTTTGTATCCTCCAGCACTCGAGAGATATCGCTTCCCAGTGGCACCACACATTTTCAAAAGCGATCGTACTTTAATGGTGATTGTAATGATTTTAGGACCACCCTTCGTATATGTGTAAATTTTATTTATTTATTAAGTAGCGGAAGAATGGGGCTACTTATTGTTTTCACAATGTCCGTCCGTCTGTCCGTCCGTCCGTCCGTCCGTCCGTCCGTCCCCTTCATAATTTCCGCATTTTTTGAGGTAGAAGGTTGAAATTTGGAATGTAGCTTACTACGGGCATGTGCATCTTCACTATTTAGTTTGGTTTTGATTGGCTCACTGGGGTCGGAGTTTCGGGGGCGGAAATAAGAGGGGACCAAAAGGTCTACGCGTATTTATGCATTTAAAGGAGTGAAATTCGGTATGCAGATTCCTCTAAGCAATGTCAACATTACAGCAAAGATTGGGCCAAATTGTCCCAACAGAGTCGGAGTTGTGGGAATGGCAGTCACTTGGTCTTTATGGCAACGTATAGCATGTCATATATCATTCGAACGGAAATGATGAGAAACAAAAGAAGATAGAACTCTTTGTCATTTTCTAAATACTACGTTCGAAAATCAATTTTTCGATTAAAAATGGGGGGGGGGGGAATAAAAATGCATATAAAAGGGTAAAAATAGATGACCTCAGCGCTTCCGCTACTTTCCTATACCTTCCTCGGGAGGATTAATTTCTTGTTTATTTATTAAAATTTGCATTACATTAGGAAGTATACACATTTAAAAGGAAAAGAAAGAACAAACTGGAGTGTAAAAGAAAAGGAAAACTAAAATTAATTTAAGAGTTGTCGTTCAATTGAGCAGAAAAATAGTACAAAAAAAGAGAACGAAAACTAGAAAATCTCATTTTTGAAACAATGGCAACCAGAAGTCGACATATTTTTACTAGGAGCAAATTCCATAATGCGGAAAATGCTTCGATAAAAGTGTAGATAGTTTTTCGGGGATCTCATTCTTGATTAAATTTATAATGTTGGTTATTGTTTAACCATTTTTAATATACAAAATAGACAATATGGAGCCAGTCTATTATGGCGAATTGGAGCCTAATGAGAAGACAACCTAAGCTGTAGAGAATCACAGCAAAATTCAGTTTAACGGTAGAACGAATGACTTGATTCTATGCAACTTTTTTTTACGAAGAATATTAGCCATCGATGACCCTATAACAATGACGTAGTAAAGAGATGAGATAACCTTTGACAAGATAATTAAGCGAATTTCATCTAGAGACAAGATATTCCGTAGCCGTTTATATAAAAATACATCTGACAATTTCTGTAAATGATTTCTACTTTGCCATACTGTCGTTTATTTACAAACAACCCTACTCTTCAAATTCCTAAATGCCGGCTAGGTGGCCGAGAGGGCTAGGGCGTAAGCTTTCTAGTTCTTAAGTCCGCCTGGTCGTGGGTTCGAATCCCGCCGTGGGCATGGATGTTTGTGTTTGTCCTGGGCTGCGTACAGATATAACTTGTGTAAAAGGCGCAAAATGAACTTATACTCTGTCCAACGAAAGTTGGAGTGGGCGTGTCCAGTTAAACTTCCTATTTCAATTGTTAGACATTGTTGATTCTACTTTGGCAACAATGTCTAACAATTGAAATAGGAAATTTAACTGGACACGCGAACTCCAACTTTCACTGGATAGAGTATAGTAGTCGACGCCAAAATTTCTAATAAACCAACCAATCAAATTCCTAAATTAGAGTTAGAGCAGTTTTTAATGTTTAAACATTGCGTAAGAACTCGAAATGAGCAACTGAAATATGTACTCATAAAACACAAGCTAAGACAAACTCTCATAAAAATTTGAAAAAAAATCACGTTTAATAAAGCTTTTAGGAGATGAATAATATAATTTAAATTATTATATAAAGTATTCGAATCTATTATAAATCGTCAACTCACCTGTATCGTCATCGGGATCTACATCACTCTGAGCTGCTGTTTGTTCTGTATTGATCATCAAACCAAAGACGACGACAAGACCGAAAAAGAATAGCATACGATTAAGACTCATTTTGTATGTGTTTATATGATGAATTCTACTTGAGAGAGACTGAGAAAATCAGGAGAGTCAAGCGTAGAATACGACTAAAAAACCTTCTCTTTATATACATATTTAAACAACAGATAATAGTTGAGGAAATTTTTTTTTTAGAAATTGAGGTTTCTGAGAATTCTTTTCTGTACTTAAACAATTTAGTAATAATATGTTGGATATTGTATTTTTACCATTTTGATTCCTCTTCCTTTTCCTGTCAATGTCAGTCGTTTTAAGATAAGTAGTTATTTTAATTTTCAACGCATCATTTACCTTAATAGCTACCTCATGTTCTTCATATTTAATTAAGTCACGACATATGAATTATCAATGAATTTTTGTAAAAACTTGACATCTTTTAATTCTAACAAAGTTCATCTTCAGGAAAACATACTAATAAGATGACTGTCTTGAACTTTAAAAAAATATCCTTCAACTTTAAAATCTTTATTTTAATGAAAAAGTAGGTATTAGAATTATAGTTTAGCTTTGATTACCATGATAGACTTCCTTTTCATTGAATTATATAATCGCCCGTTACGTTTAGTTTACCTCTTCTGATAAATAGATTTAACACACCTACCTATATGACGTTACATGACTTAACAAATTATCTGTGAATGCATTTTTTTCATACCATATCAGTTGTCAAGGAAAGACTATATCAATGTTATTTACTTTATTTATTTTTCAAAACATTAAAAATTGATATTAAAAAGAAGCTCAGGTAAAGGGAAAAATTACCTCAAACCTCGGACCTAAAGTATATTGGCCAGAGCCGCAGAAGAATCGAAACAAGGATAAAAGAAAACTTCAACTGCATAAAAAACTGCAAACCCGAGAAATCTGCATATGCAGAACAAATACTGAATAGGAAACGTGAAAGGAAAAAAGAAAACGTAAAGATTTTACATGTAGTAGATGACTTCAAAAATTGAATTTTTTGGAGCCCGTGGAGCTTTTAAGAACGACAGCGACAAACTGATGAATCATGATAGTGGACCACTGGATCTTACACAATGGAAGACCCTTTTAACATATGTACCATAAATCGACCAATAAACTTTGTTTCTCAATTTGCCTCTTGTATTGTATAGCTCTCTATTAAGTCCGCCTTTTTGTTAAGTATTAATTTCTTAATTAGCTTTGTATTACCAAGAGTGCAGCTGGCAGCCCACTTCAGTATATCGATTTAGCCGTACACCAAACTGTCCTACCTTTTTTTTCCACCCCTAATTTCAAGTTTATGGTATCAACCAAAAACTGCTTCACAGATTTGCATAAAATTTGTATCGAAAATGTGTTTGGCCGTAATACACATTGTCCTAAACTTTCATTTAAATTTATCAATTGGTTGTGCAGTAATAAACAGAACACAATGTGTCCTATCATTTTTACCTGGACTATACTCCGTGTCAGAAGGCTCGTATCGTGATGGAATGGTTTCAGGAGCACGATAATGAATTCAACTTACTCCTCTGGCCACAACAGTCCCCGATTTGAACCCAATCGAACATCTTTGAGATGAGCTGGAACGAGTTATTCGAGGCATGGATCCACCACTATCCAATAAGCAACAACTGGGAGCAGCTGTTGCATAACGTAAAAATGCTTCCAGCGGCTAATTGAATCCATGTCATGACAAATTCGTGCTGTTATAGCTGCTAGGGGTGGCGCAACACAGTATTAGAGGGGGTGTTCCTAATTAACTGGCTTTTTAATGTATATTGTACTTTTTAAAAAAAATATTTCGCTTATTTTAGAAAAATAAAAAAAATAAATATAAAAATTGTTTTAAGAAAATATTTATCTGAATTACCAATATATTATTATTTTTAAGGTAAGGTACTTTAATTAAGAAAACAAATAGAAATTTAAAATATTACCCATAAATTTCAAAAAAATTTAAAAAATGGAACAAAAAACGTAACCCAAATCATTAACGCCTCTGTCAACTAATACGATATTTAATATAATGGCAAGATGAAATTGATGCTTTATGAAATAAAGATATTCCGAGTAAACTTATTATTTCTAAATAACTTCTTGTCTGTAAAGCTTTGTATTTTGTTTGTAAAGTGGGATTTGGTTTATTGTGAGGATTTAATTTTAAATCCCTTCATATATGACGGCGCTTGTTTTTTAATAATGTGAATATCATAGAAATAAATTTGAAGGAAAAAAAGTTTTTTCCTTGTAATAATTTTTAATTTTCATCATTTCTGAATTCAGTTTTTTACAGTTGTACAAGTCATTATTTATCTGCCAAATTTCCATTTTCCACCTTTCCACCCTCCGCCATATCCACCTTTCTTCCGTCCTCCACCATATCCACCTTTCCATCCTCCGCCATAGCCACCATAACCGTATCCTCCCTTGAATTTTCTCCCTTCGAGTTTTTCTCCGGCACTGTCTTCTTTAGGTTCTTGGTCACCTCCTCCTCTAGGGTCTTCTTTTTTTGGTCCTAACAAACATAGAAAGAACAAGTAAAATTAACGCTCGTATGAGCACAATTCAGAATCATGAATCCTGATATGTTTAAATTCCGGGAAGAAAAAATTCCGCGACCTGGACTCGAACCAGGTACCTTGCCTATCTCTGGCAACGCTCTAACCAATTGAGTATATCTTCAGTTTATTATTATCTTCTCTTGAGATGAAATTTTAAGAGAATCTTTCTTGGAATCTGTCTTACGTCAAACATCTCTAATTCATATTGACCAATCAAAAATTTTGAGTCCACAATGACTTCAGTAGTACGAGGGAGAGTCAATAATTAAAATAGAAATTTTTTAATATAAATAAAACTAAATGAGATATAAGGAAAATTAACATACTTCAGAATATACGACACTGGTAAACCATTTATTAATGCCGACGCGTTTCGGTATTGCACGATCCTCTCGGGCGAAACAGTTACAGTAATATATACTCTGTCTCACTATATGAAAAAAGCTGCAAGGCACTGTAGGAAAGCACGTCACTACTTTTTCATCCCCGCCACGTAAATTAGTCTCCGATTGGGCATCCGTAATGCTCAAAAATATGAAGCTCTCTTTCAGTTTCATTTTGCCCTCTATGGTTTCAGTTTCTGTTTTATTGGCTGCGCTTTGATATGAATGATGACCATTGGTAACGTGGCTTTCCCATACTGCCTTGCAGCTTTTTTCATATATTTAGACAGACGAGAATTTATAGTAACAGACGAGATTGTTCACCAATCAGGTCATTATCAGGTCCCTGTGAATGATATCTATCGAGCCGGTTGATGATATCTATGATGTCCATAGATATAAAGCAGCTACAGGTGTCTCTCGCTTTATGCGATTAATTGGTTTTATGAAATTATCGCGTAAGATGAACTCATTAAGTTCGTAGCTCTTATACTTCTCCCATGATATATACTATTTCTACGTTTTTAGTCTTGGAGGTATTTTGATCATAATTACCTGTTTCCCTTAATGTTTGTCTTGCAAAAGACTCCAATAACGGGCCTTGTTCGATCTAATTAGTTCTGTACCTTCTTGTGCTATTGTTATACTCCTACGGTTTTAAATTTTAAAAAAAGGTAAAATGTTATAGCGTAAATGCGTAAAATGAGGTCGTGTATACCGCGGGAAACCTGTATACAATTTGAATTTCGTGAATTCCATATCACTCTTAATTAAATTGTTCTCCTATTGGTTAAATAATAGATCCTATATTTTCAAATCCTCTAAAATACGCTCACCTAATTATATAGAATAGCCTCTAGAATAGACAGTTTTTAATAGTTAAAAGCTTTATAAACATTGCAATCATATATATAAAATCAGCGACGGTGGACTATGCACAACAAAGAAAAAATCTACTAATGGGTTATTTCCCGATTATACAATCGGGTGGGTTCGCTTCTAGTAGAGTATAAAAAGGTAAAACACGAAATGAGAAACAGGGATATTTAACTAATCACATACTGCTAAAAAACTGGCTAAGAGACACATTAGTAATTTCTAAATGGATATAGAAATGAAGCAAACTCGAGTAATGATTCGAAAATTATTTTTATTTCTCCGCATAATCTCCCTGTAAATTGACGCACTTGTTCCATCGTTTTACAGGCCCCTCAAAACAAATAAGATAAAATTCTTTGGCCTGCTGCCTAAACCAGGCGATGACTTTGTCTCCCTTTAAGAGGACCGAACAGCTTCATCGTACGGAAAGTGTTTACTCGAAAGATGAAGGTGTGCAAAGGAGAAATAAAAGTAGTTTTCAAATCAGTACTTGTATTTCTTTCATTCCTATATCCATTTGTAACTTGCTTACTGACTTCCCTTCGTATATACGAGCTCGGAAAATATCCGGCAAAATGTTAAAGGGTAGTAGAGGGGACCAAAAGTAACATTTTCGTCGTAGAAATAACGCGTTTAAGCACTGGTGACGAAAAAACATGTGAAAAGTAAAAAAAAAAAAAACCTGCCCAATTTTTATTGAGTGCTGTTTTACAGCATATGCTCAATCTTCTTCCACTCCAGGAGATCTGGCAGTTCTGGACTGGCTCACCATCACAACTGTTAGCAATGAAAGATCCACTTTCGCAAAGCTGGCGGTACACACGCTCAAACGTTTGTCGATTCAGCAGTTGTCTCGTCAGGAATCGTTTCCTGTACAGACTCTGAGCAGCTAGTCCGTTTCCCTTACCTGCCACATGCGTCATGTGGATATATGCAAGCTCTGCGTTTGTATATCAATGCATGCTGTTGTAACTCTCAGCGGAGAAATAACGTCTTTACTCCCAGACGTCATCGACTGACGCTCTTTCACGCGTCATTTTCGGACACACATTCTAAGAAGGAAAATGCTTGTTTTGATCCCCTCTATCACACTTTAAACTTTTGCCAAGTATTTTCCGAGCATCCTGTATATATTGGAAGGTGTATATTCTTCATCTCACCTGTATTGTCTTCGGGTTTTTTGTCCGTAGCTCTTGTCTGTTCTACATTGAAAATCAAACTCAAGACCACGGCAAGACCGAAAAGGAAGAACAAACGATTCAGACTCATTATGAATACTTGAAGAATTCAACTTCACAGAGGCCAGAGAAGATCAGGAGTATCGAATCTAGGGCGCTATCGAATGTAGCTTACTACAGAGAAGCGCTCTCTTTATATACACATTTGAACAGTACACAAAAACAATTTTAATTGATGTTTTTAGGAAATATCTTCTTGTATACAATGCAGAAATAATATTTTGAGTTACTTTTTTTTAATATTTAGATTCCTCTTCCTTTTCCACTCAATTTTAATTGTCCTTTTAACGCCTCATTTACTTTAGTAGACAAAGTGATCGATATACGAGTTATTGTATTATGAATTAAATTTCATAAAATCAGGAAAAAATTCCTTTATCGCTAGGAAAGCATGCTGATAACATCACTGGCTTAATACAGAAAAATAACAAATGACCATAATTACTGTGGATGTCAATTCCTAAAACACAACCAGTTCCGCTTTTCCACAAAGATTTTTGTTCACCATGAATACGCATATTTCAAGATATGAGTAGTCGAAATATGAGTATTCATGGTGAATAAAAATCTTTGTGAGGAAGCGGATCTTTGTGTTTTAAGAAATCACTGTCTTGACTTTTTTAAAATCTGCCTTGTACGTGTAGATTTTTAGCGATACTGTAACGAATATTCAAATGATATGGTGCCACCAATTACACAATAGGTTTCCTTTCCATCGAATTAGTAAACAAATCTTCAATTACCTACAGGTTACTACTACGTCCCGTTTTAAATGGAATTAACACGCTTAAATGACTTTTCAATACGTCAATGTCATTTTTTCATACCTTTCTTTTTCATTTTGTCCCAGCAAAAATAATGTATCAGTGAGCTAAAGAATAAATTAAAAACTGACCTTACGAATCTGTGGATGCTAGAATATATGAGAGAGAGAAAGGAGACTCCACTTGCCCACAAGAACACAAGTGGAGTCTCCTTTCTCTCTCTCATGTAATGTATCAGTGTTATTTTGTTTAATTTTAATTCATTTTGTTTTAGACTACAAACTTGACACAGTTTAGTATTGTTAAAGTTGAGGGAATTATTGACCTTAAGATTGCTCGCTTTCTCTTCATCAACAGTCGAGCTCTTAACGTTATCTTTTCGTGTTCTCGAATGCTTGGTATCATTAAACGACTTAATAGAATTTTACATGCCTTCGAATCCATTTTTGTTTTGATGATTAAAAAAAACAAACTAGTGTACGGCTTCGAGATTGGCTGGCTGATATAGACCATTTCAAGACTTAAACTCAAAATTTTATATATATTTTAATACCCTATGTACCCCTAACTCTGGCTCATTTTCTTTGAAACATATAACAAACTATGGAGTAGCTAATCATATTAATGGCATTCTTGGCTCTATTAAGTTTTGGGAGGGAACATTGGTCTCATATTTCTAGAATTAACAAAATTTCTGCCAGTTTTTATACAGGATGTCTTAAAAGGCCGCTTAAAAACTTCACGTGACCAACCACCGCTAGAGGGATGTACGTGGGCGTATTATTAAGTGAAAAGCGGGATACCCTGACCTCACCCCCCTCCCTGGATTCATTCCTGTGGGGATAAATGAAGTCCCTGGTATACGAGACATCCGTAACATCTGCAATCGATCTTGTCGCCAGAATAGTGGGAGCGGTGGCATGTGTCCGTCAATTTGAACGAGTCTATGATTCCATGCGTCGACGTTGTGAAGCATGCATTGCTGTGGATGGACGGAATTTTGAACATTTTCATGAGTTTGTTTTTATTAATAAAGTCATGTTAACGTTTTTGCGTCTCTCTTTTTTTTTTTCGTGCCGGTCACAACTTCCTATGTAAAACTTGTCGTCAGACCTGCACGTAAAATTCGTAAACGTTCGTTTGGGACACCTTGTAGAACTTGAAGATAAGAGATTTAAGATGTCAATTTAGGTTTCTTTTTTAATTTTAATAATTAGAGATATTTTCTTTTAATTTCGTTTATTTTCTCATCCACCAAGGAAGCTCTCCAGTTCAGAAGCCAGCGTCCGTTATTTATTTATTTAAAATTCTATATAACAATAATAATAATAATAATTATTACATTGGGAGTGTTACACTCCATGGGAGTATTACATCATAATTTCACTGAGTTTAGAACAACAATCAAGTCTAAAAGTTGAAAGTTTTTCGGTTTTTTAAAATATATGATTTTAAGACATTATTAAAATGTGTGCAATTATGAAGACATTTATAACGAGAACAAACAAAGATGTGACTTCGCACATAATATGGCAAGTCATTCCAAAATTTAAAAGTGTTATAAGGATACATTCTGCGTTTAAAATTAGATAGTATGGGAGTGACAAATTTAAATCGTTGAGGTTGACGAATATCTATAGAGCTATTAAAATACTGTATGATAAAATGATTAGGGTCTTCGTGATTACGTAAAGAGTTGCCCAACGATTTCAATCTACAATAAATAACGAAGGCCTCAAAGGGCAACAGACCAATTTTGTAACAGTGACTTATCATATAAATTGTCCAAGAGCAGTGATTTATCATATAAATTATTATTACGCATTCTGATTATTTTTTCTCTCGTTTAAATATAATCTTAAAATAACAAAAATACCTTGTTTATATAAAAAATAAGCATTGAGTGGCTTTAGCATAGTGTAATTGAACTGTGGGTTTTTCCGTTTGCCTATATTGCATGATAGCATATGACGATATAATGAAAACCCTGATCAGTATCATAACACTCATTATTAATCGACATTAACCGAACGATCGATTCTAATTAATGGAATATTTTTCACTTTGTTTTTTTACAACTATTTTTCTAATCTACTTTATATTTTCTTTGTTATGGATTTGCATATTTTTGTTTGTTCTACGTTCGAACAATTTTAAATTCAACAATCTAAAAAAAAGGAAATTGAAAATATTGCCTCAAAACTGTTGTGTATTATTTTACGAAAATGAGATTCCCGTTAACATAGGGTTTAATAAAGAAATTCTTGAAAAACAAGAATGAAAGAATTTTCCATTGGAACAGGAAATATACCTCGGGCATTAAAATTGAGCAAAAAAATAAAAAAAAATATCCAGAAAGTACATAAAATATATCCCAACTTTGAACTAAAGCGCATCTCTGAAAAATGAAAATTTATAGAAAGAAAAAACAATTATGACTACTTAGCTCCCGACACCATATCTCGATGATTACACTGGGACCCTCCCTTTTTCATTGGAAAAGAAACAAAAATATCCAAAGTTCTCATCCCAGTAGTAAAGTTTACATTCTATGAAAAAACAAATTTCTTACGCGGGGCGAACACGTAGCGATTTAGTCAACGGAAAACCCTTGATCTAGTCAACAGTGACTGTTTTCGTTTGACTAAGTTGGGTGAAACGAAGAAATCGCCGACAATCGAACAGTGAAGTGTACATTTGTTAGGATGGTATGAAAGCAGCGCTTTCACAAAGCTCATCCAACCAGAATAAACTCCAAATGAAATACACTGAGGTAGTCAAGAAGCCTAACCAACCCAAGCGGTTATTATATTATACAAAAAAGAAAATAAGATTGACGATTGTCAGAAACAAAATACAAACGAAATAAAAAAACACGAGGAGAAAGAAGATTATCACATCTTCCAGTAGTCCGGGAAAGAGACGTTGCTAATATTTTCAAAATTGACGTCAAGAACGTGCCTCGGTTTACGATACTTCGTATGCCAGTTCATATTCAATGAGTTCTTCAGTGTTCCATTCACAAGTTTATCTTCTGTATCATAATCAAAAGGAGATCCTGTATAAACTTTCCGATATGGGCCATGTGTAACCTTATGTCATTGATTGTCATTAATTTCATATTCAACACACTGGGTGCCAATGTAACCTTAATCAGTTTGATTGGACCACCCCCCCCCCTTCTATTTCACATCAGCACCAGAATCCAATGTAATGAATTCAAAATCTAACTAGCTCGACACCAATGTTCAAAAAAAAATAATATGCACAATCAAGGACAAAGGTTGGGTTCTTTTAAAATGGCAGGCTGTGACTTATTTATTTCAATAAGCAAGGCAAGAATTAGAACTAAATAAACATCTTTTATTCAAGGTAAAAAGAATCACCAATGAGATACAAAAGTAAATAAAATTCTTAAATCTAAGGAAAAGAAAGTTGATAGATCTTATCGCAAAGAAGAAAGTTAATGTTAAATTCCCCAATTACTTATGACTAAGATAAATATGCAAAAATTCAATAAATGTAAGTGAAAACGATAAATACTCAATGAGCTAATCTCAAGCTCTTCAATTGCTCTGAGGAAAGAGATAGTACTACTTTAAAAAAAACTCAATTCAAAGAAAGTTCTCTCAAATTGTTCTGTATCACACCTTTTGTCATGACAACCAAAATAAATCTTACGTATTTAAGTTAATTTCTACTTACAGTTGCGTAGTTTCAGACACCTGCAGACTTGTGATCACTTTTAATCCAAATTCATGCACAAAACACCTTTTGTGTTAAACAGGCCATAAAAAACATTTCACTTATCACATTGAAGCACATAAAACACACCTGAAGGTAATCCTGAAGTGTCCCCACTAAGTTCAACAGAAGATTTCAAATATGTAGTTGTCTTCCTCTCTCAATGTCAGGTTCTTAATTATGCCCGTCGTTTAAAGAAAATCTCGTTACTTGCTTCCATCCGCTCTGAAGAATGTCGGGGTTCCAATTTCCATATTTCTTGATTCTAATTACGAATGATGTCTCTTTAGCATATCAATTACACCCACTTAGGAATCGTTTCATAAGTTCCACTTTAAATCTACTTAGTCGGGAGTTTGTCCACATTAAAAATACTTAATCGGGAGTTTAATCCATTTAATCGGGAGTTTGTCTATATTTAAATAATAATGAGCCTGTGCAGTCTAAAAATTGCAGGAGAAACTAATCCAACTACTTAACTGGCGGTGAATTCACACAGCAGCCCTTTTCGTTAACATTGTTCTCTTCCAACCTCCATAACTCCTCAACAGGACTCATTTGGACTACCATTTAATTAGTCCCTCTATCACTCTATCCCTGATGAGTCCGCACGAGCCCTGATTTTGGGAGGAGAGGCCATCAGATCGCTTCGACAGGCTGCGGGAGTTTCGCAGCCGCCTCGGCGCATCTCAGCTGACCTTCCCCCCTCAATCGACCCTGAAGGACACCGGTCTTTACAACACAGGGCGTGGAAAGATTTTCTCCAACTTTGGCTTGATAGGATCTGCCGTCAAGAAAGGATTTCACCAACAAAATCAAATCGGCAGGGAACCCGTCTCTGATCATTTTGTAGACAAGGTCCTCATGCCACACCTGGTCAAAAGCTTTACTGACATCGAGAAAGGTTCACGGGGGTGCTCAGGTCTTCAACGAGCCTCCATATCTGCATCGGACAAGAGTGGGCAGCACGAAAGCCAAACTGCTCTTCCCGAAAAAGGTCATTTGAAATCTGACGAGAATCGTTTTCTCCAACACTTTGGACATCGTGGGTAGCAGGCTAATGGGTCGGTAACTCGCCGGAATCGCAGGATTTTGCCCCTGCTTGGGGATACTCAACACAATAGATTGCTTCCAAGCCACAGGGAAGTAAGAAAATTTCCAGCAGACGTTAATGATATTAGTGAGATAGTCAATAAAGTTCTTCGGGAGATTTATAAGGGCGTTATTACTCACCTTGTCTCTTCCTGGAGCCTTCTTCTTTTTCAGTTTACTTATGATGGTGGCGATCTCTCCAGCCTCGATGCTGTTCTTCGTTAAATGCTGTGGGACTTCATCAAAGTTGACAATACCTTCTTCCACACGATGAGACATGATTTGGCTCTCGAGCTTATCGTTGGTAGGAGTAACAAACTGCATTTCCAGTGAATCTGCAATGACTTGGGCTTTGTCCTGATCAGTTTGCACATAGTCACCCTGTGGTGTACGGAGTGGAGGAAGCATAACATTCTTCTTCTTCTGTAAAGCTCTGACCATACCCCAAATGGAATTGTCGTATGAGTCAAGCTTTTGAGTTTTTCATTCCATCTAGCGTCGCGAAGCTCTTTTATCTCCTCTTGAACTCTTCGCACTAACCTGTTGTACTTGGTTTTGAGCCAAGGTTTACGATAGCGTTGCCATAGTCTACGGGTCCTGTTTCTTTTAGCAATTAGGCGTTGAATTCCAGGAGTGAGTTGGATTCAATGAGAAGGTTTAATCTCTGATGGATACTTACTAGCTTCTATAGCACTGTTAATACATCTGGTGATGTCATCAATAAGTTGATCGATGTCCTCTGTACAGTAAGCAACGTCGGGATGGTAGCATAGTCCTTAAGAATATCTTTGTAGAGCTTCCAGTCTTGATGATGTACGAGTCCCTCTCGGAAATTTATGTCAACATTGTCAAAGTTCAACGCCACAGGCTTGTGGTCAGAAGAAAGGTCATCAAACGTGAAGATATTGTACGGTTTGAAGAAACCCTTCAAGAGCGAGATGTCCAAAACGTCACTACTAGGGGAGTGGTCGCAGTAGTAGGTGTCCTCCACAGGTCCAGCAGCGATGATATCATCTCTACCTTGTAATACTTATAGAGAATCATGCCGTTTTAATTCTGCGTTCTGGAGTTCCAGCTTGGATGTTTGACATTTAGGTCACCAGCCAGCACGACTGGAGTGTCACCACTGAAGAGTTCATCAAGCTCGCAAATGTCAAGATAATGTTTAGGTGAATTGTAGAGCGCCACGAATTTCACTTCACTACAGGAGACGTCATTGATAATGATGGAGGCCAATTCCATACTTGCATAAGACTTGGATACTAATTCTTGGTGTTGAATTCTCTTCTTAATGATGATCGCAGCGCCCCCAGACGCACATCTTGTAGCATTTGAAGCCATTCGATCCTTACGGTACATACAATAGCCAGGTAGCTTGAAGTCTTGGCTTGGTTTGAGGTGAGTTTCACAGAGGAAAGCAACGTCGATTTCTTGCTTTATCAGAAAGTTGTGAAACTCGATACGCTTTCGGGGAATGCCCTAGCGTTCCATATCACGCACCGAAGTTCACCTTTGTTGATTACAGTATAACGTTGTGCAGCCATACTAAAATTAGTTGGTCGTAAGGAGCCCACTCAACTCTGGGTATCTTTTGCCTAGATTAGAAAACAGATGAAAGATACGTCCTAATTGTTTATACATACCTGGTAGGTCGTTAATGTTGAGGCCTTTATCTTCTGGCGTAGACACAGCGGCAGCATAGGATTTGCCTGCTGTCACTTTAGAGCTAGCCATCCTTTGAACCTGGGGGTAGTTTGGACATTTCGTATAGCTTGATGTGTGCTGTCCACCACATCTGATGCACTTTGGGGGGGTCTTGTCCTTTGATCTTGGGGCAATCTCTTGACTGGTGCCCCTCAGCACATTTATTACAACGAGGATCTTCCGCGCAGCCCATGGATACGTGTCCGAAGCGCAGGCAGTTGTAACACTGTAGTGGCTTCTTGTTCCCTTGAAAGGCCTCCACTGAAACTGCCAGCGGCCCAATACGTGTTATGTTTTTCAATGACTGTTTGTGTTCGGTGTTCGGGAGTAGAACCAAAACCATCGGCATATCAATGGATCCTTTGGCTTTCCTCAATCGAATAACTTTTTCCAGGAAGTAGTTGGCTCTTTTTAGGTCTTCTTGGAAGTCATCGAGGTCATACGTAACATCCACATTACGAATTACGTATTTCAAGACCTTCTCGACTTCAGTTGATGATGCTGAATTTTTAAAATATTATCAGTCTTAATTCCAGAGACTAACCTGTTGTGTGTTTCTTCATCTTCACATTTAACTTTGACGGTTTCAGCTCTGCCCATATGAACGGTGATCTTTTCCACTGGAACATGCTTCTCGAACTCAGTTAAAATTGTCTTAAACGGGACGCCATGAGTCCGCATGATAATTGGCGATACATGGTGATCCTATGGTCTTTATTAGCCGAGCGACCTTGTACATTCTTCGGATTCCTCATTCTAGTAGCGCTGACGACTTCTTCGTTTACTCTGGAGACGGTCTTTAGGTTATCGATCCTCGTGCCTTTTCTGAATTTTTTATTAGCAACACCAATCCAGGGACTGCTATCCACTTCTTCATCGGTTCCATCAGAGTGACTTGTCAAGCCACCGTTTGTCGAGCAATCACTATTTTCAATTATATCCATAGACTCTAAACATTTAGCACAGGCAATATTATTAAAAACATTACTTACCTTGCTGTTATCAACAGGTGTATCTTCCTTGGAGTTACCTGCCTTCGGATTTCCGGAGCATTTCCCAAAGGCTTCCTTCAGTTCGCTTATCTTTTCAATGGCATCTCTACGAGAGTCCTTTGTTGATACCTTCGAACTTCTCTTCAAAACTTTTATGTAGGGATTCGACTTTTTCTTTCAGTGCCCTATACTTAGCATTTATTTCCTGCCGGAGAGCTTCTAACATTTCGTTGAACACTAGGTCAAAAGCAGCAAACCTAGCATCCAAGCAGGCATCCCGGTAGGCCTTTTCGCAGGACACAGTTTTACCATCTGCCACTAGCAATGGCATTTAGCTGACTCTAACGTGGTTAAATTGGACGAAGCCATCATAATCCTAAAATATAATTGTATAGAACCAGGGGGGAGTAACCTTGCAGCTAGGTGTGTGCTAAAGAAGCCGTCCTAAGAAGGACACACTTAGCTTTAAGGAAAAAAAGAAAACAAGTCAGGTTTGCGAGGAAATTAATCCCAACGCCAGGGACCCAGAAGGATAATGAGCGTCTTGATGTACTGGTTTACGGGAATTTTAATTCCAACGCCAGGGACCAGCACATAAGACGTAACAGAAGGTGAATATCGCCTTGAAAAGGACGCACCGTGAAATGAGAGTAATGAAAAGATACCTGAAAAGAGAGTAAAGATGAAGAGCTAGTCCTGTGTCCTGTCCTTGCATTGGTCCATGTGTCAACTGGATATGATGAAGAAATCGCCGTTGACTATAAAATTTCCTTTGACTAGATCAACGACAACGTAATCAAGCGAAAGCAGCCAATCAGAATGCGTTACAGAATACGTCATCACTGAGATTATGGCGACGAGACGTGGTTTCAGTTACACTGAATTTAAATAAAGATAGAAATCTCATCCTTTTATAGAGGTGAGTAAAGAAAATTTTTAATATTACAAGGCAGTTTAATATTTAACTTTAACTTTCCTTGCGCATGCGCTGCAAGAATTTGCGTGAAATGTTTGTGATCACGATTGAGGATTTGAGATCACGTTTTCGCGCGTAACTGAGATTGTCATTGTTCGCCCCGCTTTAGATTTTAAATTACAAGAGCAAAACGATTAACTAAACATTTTACGACATTAGAGAAGAACATTCTGATAAGTTCCTTAATTTTTAAAGGATTAAAAAATGGTCGATTAAAAAAAAACAGGATTTCCTTTAATTTTCCTTTAAAATTAAAATATACAATGTTGGTTGCAGTCAAAAACAAAAAAAAAAGTTCAAGTTCAAAACAAAAAAAAAGTCTCTTGCCGAACTGTGAAGAGTTCTTCCTTGAAATTGAAAACATGGGGCAGGAAACGTTTTACCGCATATTGGAAAGCCATTAACCACCGCTCTCGTTTTCTAGCCATTGCGAAATGTGTATTTTGAAAAAACGACTGAATCAGAGGGAAGAAGTGTCCATCTCGAAATCTGTGCAAAATCAGCTCACATGTTTAACTGCTTGTCTTATTCTTTAGTGTGCTGAAAGATGAGGACTGGGCGAAAATTCGACTTCCTATAGTGGCTGGGAGAGAAAGAGTTGTTGGAGTTGCCTCAGCGGACCCGTCAAAAGATTTTAATTAGGTGCTAGGCGCCTTTTCTTTACATGTATATAGTCCTAGGGCATTAATAAAAATATATTAACGCGTCAGTGCGAGGCTCGTTCGCTTATTAAAACTCTATCGGGAAAGTAAGATGGAAGCTATGGTCATCTCCGACTACCGAGCAGACACGCTCAGATGATGAGAAGCGCCGCCGGAATGCCGATGGGCCTACCTAGACACTCCAGAAGGAGAAAAGATTTCAGGTGGAGTGCCACATTTCTCCAAATGATCGCTGGTAGATGGTAAATTCCGCGGGATCTGTCGCACAACTCTATCCACAATTCATAGTTGACGAAGTCGATCGTGATGGCTAGGTCCAGTTTGTTTGGTTAATCGGTGTAAGCATCAAACAAGCAGCGCACAGACTCCAAGAAAATTCGCCATCCTGATTCAGACGACTCCAAATGGGCTGCGCGAACAAGCACTCGAATAGCATATGGGGGATAGTTTCTATTATGACTTGTAAGGTTAGTAGAGCAAGTAATATTGAGTATGTTATTTGGTTAGCTGTTGTTTTTGTTTTTTTTTTAAGTTCGTAAATTTGTATTGTTTGTTAGTTTAACGATGTTGGTCGTATGACCCAATTCTAGCTATTGTTTGACTATGTAATTTTTGTTTGTTGCCACGACGCTACAACAATGAGGGCAATGTGTTGATATTGTTGCCTTTGTTGTAGCGTATCTTTTCTTAGAAGGGATGCTGGGGTTCGGGGAAGATGTTTTTTATGGAGTTCGTGCGTGAGCCAATTGTTGGAGTTTGGCAGTGAAGCGAATAGCTTGTATTTTTTTTCGTAGTGTCGATGTTTTTGTATATTGTTGCTGGAGGAGAGAATAATGAAAGAGTTCATTTAAAAAGAAGCAGGTTCTACGTAATAACTGTATGGAGGTTCCGGTAATCCCTCAAGTATAAATAAATTATTCATTCAGGCCTGCGGAGGTCCAAGATAAAATTTGATGGAACCTGGTTGCGGCTTCCCTGCAAAGACTTTTCGGACAGATTTCTAGATGGTGAGATGAACGTTCTTTCTACAGTCTTGCATGTGGATTTGGTGAAGTTAGTAACGTCGATATCATTTCAAATATCGTAAATCTTTATATCACGTTAAGAATAGATCACCCAATCTTTTCGAACTATAAGAGAGATGAGAAGTACTCACGCTGCCATCGGAGATGACGTGATCGATGAGACAAGTACTCATATGTGGCTAGAACTCAGCGGGATACATTTTGTGCCATCGTGTGGTAGAGAAGTCTCGGTTATGTTAGAGTTCCTGTTAAAAAAACTCTAGTTCATATGATTCATATCATAACAGTTTACACACGTAGTGAATCAGTGATTCTTGAAACGCTATGGATGTAATTAACCTGTGAGCCGATAAAATATTGTAAACCTGAGCATTCAGGCTCATACTTAGGGCTGTTGATCCCGTGTAGGTATCAGAGCTATAGTGCCTGTTGATTATGCGAAATGGCTTTAGTCGATTTTAAGAAAAGAAAAAGACACACCAAATCACTAACACACTAATATAAGAAAAAATTTAATTATGAGTCAGATGTACATTTCGAGAACTGCATTCTCATCATCAGCGAGTGGCTTACAGAAGAAACACCTTTGAATTTATAAGGCATCAATAGACTAATAGCAAAATAACCCCAATAGGGAGTGGTGTTAGCCCATTTCTGGCTAAAATCTATACATCAGGAAACTAGAGAATTGCTCTGAATAGTTTTAAGTATTTCCCGATGATTTGGTAGATACCTAGATAGCATTTTCTGTATCTTTAACATGCATGATAATGACATCAATGAGATTTTAGTATCCCTTTAACCTCTGCCCACACATAATGTTTGCTAGGGAGAGAGAGAAACAGACTACAAGCTGACGTTCCTAGATCTTCTAGTCATTCGGGCTGACACTGTTTTGAAGTTTGACGTACATAGAAAGAGTAACTTCATCCCGGCATACATTCATAGCAACTGTAACCATTGCCTTGCGCACAAACTAGCCTCTTTTCGCCACCGAATAAGAAGAGTGCTAGTATTACCGCTTGAAGAAGTTGCCAAAAACAAGGAACTCGAAGGAATTAGATCCTTCGCACTAGAAGAAGCAACGGGTATGAAGAAGCAATGGTAGATAAAATGGAGAAAAAGATCAAAAAACATCTTGTGATTGAAGAAGTAACTAAGTTGAAAAAAGGAAAAGAGGAGTACAAAAATTTACTACTCTTACCCTTTAACCCAAAACTTGATCAGACATGATGTAAAGTAGTCTGCTTTCAAGTTTTCAAACTGTGCAATTGTTAATGGCAACTTCGATATTCGAGAGTAGTACGAGTTTGCCTACCATCAGAAAAACACCCCTCCCCCACCAAAAAACATGGTGGATCGCGGACCGTCCCCGAGAAAGGTAGAGGAACCCAAGACTTAGTTCGAAATACGAAAAAAGGTAGCGAAAAACGCAAATTGAGCCTAGGCCGTTATCTGCATAATTACCCACAATAGGATTAGGTTAATCTATTAACCATGTTTGCGGTAAAAATAGTTATTCTAGACTAGTATTTTAGATATTAAATTTCTGAACAAAATTTCTCATCTTTGAACAGAGCGCCTGACTTTTATCACCCTCAAAAAAGCTGAGAGCACTGAGCAATTTACCGCATGCGCGCGCTGCCACTCGGAGATGACGTCATCGTCTTCTGGGCGGAATGAACTAAGTACTTACCGTCGCCATAATAGTAAAAGAGTAAAGATTTTCGCGCTTCTCCGTGATGTCTCTCTTGCCATCGAAGCTCTGCCATCGCGGAATCTGTCGTAGTTTGAATCCGGCTTTACTGTTTTCTTTTACATTTCTTTGCTCTTTGTGAAATAAAGATACACCGAGCAAGGTTCTTGTTATTTCTAAATAACATATTGTCTGTAAAGTATGATTTGGTTTATTGTGAGGATGTTAATTTAAATTCTGATCATGTATCGAGAATGCTTATTTATTTAATGTGACTTTCACAGAAATGAATTTGAAGAAAAGAATTTTTTATTGCATTAACTGTTAATTTTATCTCTGAATTCAGTTATTTACAATTGTATGGTCAGTTCACGATTTATCTGCCCCATTTCCATTTTCCGCCATATCCTCCGCCATATCCCCAGCCTCCGCCATATCCTTTCTTGTATCCTCTCTCTTCGAGTTTTTCTCCTGTACCGTCATCGTTATCTTTGTCATCTCCTTCTTCAGGTTCCTCGCCGTCTCCTGCTTTCGGTTCCTCGCCATCTCCTGCTTTCGGTTCCTCGCCATCTCCTGCTTCAGGTTCTTCGTCTATTGGTTCTAACAAAGATAGAAAGAAAACAAGTAAAACTAAGAGTCGTATGATCACAATTCAGGATCATGAGTCCTGACATATTTAATCTATTTAATATTATTTAACTTCTTCCAAAATTAATTTCCCATTATTTCAGTAAAATCAATAATCATGAAATCCTAAAACAATTATTCTTGGAATCTGTTCTTACGTCAATTCATATGGGAGAGTCAGTAAGTTCCAAATCGTAACAGAAATAAAACTAAATAGGATACGCGCGTGAAAACTACCATTATTCTGGTCATTATCACCGTACACATTCCTTGAAATTTGTTGCAGAGAATTGTTTTGGCTAAATCAAGTGAAGGATTTTCCTTAAAGATTTTTCCTCCTGAAGCCAAAAAAATTTTTGAAAAAAGTGGAAATCGCTTATGGGTAAGGTTCAGGCTATAGACCAGATGCTGGAAAAACATTGGAATGCATCTTAAGAACATTTGTGATTTTCTAAGGTATGACGGTATAATTTATTCTTTAACGTCTAAATTAGGTTTAAATAACATGAATGGAATAAAATTATAAATAGTGCTATCATCTAGGCTCACTCTTCTCAAATTTATTTTTCATTATTTCGATTAAATTACTTAATGATTTCTTCGTACTATCCGGAGATATCAACATTATTATATTATCATAAACCAAAATATCCTGTCTGAAAGAAGTTTTCTTCGTGTATGAATACTCTTTCAGATATCATGTCGATTTTTGACATACGTTCATTTTAACATCTCAGTTCGCAGTAAATTCAAAATTAATCTTCTATTAAAAGCTTTAAGTAATACACAGGGTGAGTCAAAAATCTGTTACGCCCATAAAATTTCAAAATGATGGCAGATACAACAAGTCTGTTGCAGGCAACATTTAGGAAGTTAGGTAGAGACTAAGCATTGCTTGTGTCTAATATGACCTTTGACTTCGAATTTTGCATCTTTACTGGTAGAAAAAATTTCCAAATGTACAGTTGTAGAGCTCAAAATGCTGAATTTTAACAAAAAAAAATAAAAAGACTAAAAATAAGCGTGAAAATAAATCCACTACGACAAAATGAAATTTCAGTTTTCAAGCTACATTGAGTTTTGTCAATGAATGAAGTGCTCAATGTGGTGTCCTTTTGCAGCAATGCATAACTGTGCACGATATTTCACAGAGCCTATCACATTTAACATCATGGGTGTTATGTCTGTACAAGTCTATTGAATTCTTGTTTCAAATCATTTACAGTGGCATAAACCTTGACCTTGATGTATCTCCAAATAGCAATATCTGCAAAATGTGGAGGTGTCCTATCATGCTGGAACCACATGCGATGGTACTGCACTAAAGGCAAGTTGTCTAAAAAGTCTGAGACGAAGCCTTCTAAAATCATTTCTATATCCCTAATTTTTGTAAACCCTTGTAAGGAAGCAGAAATGATTTCCATTGTAGAAAACATGTCCTACCAGATGCCAGAGCTTGAGCACTGAAACTTAATTTTTTCGTTGTGGTTTTATTTTTACGCTTATTTTTGATCTTTTTTTTTTTTTGTTAAGATCAGCGTTTTGAGCTCTACAGCTGCACAATTGGAAATTTTTCTCTACCTGTAACGGTTAAAAATTGCAAGGTGCAAAATTCGAGATCAAAACTCTGATTGCTTAGCCTCTATCTAACTTCCTATATGTTGCCTGCAATAGATTTGTTGTATCTTCACTCGTTTTGAAATTGTATGGGACGTAACAGACTTAACTCACATAGTATTTGGGCTGTTGGCAATTAAACTGACTGTGCTCAAAGCCATCTATAGCTCGATCTGGCAACCTGAATGCCACCAAAGTTGGTAGGGGACTAATGACGACATGGGAAGAAATAATCCGCGAAAAAAATGTAATATCCCACTGTCGTCCAGGCGACAAATGGATAAGAAGATGAAATTGAAGTGATGCATAACATCCTTTTCTCCGGTGAGGACATCGACCATCTTTAATGTTACCTCCTTCAGAAGGGAAGTAAAGCCGTTAGTCCCGTATAGTCGTTTGCCGGCTGCACGTTAAAGAACCCTTGCGCGGCAAAATTTGCATCCCCTATAACGCCGTCCTAATGTCATCTCGTTAATACAGGACGTTAATACCAAACAAACCAACCTAATGTCATCTCTTTTCTCGTGGACTACGCATTGCATTTTCTGTAAACATTCTCTATAGCCGAATGTAACATTCACATTACAGTCCGAGATTTTTTGCCCTAAAAAGGTAGTCGAGAATATGTAAAAAAGATTTTTATCTGCAATTTATGCAAACTCTCGGCTACGTGGTAACCGCAGCGACACCTGTTTCCCCTATCCGCGATGTTTGTAATTATATTTTTTCGCGTAATCCTCCTTCTCATGTCGTCATTAGTTCCATGAAGTTTCGTTGTGAAATCCAGCTACAGATGGCTCCCTGTAAGTAAAAAGTGATGTTCTAAAGCGTAAAAAAAGAAAAAAAAGCAGATACAGGGGTTTCTTGCTTAATGCGATTAATTGGTTTTATAAAATAATCGCGTATCATGAAACCGCGTAAAGTGAGCTCATTATGTTCGTAGTTCTTCATAACATCTCCAGTGATTTATTTTTTCTCCGTTTTTAGCTTTAGAAGTACTTTGATTACATATACAGGGTGATTATAAAGTCACTATACATTTTGGTGAAAACTCCGTTTCATTGCAGCAATTGCAGTTTGTATCAACCAGATAACATACCAGCATACATTCTTAGTAAATTTTAATGTGTCCCCCTTGCACATCCCGGCACAGCTCCCAGCATTTCACCGTGGCCCGGAAAACATTGCGCAGCACTGCGGTGTAATGTCCTCCACCGCGGCTGTAATCCGTTGTTTCAGCTGTGCAATGGTGCGTAATCCTGACCTGGTACACCTCGGACTTGATAAAACCCCACGCAAAGAAATCCATGTGGGTCAAATCTGGGGACTGTGGAGCCCATAGTCTTGGCGAGCGCTGACCAATCCATCTGCCTGGGAATGCGCGATTCAGATAGTCCCGAACAATGTTGGCCAAATGTGGTAGTGCCCCATCCTTTTGGAACACAACGGTATCCTAAATCTTTCATCTCGCAACTGTGGCTCCAGAATTGCTCCAACATGTCGAGGTACTCGGTACCATTGATAGTCCCCTCGACAAACATGAAGGGTCCATAGACCTTTGACTGAGTAACTCCCATCCACACATTCACTTTGGGTGTGTTTGGGTCTGCAAATAAATGAAATTCGTTAAAGATTTCACCAAAATGTATAGTGACTTTATAATCACCCTGTATATCAATCAGATTCACAATAGTTATATTTAGAAATTTCCAAGTTTTTACGGTTTTTTAAAATATATGATTTATGGATACATTTAGAATGAGAACAAACAAAGAGGCGACTTCACAAGTAATTTAGCAAGTCATTCCACAATTTAAAAGTGTTATAAGGATACATTCTACGTTTAAAAATTAGATAGCCTGGGAGTGACAAATTTAAATCGTTGAGGTTGACAAATATCTATAGAGCCGAAATGATTTGAGTCTTCGTGATAACGTAAAGAGTTAGCCAACGATTTCAATCTACAATAAATTACAAAGGCCTGAAAGGGCAACAGACCAATTTTGTAACAGTGTTCTGAAATTGAATAGCCGGGTACTGAGCGGGCAGACGTCTCAAAGGCGCCTCAGAACGAATGCCTCGCGCACTCAAGACGGTTTTATCTTGCCACGCTCGTTCGCGCTATGGAGAAAGAGAAGATTTTAAAGCTCATCGAATTATATGATTCTTTTAATAGATTTTGGGATTCACAATGCGTAGAATATACAAATAGAGAGCTAAGGGAAGACATCTGGCGAAGTATAAGCCAGGAAATTAACTCAGAGTAATAAATTTGTGTCATTCTTAAGTATTTTGGCATTTACAAGAGAGTAGAGTGTTTCAAATTCAGTCTCAGACTTCCATGTAAAAATTTTTTTCTTCATCATCAAAACACATTTCTTCAAATAATTTGTTCCCATGTTGCAATCTGTATTCATAGATTTTTTTCTTCTTTACAAGATGAACTAATATAAACGCAGAAGCTGCAACGGCTCTCTGTATATGTTTCCTTGAAACCGAGGCTGCCTCCCGAGGCAAATGGGGCGAGACATACGGCCGAGGCTGCTCGCTCAGTCAGTACCCGGCTATTGACAACGGTAAGTCTGAAGGCTACTCTAATGCATTGATTCACTGCAGTTTTTAACATCTTTAGTCGAAAGGTATAAGCGCATGATCATAAGCAAATGCCATATTCAATGGTGGCCTATATCTGTGATGGCTAGCTCTTTAGAATTTAAAATTTACTAATTAGATAAAACAAAAAGCAGTTTTTGTAATTCTGCGAATTAATTTTTGAATATGATTTTGAAAGATCAACATTGTGTCCAAATCTATTCCTAAAACACTGATAGATTCATTGGTGGCTGGGGTATTAGGATGAAGAAATATTATGTTTGTTTTTTGTGTATTTAATATCATCGCGCGTTCACAATACCAGGCTTCTATGCTAATTAAATCTGCTTGTAATAATATCTTCTCTTGTTCAATAACGTCACAGTTGCATTGAGAGAACAAAAAGTTATCATCCTGTATAATAATAAGTTACAGTGTAGAGATAGATCAAAAAGGGATTTCGAGAAAACGGAATAAAATATGTTAGAAAACCCAGATCCATTGTTGGAAACATGAGAAGTAGACCGGTCGGGATTATATTTATCAACTATACTGAAATAGCGATTCTGAAAGTACGAAGCACAGTGATAATGCTGTACTACGAACTCCTCTATAATACAGATCGTGTACGAGTTGACGACGAGGAACGGTATCAAATAGTTTTGATACGTCTGTTTTTGCAACAATTAAGATTTTTTTCTTATCTAGAGTTTCAATGATTTCTTGATATGAGTGAGCTGGCACTACTATTGGCTCCGCATCCATACTGATTACTATGTATTAGGGCAGAGGTGGGCAAATGAGACTCCCATTGAAAATTTAAACCTGCTTTTTCAAAAACTTTTTCACTGAATCTTATTAAATTGATTAAGTAACTAATATTGTGCTATTTAAGATGGTGTATTTAAATACTATGTAACTATTGTGTGGCTCTTTATAATAGATGAAAATCCATAATGCGGCTCTCATTGACCTCAAGCGTGCCCACCCCTGTACTAGGGGTTGGATGTATAATTTCAGTTGGCGAAAAATGGTGTATTCTATGGCTTTAGTCAAAGGATGGAAATTAAATGGAAATTTTACTCGTCGAATTAAATAGAATAGCCTCTACTGTGCGGATAGCTTTTAATAGTCGAACGCGTTATAAAGAGGTAAAACAGGAAATGAGCAACAGGGATATTTTACTAACCATACACGTAATGATATAATTTGAAAAAATGGATGGAAAAATTCTGCGACCTGGATTCGAGCCAGGAACCTCGAGTTTCATATGCTCGATGCCTCTTTAAAGACACTCAGTGGCAGCATGGCTGCGATAGCCCAATTGATAGAGGCATCTGTAAAGTTGAATTCGACATTTGTGGAGACAAACAACGGTACTCACAAAAACAAATTTAATTTTAAAGTAAATTTTATATGAGAATTGTTAATGATAATTTACTGTTTACATGTGTTATTGCAAGATATAATTTTTCATCTCACCTGTATCGCCTTTGGGTTCTTCCTCCGTAGCTGCTTGTTCTACATTGATCATCAAACCCAAGACTATGACAAGTCCGAAAAGAAAGAGCAAACGATTCAGATTCATTTTGTATACTTAAAGAAATGCAACTTCAGAGAGGCCAAAGAAGATCAGGAGTGTCGAATATAGGGCCCTGTCGAATGTAGCTTGCTACTCAGAAGTTCTCTTTATATATACATTTAAACAGGTAGAAATATTTGGGGGGGGGGGAAATAAAGCAATTTTAATTGATGTTTCCGAGAATTACCTTCTTTTTTGTAGTACAGACATAACATGCTGGCTTGCGTTTTTTAATAATTAGATACCACTTCCTTTTCCATTCAATTTTAATTGTACTTTTAAGGCATCATTTACTTTAATAGGCGATTCGTGACAAAGTAAATGACATACGAGCTATTGCGTTATGCATTCAATTTCATAAAATCTGGTAAAAGTTCTTCATCCCTAGAAAAAAATGCTGCTGATCTCAATGTTTTTGTTTGAAAAAAAAATCGGCTTTATACGTGTAATCTTTTTTTGAATGATGTAACAGGTATTCAAATAATACGGTAATAATTATATGATTTATTTCTTTTCCATTGAACTAATAAATAAATCGTCAGTTACGTACAGGTTATTTATTACTACTTCACGTGTTAACCGTTTTTTTATGACGTTCACGTTACTTTTCAATATATCAGTGTCACATGTTTCCTTTTCATTTTGTCTAGGAAAAAAATGTACTATTGTTATTTTGCTTAATTTTGATTCATTTTTATGAGGCAGTCCCTAAGAATTCCCGCTAGAATGGTCCAAATGTGCATTTGATTTACCAGCTTTCGTTGACGATATGCAAATCGAGCTTCTTATTTTTTCTTTTTAATTACAAACTTGGCACTTTAAGTTATATTAGAATTCAGTAAATTATCGACCTTAAAATCGCTTATTCTTCATCAACAGTCGAGTATTAATTTTACCTTTTCGTATTCAGAATGCTTGGTATCATTAAGCACTTAATAGGATTTTACATGCCTTCAAAACCATTTTTGTTATTATGATTTTAAAAAAGTTATTATGATTTTTGTTATTATGATTGTGATTTTGTGATTATGATTTTACATGCCTTCAAATCACGGCCTCGAGATTAGCTGGCTGAACTAGACCACTTAAGACTTCAACTCAAAATTTTATATAAATTTTAATACCTCTCTCTTCAAGTAACTCCGTCTCATTTTCTTTAAAACAAATTCATATCTCTCGTTTCAAAAATTTAATCTTAAAGTAACAAAAATTCTCTTGCTTATATTAAAAAAAACATTGAGTGACTTTAACATTGTGCAATTGAAATGCGGGTTTTCCCGTTAGCCTATATTATATGATAGCATATGACTATATAATGAAGACCCCAATTAATATCGTATTACTCATTAGAAGCCGACAATAACCGAACGGTCGATTAGGAAATTTTTATATTCGTTTTTTATCCCTATCTAATAATCTCCACGTTATATTTTCTTTGTTAAAAATTTACATATTTTATTGTATGTTCTACGTACAGCATGTTTTAAAAAGATGTACTCATAGTTACTGATTTATTTAGACAGATGAAAATAATAGTCGTTGAGATGAAATGCTTCATGCATAAAACCGAATATACAGGGTGATTCAGTCAATTTCTGACCATTTCACTCGAATGACGTGCATTAGGGATAAACAATTGAAAGAATATGAGCGCCATATCGAATTTCTAAATAGTTGGAGTTTGTATTGTTGCAAAGGCGCTGCATGAAAATCGTATTGTTGAAAAATGGCGCCCGCTTTATCAGCAGAGCAGAAATGCAAGGTTGTCGAATAGTATTTCGAAACAAAATCACCTGTAACCGTGCAAAGAAAGTTCCGTAAGGAGTATAAGTGTCGAGACGCACCAGGTGGGCAAGCAATCATGGATTCTGTCAAGCGATTTCGTGCCACTGGATGTGTTAAAGGCAAGAAAAAAGGCGGGAGCGAAGCTCGTGTTCGAACGGCCGAAGTTGTCGAAAATGTTCGCACAAGGTTGGTCGATTCCCCTACCAAAAAATCTGTTCGCCGCCTATCCATTGAAGAAGGGCTGTCGTATATCACGACGTGGCGAATTTTGAGAAAGGATTTACACCTGCTCCCGTATAAGATCCATGTTTATCAGGAGTTAACAGACACTGGAAGACAGAAGCGTCAACAATTTGCGATGGAGTTTGGAGCATAAATGGAAGCCAAGCAGGACACTGTGGACAACCTTTGGGTGACGTTCGTTTTTGGGGTTCCCAGCACCCTCATTAGATCCATAAGTCACCTCTTCATCCACGAAAGGTTATGGCTTGGTGCGCGATTTCCAAAAGAGGCATCATTGGTCCGTTCTTTTTTGAGGGCACCGTAACGTCACAGGCTTACCTTAACATGTTGGAAACCTTCTTCATCCCCGAGCTGCGAAGGAGGCGTATTCCACTTCGACATCAATGGTTTCAACAGGATGGGGCTAGGCCTCACACTACTAATGAAGTGCTAAGCTTTCTCAATCAGAAATTCGGAAATCGTGTCATTTCAAACAGGTTTCCAGATCGATTCGGGGGTGGCTTTCTTTGGGCCCCCTACGAGTCCTGACCTAAACCCATGTGATTTTTATCTCCGGGGGTTCCTTAAAGACAGTGTGTCCAAGAACCCTAGACTAGCTGCGACAAAGCATCGTCCACTGCTGCATCCTTGTGGATGCAGAAATCCTGGATAGAGTTATGAACAACTTCACCATTCGGCTGCGAGCAGTTCAAAACCTTCTTGGTGGCCACATTGAGCATATCATCAAGACTTTTCCACGGGAATAAAAACTGCGAACTGCTTAAAATATCATACTGAAATGCTAAGTTTGTAAACATTAATGGGTCAATAAATCATAGTACTGAAATGGTCAGAAATTGACTGAATCACCCTGTATATTCTTATATAATCGTAGATAATATTTATAGATAATATTTTATAACTCTGCTAAAATCTGTAAAGAAAATATTCTCAGATCTTTCTTGAACACTAGTCATGCATTAGGTTAACATACAGCGTCTAATAAAAAGATCGGGGGAGTGGATTATCCTGAGAAATACATATCAGATCGAAAAATCAAAAAACACGTGTTTAATATCTTCCAAAAAACTATCTAATAATAACAAACACGACCCCCACACCACACCCCTCTTTTAATGAAATCTTAAAAGGAACCCCTATTTTAATGGTATTTTCAGATTGCACACAACATTTGAGAAATGTTTTATTCTTGGTGTTTTTTCAGTTGATGCAACCGTTTAGGAAATAGAGGCACTGAAATTTTGGAACTTTTAAAGTTTTGAACCCAATTTTATCGATGAAGACAAAGAGACAGAGGATGAGTCTTATAGATGAAAGTCAAAATTTCAAATTTTATTCATTGTGTGTGCATGATGAAGACTGGAAGAAAATAGGCTTCTTATAGTGGCTGGGAGAGAAAGAGCTGTTGGAGCTGAGGCTGGTGGAGTTGCCTCAGCGAACGCCTCAAAAGATCTTAATTAGGCGCCAGGCGCCCTTTCTCTAGATGATATGTAAGGTTCCAGGCACTAAGGCATCTACAAGGTGAGCCAATGAAACGGGAATATTTGGGAACATCTACTGCAGAAAAAGTAGAGGGCGTGCGTGCTTGGGTCGTCAAAGTAGTGAATCTAGAGAGCGGGAAGTTAGTTATCATGAAAACTTGGTCCGGTGAACAACGCGCATTTGCCATCAAAGCGTATTATCAAAATGGAGAAATTTTCATCCGTGCGAGACGAGCGTTTCCTTTATCCGTTTACCACCTCGCTATCGTGTACCGACTAACCAGGCTATTCAAATGCTAGTCAGGCATTAAAAGAAAGGATTCGAGCTGAAATGACCCCAGTACCGCTAGAAATGCTGCGCAATGTTATGGGCAGCTTTGCAACGAAGCTGCAAGAATGTGGGAGACAACATGGAGGCCACCTTCTGGACATTATTTTTATTTTTAAAAAATGAACGATTGTGCACTCACACAACATTTCCATTCGTGTAGATTATGTTTTCATCAATAAAGTTTACAAAAGACGGTTTTCTGAATGTTCTCTGATTTTTTTGAAATCGTCCCGTTTCATTGGCTCAACCGTTATACGAGGTGCGAGGCTCGTTCGTTATTAAAACTCCATCGGGAAAGTGAGATGGAAGATACGGTCATCTCCGACGACCGAGCAGAGACGCTCAGATGACGGAAAGTGCCGTCGGAATGCTGATGGTCATAGCCTAACCTAGCCTAGATACTCCAGAAAAAGAAATGATTACAGTTGGAGTGCCAGGATTCTCCAATCGATCGCTGGTGGATGGAACATTCTACAGGATCTGTCGAACCGTGCTATCCATAACTCAAAGTGATGAAGGCGATCGTTTTGGCTAGGTCCATTATGTATGATTCTCCTGAGGAAGTATGGAACAAGCAGGGCACAGACTTGTAAGAAAATTTGCCAGCCTGTAACCTGATTGAGATCACTCCAAATGGGCTGCGCGAGCGATTACTCGAAGAATACATGAGGAATAGTCTCTATCACAATGGATCGATGGAGACATACGTATTAATTCATACCTATCGAAATGCCACCAAAGAAAAGAACGAGTATTGATCAGAGAAACCCTGCAGCTAAAAGACAAAAAAGTATTCAGACGTTAGAAACATCTGAACAACGGGAGCTTCGTCTACCGCAGGAACGTATGAGAGCAACCCAGGTAAGTTTGGCTCTGAGGGTTACGCCCGCCGCCTTACGAACCATCAGAGCGTTGATTTCGTTTTTCCTCGTGAGGAGTCGAATTTTGAAGGAGTTTCTGGCTCTCTTGCAGTATAAGAAAGCGCCGGAAGAATCGGCAATCCGGAACGCGCCTTGTTGACCCCAGTCTTTCGACAAAATCGGTGGATTTTCGATTTCAGAAGCAGTCACGAAACTAGGACTGGAAGCAATCTGGCAATACATCAACATTCATACACTATAAATGACACTCAGGCCTGTCCCTTGCTGATTAGAGTTGCGTATAATTATGAGCGTATATCATAATTTACCTTGGGCCTATATCATTACACCAAAATGGAGGACTACGTTAACTTCAGCTTAGCTCCCCTGAGCTGCAACGAAATATATACCCCTGGATTTGCCTGACCGTATCACCAGCTAATTTATTAAGTAGCGAAAGAATGGAGAATGCAGCTACTAAATGTTTTCACAATGTACGTCTGTCTGTCCGTCCGTCCGTCCGTCCCCTTCATAATTTCCCGCATTTTTTTGTAGGTAGAAGGTTGAAATTCGGAATGTAGCTTACTATGGGCATGTGCACCTTCACTATTTAGTTTAGTTTTGATTGGCCCACTGGGGTCGGAGTTTCGGGGGCGGAAATTAGAGGGGACCAAAAGGTATGCATATAAAGGAGTGAAATTCGGTATGCAGATTCCTCTAAGCATGATCAACATTTCTCTGAAGTTTGGGCCAAATTGTCCCAATGGGGTCGGAATGGTGGGGGTGGCAGTTACTGGGTCTTTAAAACTGTAGTAACATGATATGTCATATATCATTCGATCGGAAATGATGAGAAACGAAAGAAGATAGAGCTCTTTTACACTTCCTAAATAGTCTGTTCGAGAAAATCAATTTTTCGATTTAAAAAATTGGAGAGGGGGGGAAGGTAAAAAGTGAGATAAAAGGGTAAAAACAGATGATCTAATGGTTTCCGCTACTTTCATATATTTTTAACCTATACCTATCCTCAGGAGGATTAACTTCTTGTTTTTTATCTGGCTCTAATTGGAACTGAAATTAGTCATAGCACAGAAGACGTCATGTGTCTCTTTTTTGTACAGCAACCTCAGGGTACCTTTAAACCGTTTGTCTATCTAAGACCACGATAATAACTATGCTATGTCAATGACCAACCCGAGGTCAGCACTGACAACTACAATGCCCACTGTCAACTAGTGTGATCCACAAACACCCCTGGTGCCCAAAATCTACTGTCAAGAAGACAGCGTACGCGTAAACCCTAATTTCACCCACGATTACAACTGTGCTCACTTGGAAACACAGTATCATCCTCCTACAACAACAGAGTTCATACCTGAATCAACTTTCCACGTGAATATCAAAACGCAGAGGTCAATGGCTCTACAACCAAACTTGCCTTCACTGTCAAATAACATAAGCTGCCCCACTCTCACTGACCCTACCCTCCATCAGCATGTGACTTACAATAACTTTTTCTTGAAACATGTTCCAATTCATGCTCAATTTATAAAATCAGTAACCTTTCTATACAATACACAGCTTTATATAGCATCATCAGTGTATTGCTAATCGGCCATACAATCCAGCACAACCATAGCAATAAGGCTGCTCATATTAATCATACTCTACTCAACAAGAACGTCTAAAGTTCAAAGGAGATATTAACTCCTACCATGATGAACATTTATTCTCACCATCCAATCCGTACATTGCGTTGTGTGTTCTATATGTCCACTTTCAGGGCACTCATTCACAGTCGATTCCCACAATTTACTAATGTCTACTTCCGCTATAGAATCTTCGCTCTAACAACTATCACTTACGGACCACTACCGTGGTAATAGGTAATCTTATGATATGCTGTCAGTCTTGCATCCCGATATTAAATGTTCCAACATCTCAGTCGAGTCACATTATTATGACCACCAGCTAATATCCCGAATAATCGCCTTTAGCGGCATGGACAGCAGCTGAACGGTGTGGGAGTGAGTCAATAAAATTCTGGTAGGTTTCTAGTGGTAGCTGTTGCCATGCAAACTGTAAATCATCCGATAGCTGGTGAAGGGTACGCGGTGGTTGTTTCATAGCACGCACATGACGATCGAAGTGTTCCCAAAGGTTCTCGATTGGATTGAGGTCTGGGGAATTAGGGGGCCAGGGTAGTACTTGGAACTCTTCGTCGTGTTCCTCAAACCACCCCCGAACAATTGCAGCCGTATGACACGTCGCATTGTCTTGCTGGAACGTGACATCTCCCTCTGGGAAGACAGTCGCCATGTATGAGTGTATTTGACTTGCAATTATGGATAAATAACCGAATCGGTTGAGAGTGCCTTTCATAGGTACCAGACAATGCCATGAGAACACTCCCCCCATCATGACGCTGCCGCCACTAGCCTGGATTCGTCCAACAATGGTTGCAGGATGCTTGTTCTCGGAGGTTTCTCGCCTCACCTGCCAACGTTCGTCACTTCTGTGGAGCAGAAATCTTGACTCATCGGAGAAGGCAACCTTTTTCCAGTCAGAAGTTGTCCAGTTTCTGTACTGTTGGGAAAATTGAAGCCGTTTTTGGCGATGAACCTTCGTCAGCATGGGTGCGGTGACCATCCATACGTAGCAGGGTCCTCTGTACTGTGGTTTTTGAGACATGTTTGGTAGCACCCTCGTTGATTTGAGCGGTAAGTTCATCCACTATAGCTCTTCGGTTGGCCTTCACACACCTTCGCAGCCGACGTTCACCTTCTCATCAATGGCACGTGTTGCTCCACAGTTCCCATACCGGATATTCTAAACGGTCCCATTTTCCCAGTCATGGTACACTTTAACTACAGCAGTCCGAGAACAGTTCACAAACTGCGCGATTATCATCCCCTTTTCTTACCCAGGGGGGGTGGGGGTGCCAGATGTATTACCACTTTATTTTGATAAATGCATGCTTACTACGGTTCGGTCCTTTACATACATTGGTATCACTATTACCCACAATCTTTCTTGGGATTTGCAAATTGATATCCTACTTTCAAAACTCAATCGAAAGCAGGGGATTATCTCTCGCCTTCGACATTTACCCCGCAGGATTTTACTCATATTGCATTATGCCTGGATTTATTCCAGCCTTTGTTTTAGCTTTGTTTTTTGGGGTGCTTCTACTTCACGTAACCTTTCCAGAGTTTTGAAACTTCAAAAATGGTTTTTACGAATTTATTTTGACCTTCCAAAAAGCGCATCAGTTACTGCACCGGTTTTCCGAACTTGAGATTTTAACTATTTATCAACTTTATTTTGACGAGTATGCAGTTTTGTTTTCAAAAGTATTAATTCTATGTTAATTGCATTATCCCGCATTGATTTAACGTATAATTCTGCTTTACACTGTTACTCTACCTTATTTAACAATCGCTTATTAACGCCCTTGACAGTTCGTAATTATCAACGCCGTTGCTTGTCCTTTATGGGCATTAAATGTTGGGCCTATTTACTAATGTTACCACTCATACTAATTTTATGGATTTTTATAAAAGTCTACTCTTATTCGCTTAGTTTGAGTTTTGATTTTCATTTTTAATTTTACTCATTAGTTTATTGAGTATTCATTTAACTGTTGCTCAGTTTTAATAAAGCTTGGCTGTAATTGTTGAATTATATGATAACAGGTGATTTTTTGGTAGCCCCTGGGTCTCGCCTCTGGTTAACAATTTCGACGAAAAAGGGCGCACACTTTACAAACTGTTTAATTAATTTTAGTCAAGTTTTATCATATATGTATTTTCTTTTGAATGTATAATTTGTATTACATGGATACTTTATTCCTCGTTGCCCCGAGGTCTATATTAATTTTTGTACTAACTTTGTAACTCAGTTTTGTTATTTAACCTACAGTTAGTTGTATTAACCTTTTAAATAATTTGTGAAGAGCCCTCTCCTTAAACTATCAAATTTAGACTTCGGTCTAAAGTAACCTCGGGCCGGGGACCATCAGAGGTTCGGGCATCGTCTTGAGGAACACTCATTGACTTAAACAAAAACAAGTAAACAAACGCTCTTTAGTTTTAAAACAATACACAATTAATGGATTCACTGAAATAAAACTGAATACTCTATTTACATCAGGTGCAGTCTTAGATTTCAACTTTACCCAAACTCTACTAATTATGCGATTGGAGGGACCCCTCAAGCACAAAAGTTACTCTGGGCTAGCAAATATCCCGCAGCAAAGGACGCATGACAGCGTCAGGTGTTCCCTTTATTGTAGACTAGGGAGGGAAAACAGGAACCCCTGAATCCCAGCACCCCTGATGCGATCTACCCGGCACTACCTGGTTAAATACACAGGTGCTCAAGGGCAACACCCCACACCACTGAAGGGCGGACACTTTTCCCTTCTAGCGCTCGGACTGACAATCTGTGGCGCTTCAACACTCCTGTAAATTACGGTACTTCACTCAATATACACCAAATACTCAATAAGAGCACCTCTTAACATTCTACTTAATCTACTATACAGTGGACCGGTAGACTCATATTCTCCAAGAAACGTCTATCAGGCATAAAAAAAAAAGAAACGACGCTCACAATCGCTCATAGAAAAGTTCGTGGCAACACCAACTCTGTCCCAGGTTCAAAATACCACTCCGCGCTATAGCGTCACACAGTTCCAACGAGGAGATTCAGTGTAGATTTGTCATACAGTTTACTCACTCAAACGGGGCCTCTTCCACGCGGAGATTAGAAATAAAAGGCAGACTCACCATAATGCAGACGTCTAAAGGTGCCCACACACGATCATGCCTGGCTTGCTGCCAAGCCATTTAGTTCGACTGTTCATTCCAAAAATGATCGTGTGGGGCAATCATTCCAAAAATGTTGGCTTATCATTCCCGGAATGACAAGTTCAACATGTTTGATTTTGGCTTGTCATTCATGGCATGATAAAGCGAAAAACTGATCGTGTGTGGCGCTATTCATTCCCGGAATGACATGCGCATGCGCACTGATTGGCTCAAATACGTGTGCAGCAGGAAGTGCCAAATATAAGAGGAGCAACTAGGGATAGAAGTTCTTGAAAACTTGTGGAACTCATCCATAAGTTGTTCAGGATGTAATCCTTTGCATTATGTAGCTTCGAGTTCACCCAGAAGATTTACATCAGAATATTTCTTTCTTTCTTGCAACCAGTATTTAGACCAAATGCTCCTTTTCATTTTAGGCCTATCATCGTCCTCGCCAAGCAGCATTGCAATAACAGTTGCTGCAGGCTTCTTCATAATGTAAATTCACTGCACCATCACTGTACAGCAGACATTGGCGAATAAATTCGTTCAACAAAATGCAATAAAGTTCCCAAGGAATGACAGTTTTGGCATGACTCATGTGTGGTGAATTCTTATCAAGCATGGAGTGACAGTTATGGAATGGCAAGCATGGCAGCAAGCCGGGAGGGGGCGGAGGCCTCACAATCCCTCTCAACCGTTTCCTTAGACAGATGACGGGAACATCCAACAAAACTTATTCGAAAGTTAATTCCACTCATCAGAACCAATTACTGTTATACGCAGCTGAAACATTTTCCCAAAGGTTCGTTAAAATACTGAAAATACAAACGATTTGTATGATAACAGAAGACATAGCCGCAATAGCAATAACCAAGAACTATAATGGCTGCTGGCATTCCAACCGCGGCGCCGACAAACATCGCACGTCTTCCCGCTTCAAAAACGTTTGTCCAAAAAAAAAAATAAAAATAAAATACCAAAGGAATTTCGTAATAAGAACAAACAACGTCATAAAACAATGACTAGACAGACTGTCATTTGTTTCTCGGAGAATAAAAACTCCGAGATACAATGGCAACTCCAACAATAAGTGAGCGCTGTCCTCAAATGAAGAGCGACAAGGGTCACGCATAAAAAAGAAAAACTCCTAATAGCAGCAATACTATACTTATGATAAAGACTATAATAATATCAAACAACTTGCACCAGAAATGTACAATTAATATATTCAAAAACAACAACGACGCGGCTTAACACCATTCCCCCACACACAAACCACAGACGACGCGAAACCGCACACGCTTTCACGCCTATCTAACACCAACAACCGACGCTCAACACACGTCACCCGACAAACAATGCCCCTTGTCGGGCGTGACGGACCCAAACTGACATGGAATGTCACACTCGCCCGACAGAAGACAAAAATAACAACAACAACGTAAAAAAAAACAAATCCTATCAGATTAAGATCTCATTCCCAAACCCAACAATGTTCATAACCCAGGGGCAAGAACAAGACCACACTATAGCTGCCATCACATAAGTTGAACGACAGGATGACGTCATTTCTAACGCCAGCCAAGGGCAATGATCTCAACTACAATAAAGACTGGATCGACCATCTATGAGCGCTTCGCTATTCAAACGTGTCTGAGAAAATGATAAGCACCAGGCATAGTTCTCGATGAATACTGTGGATGCACGTTCAAACTAATGATGTCAACAATAATAAAGAATAATGAAGTCTTTATTGCGTAGCTCACGTGAAAGACAGGCCCTGGCCAACGCCTCCTATAAAGAGGCGTTGCCCTGGCGCGGAAAAGTCACCTGATCATCTTAGTCCGAATAACAATGTAACCTTCATTGTTTCCATCTTGGATTTTAATAATCAGCAATTTATTCGGACTAAGATGATCAGGTGACTTTTCCGCGCCAGGGCCTGTCTTTCACGTGGGCTACGCTTTATTGTTGCTGACATCATTGCATTAAATATACATTTAAGATAACTTTTTGTGGAAATTCTACTGCCAAAGAAAGTCCCTATAATTCCATGAGAACTAAAAAATTATTTTCAGCTTTTTTTAATGTTCAAAATTATTTTCTTATACTTTACTGAATGGCTACCAGACAAAAGTGCACGATAATAAATGTGGACTTTTTCAGGCAATTCTTTAGACATGTACCTGTGCTATCGCGCTCATAGAAGGATTGATCCAGTCTTTATTGTTGTTGACATCATTGGCCAAGAGACGTTAACGAGAAGTAAATCGCTTACCTATTCCATGAAACATCCGCTTTCGTTTTCGAAACATTGTTTTCGTATTTATATTTAGTTTCTATTTTTGTTTTTTCTTTTAAATAGATAAATGAAATAAATGAAATTAATAAATTAATAAATTAAAAAAATGACAGAATAGTCGACTCGAATGCAATTTGTTTCATATTATGACTTTTAATAGGCTTTCCACGTTTCAATGATATCTCCTCCATTACTATAGTAGAATAAGTGCATCATGGGTAAAATCCAGGAAAAGCATATTGATGAGATGACTTAATGCGCATGTCAAAAAGATCGTTCAACTTCCGTGACGGCAGCTATAGCTCCTATCTCGCCCGCCTTGCCCTTCTCCCAGTGTTAAGTGTTGCGTAGTCGGCACGTGGCCTTTTCCTCAGATTATACAGAGGGATAGGTTCTGCCTGCAACTCCTGCTCAGGTTCCCTCACCTCAGCCACCTTATCCTTCTCCCCACCATCCTGAAGTATTTCGACTGGCGGCTGAGCATCCACCAATTGCTCAATTGATCGCGCCCACCGATGCCTTACCACGTCTACGTTCCCCCCCCCCCCCCCCCTCTGACGACTCATCCTCCTCCCGGGGAGTTTCCACACGATTCCTTCTTCTTCTCTCTTGGGTGCCCTTTTTGTTAGACACCTCGTAATACCGCTTAAGACGGTCTACGTGGATAGTAATGGCATTGTGATTTCTCGACCCTTCTATAACATAGTTCACAGGAGTGACTTTCTTAAGCACCCTAAATGGTCCCAAATACCTAAAGGAAAATTTGCGTTTGCACCCTCCCCCCGAATCAATAGCCAAACGCGCTCCCCAGTTTCAAAATCCCTTGGAGCTCGAGGACCATTACCTCGTGCCAGCCTCCTCCTCCTGTTTTCCCTATCTCGCTCCCTCATCAGCTGCCTGGCCTCATGTAAATCAGTCACTAGGGATGATCAGTACTCTTTGACACCATCTGTGCCTCTACACCCCTGCCCATGACCAGCACGCCACTCCCGCGGCACCTCTGGGTCGAAACCGTACAGGAGAAACGCGGGGCTATCACCTAGGAACTCGTGCTGACATGTCAGTTGTGTATAAAGGGCAAAGTCAAGCATGCTGTCCCATTTCTCCGGCTGATTGTGGTACAACGCCGTAATGGTCTCTCAGAGCGAATTGTTACACCGCTTCGCAGGACCATTAGTCGTCGGCCGATACGCTGTGGTGTTCTTGTGTGTAATTTCCAAATCAACACACAGCGCATGAAACAGCTCGGATGTGTAATTAGCACCCCGGTCGCTGATGACCTGCTGGGCACTTCGTAACGACACACGAAACTTTTAGCGATCGATCTCGCTACCGTTTTGGCCATTTGGTTTGGGAGTAGCTCAGCTTCGGTAAATCTGGTGAAGACATCAGTCATCACCAGAATGTACCAATTTCCCCTGCATGATTTCTGCACCGTGCCCACGACGTCTATACCATCCGTGGTGAAAAGAGAAGCCAGCAATGAGTCCCTCTTGCCACAGTGCCTTTAGAACACCCCCTTTTGTGCGTTGACAGGCCTCGCACCTACGCACTTTATGGACCACGTCTGCCTTAATGCCAGGCCAGTAAAACAGTTTCTTGATCCTGTTAATGGTGGAGCTTACACCTCGATGATCCCCGAGGATGCCGTCATATGCCTGTGTCAGCAGCTCCTCTTGGCATACATACAGGAAGCACACCCTCGCCCTCACTCCCAGGTACCTGGTGTTTCGCCACGCCACCAGTCCATCTATTACTGAGCATGTTCCTTGGCCTACAACGACCTCCTCCTTCTCGCCCAGTTTGATCTATTACCGGTTTCAACCACCCATCAACTTTTTGGGCTTCTATTAGCCGGCGTTTTAGATCCGTAGACCCCAGATCCACCAGCACAGGGTTACGTTGCTGTGACAATACATCTGCTACTACGTTTTTCGCGCCAGAAACATGCTCAAAGGTCAATGAGAATTCCTCGAGCGCAAGGGCCACCTCAGGATCCATTGATTAAAGTCCCTCATTCGCTGAATGAATGTTAATGGCTTGTGGTCAGTGATCACAGTTGTTGGGTATCCCAGTATTATGAGTCTGAATAATTCCACAGACTTAATTATGGCCAGGACCTCTTTCTCTATAACAGAGTAGCCCGTTTGGGCCCCCTGAAGTTTTCTACTAAAAAAAAGCGATGGGGCGGACCAAGCCCTCCACTTCCTGCTGCAAGACACCTCCTATGGCGTTTCCCGACGCATCCGTCGCCAGAATAAAAGGTTTGGTATAATCGGGGGCCACCAGTAAGGGTTCTCCACTCAGGATCTCTTTTACCCGTGCAAAAGCACGCCTACACTCTTGCCCCCACGTAAACGGCACCTCTTTTTTGGACAGGTTGGTCAGGGGCACCAACAGCTCTGACAGTTCAGGTATGAACGGTCGGTAGAAATTAAGGTGCCCACCACCTCCCTGACCTCACGGACATTCCGCGGCTCTTCCAGCCTCATTATGGCAGCCACATTCTCGGGATCAGGTCATGACCCCGCTGGCGAGATGACATGTTCTAGGTACCGCACACGGGGAGCACAGAACTGGCACTTCGTGGTCTTAATAATGAGCCCCTTCCCCCGGAACCTCTCCAACACCCATCGCAAAACATCCACATGTTCCTGGTAGGTTTCGATTGTTGCCACCGATCTTCACTTGAAGAGCCGACACCACATATTGCTGGAAAAGGTGGGAAGAATTCTTCCCGCCTTGGGGCAGTCGAGTTAGATGTTACTGACCCCATGGTGTCTGGAAGGCAGTGATTCGACCAATGGGATTTATAAATACCCATTATTAAGGTCGTTCACCGAGAAGAATCTATGCCCTCGTAGCTCCTCAAGAATATCTTTAATGATCGGCATGGGAAAGCCCACTGGACTGGTTCGCGAGTTCACAGCCCGCAGGTCCAATGTAATTCGGACTTCCCCGTTCTTCTTTGGCATAATGTGTACCGGAGAGTTCCAGGGGCTGACGCTTGGCTCAATAATGCCAGCTTGCTCCAGCTCATTAAGCTTCGCTCTGTGGTAAGGCTGCGTACAAGTGTTAACTCGAGTCGAATAAGGGTGCAGACGAATTCATTTGAAAACCACAAATTCTGCTTCAAATGAAACAAATTTAATCTTAAATGGATTCGGAAAAAGTTCAAAAACACTTGAATTGAAATTAAATCCATTCGATTAATTCGATTCAAGGAGGCTGATCACTCCTGTAAGCTCGAATTGGTTTTATCCGAACGATACCATTCGAAACCTTCGAATACATCCGAAAATAAGCTTATAACTACTTACAAATAATAGCTCATTTCGGTGTTTATGGCGGACTAATCCATTAGAAATCTTTGGGGACATTGTAAATGCAGTTTCAATTAGTTAAAATACCTAATTGAAATTCAAAGATTTCAGAACCACTCTTACGTGTACGACTGCAGCGTTAACTTTAACGTTAGAACAATAGTGCTAGAAATGGAACCAAATTCATCATCTATGTCAGTCATACGGAAACATTACAACAAATATGTTGAGAAAAGTGTAGAAAACTAAGGTATGTTCAAAAGAAATATGTTCAAATGGTTTCGAAAGGAATATTCAAAGGCCATTCGAATAGGTTTCGAATAAGGTATTCAAATGCTGTTGAATACAAATTAATTGAATGAATCACACAATTCGTTACAGCAGCCAAACTTCAATGCTAGTTCAAATGAATTCGATAAAGGCTCGAATGACTCGAGAAACAGATCAATTCATTTCGAATTGTTTTAATTTAGATTTGATAGCATGTTCGAATGGTTCAAATCAAATTTTTCTTGAAATTATTCGACTCGCACGCTGCCTTACTTTGTAGGCGGCCTTCTACACATGGGGAATTTTATACTGACGAAAAAATACAGTGTGCGACTTATCGACATCATTTACACAGTCTTTCAGGGTTCTGCCACACCTTGTACTCGGACCACTTCATTGGAGAAAAGGTTGGCGTATTCGTACTGTATATTAAATTACGGATAGCATCCTCGTGCCTGGCGTCCTCTTCTCCAATTCGCAATCCCTCTATCAACTCGCATTGCTCCACCATTCCCAAGACTGTACACGCACAGCCATCCCCACTAAACTTACACATGGCCCCGCCTGCACAATTTGCTCACTCCCAGGCATAGCGGCCGCCTGAAAACCCCCCTCGCATAACAGCGACCTAACCACCCAAACACCAGCCGCCCCACATGGTAGCGATCTAAAACAGTACCGAACAATACACAGTAAAGCACACACAAATACTCGCATCCCATAGTACCTCAGACACACATTTGAGCACAAGTCAAAAGTGCCTTTGATAATCCGACCTATATGTGAATGACAATTTCCACCCGGGGACGCCAAATGTGACCAGCCTCCTTCCTAGACTATCAAATTTAGACTTTGTTCTAAAGTAACCTCGGGCCGGGGACCATCAGAGGTTCGGGCATCGTCTCGAGGAACACTCATTGACTTACACAAAAACAAGTAAACAAACGCTCTTCAGTTTTAAAACAATACACATTTAATGACTCACTGAAATAAAACTTAAAACTCTATTTACATACTTGCAGGTGCAGGCTTAGACTTCAACTTTATACAAACTCTACTAATTATGCGATTGGAGGGGCACCTCAAGCACAAAAGTTACTCTACATTTGCATTTAAACAAAAATGTGAAGGCTCACAAAAAAAGAAACAAATTCAGAGCTATACTACGGGTGCTGTCCCGTAAGAGGGGATTCCATGGTCCTTTTAGCTGTCAGGTTACGGCCAAGACATTGACAATTCTCAGTCCGCTTCTAAGATGCATGAGAGAGAAGAGTGTTTTCACAACTGGACCACCCTCACGAATGCTGGGCTACCAAATATTCCGCATCAAAGGACGCACGACAGCGTCAGGCGTTCCCTTTAATTTAAACTAGGGGGAAACACAGGAATCCCTAAAACCCAGCAGCCCTGATGGGATCTACCCGGCACCACCTGGCTTAATACGCAGGTGCTCAAGGGCAACACCCCACACCACTAAAGGGCAGACAATTTTCCCCTCCAAAGCTCGGACTGACAACCTGTGGCGCTTCACCACCCCTGTAAATTACGGTACCTCACTCAATATACACCAAACGCTCAATAAGAGCACCTCTTAACATTCTAATTAATCTACAATACAGTGGACCAGTAGACTCATATTCTCCAAGAAACGTCTATCTCGTATAAAAAAAAAAAAAAGAAAGGACTCTCACAATCGCTCATAGAACAGCTCGTGGCAACACCAACTCTGTCCCAGATTCAAAAATACCACTGCGCGCTGAGAGAAGATTCAGTGCAGATTTGTCATACAGTTTACTCACTCAAACGGGGCCTCTTCCACGCGGTGATTAGAAATAAAAGGCAGACTCACCATAATGCAGACGTCTAACAAAATTCGGGCTGGTTAATTACACTCATCAGAACCAATTACTGTTAAACACAACTGAAACGTTTCCCCAAAGGTTTGTTAAATTACTGAAAATACAAACGATTAGTTTGTTAACAGAAGACATAGCCGCAATAGCGTCAACCAAGAACAATAATGGCCGCCGGCATTCGAACCGCGGCGCCGTCAAACATCGCACGCCTTCCTGCTTCAAATACTTTTGTCCAAAAAAAAAATTAAAATAAAATAACAAAGGAATTTCGTGATAAGAACAAACAACGTCATAAAACAATGACTAGACGGACTGTCATTTGTTTATCGGAGAATAAACAATGGCAACTCCAACAATAAGTGAGAGACTCCTAATAATAGCAATATTATACTTTCAAAAGAAAGACTCCAACAACTTTCAAAAGAAAGACTCCTAATAATAGCAATATTATACTTATGATAAAGACTATAATAACATCAAACACCTTGCACCAGAAATGTACAATTAATATATTCAAAAACAATGCGGCTTAACACCATTCCCCCACAGACAAAATGACAGTCCGCAGACAAACCACAGACGTGGCGAAACCGCACACGCATTCACACACCCACAGTACACAAAAAAACTACCTAAAACTCCCATTAACGCAATCAAACAAAACGGACACTCGCACGACTTTCACGCACACTCGCACTTACTTGCGCCTAACTAACACCAACAATCGACACTCAACACACTTCACTCGACAAACAATGCCCCCTGCCATGTGTGACGGACCCAAACTGACATGGCATGTCACAAATTTTGCATTTTGTTAGTTTGGCCCTCTGGGACCTAACTTTTCGGTCATAGACCATACCTGTCCTAGTAAGGTTCTGTTGTATTCTTATCTCTAACCTCTAAATAAAATAAAATAAAAATAAAAAAAATATAATGCAGGTAGGGCAGAACGAATAAGGAGCTATTATGTTAGGGAGACCCGTGTAATTTGGACCGTGTGTAAATCGAATTTTCTCTTTTGGTATGGTCTCATGTTACTTTGAGGTAAGAGTAATCGTGTAAGGCCTCTTACGCACTAGCAACTAGTGTGTGCGAACAACCAGAAACAACAGGAAATCAAAGACTGGAGAACCATTGAACAAATCATTCTCGCCTTCGTTCGGCATCGCGAGATGGACAAAGGATGAAGCGCAATATAGATATTATTAAAACGAAAGCAAAAAGGGGAAAAAGAAATATTGGGTGCACCCCTTATTACAAGAACGTCGAAATAAAGACATGTTCAAAATTTTTTCGTTGCTCTTTTTTCTATTTCCAGCATAAACCTCTCCGTATCGAAATCTACAGGGTTTTTTATAGGAAAAAGAGGAAGATGACAAGGGCCAAGAAAAAGCCAGGAATCACGTAAAATACTATTTCGGGGCATGGTTTATAATGCAAAATGCTCTTCTGGGGCCTAATTTAATAAATATTTGATCGTGATAAATCAAGGTGCAGGACTTCAGAAACGCGGAAATGTTTTGTGAAGCCACGCCATTCGCATCGTCCTCGGGCCGGCCGTGAATGTTTGTGAAGCCACGCCGTTCACAGATATAAGCAAAAAAACGCGATCGGGAAGTGGTGGTTGCTCGCTTAGTGCGTAGGCGTCAAATAAATAAGCCATCCCAGCGGTTGCTCAACTTCCCAATCGCCGAATGCGTTGCTCTTGATTTTCTGGCCTACGGCAACTCATGGGTTGCCGAAACCAAATGCGTAAACGATAACTGTTGCTGGCAAACTTTGTCTCGAGGTTGCTGGCAACCTGGTTGCCAGCAACCAGTCGCTAGTGCGTAAGAGGCCTTAGTGTCAGTGCTGGTATGTATCAGGGATGGGTTAAAGAAAAGGGGTCTATGTACTTGTTAATAGGCGTGGTTTTAGTTGGAAAGGTTTTGAAGGTCGCCATTTTTGATTTTAGAATTGTTGGCGTGTTGTGCAATTTGGACCTTATGTACTTTGTGTAAATTAGGCCTGGGTCGATTTACACGCCGAACATTATGACGTATTTTTGACATACCGTAAAATCTTGAATACACGCCGGGTATTCAAATACACGCCGGTCTCAAATAAACGCCGGGTGGAGTGTAAAAAATAGATTAAACGCCGGGTCTTTTTCGGGTCATCGATATAAATTCCGGCGTTTTTCCTCACTTTCAGGTTACTAAACGTCTTTTCATGTGTATGCCTTCTCACTGGCCGCTTCGTTTAATCCATTCTAATTTTATATAAATTTCACATCCATGAGATTCATATAAATGTCACATCCATGAAATCATTAAGAGACACCTTAAAAGCATAAAACACTGTTACTGCTGTCATTCCCGGTGGTTGTACGAAATACAATCAGACCCCAGCTGTTTCTTGGAACAAACCTTTTAAAGCACGCATGACTGAACTGTATGATGAGTGGATGGCGGGAGATGGATTAAGAGTACACAAAGCCTGGCGGTAATTTAAAGCCTAGCGACCGGGAAAACCGGGAAAAGTCAGGAAATTTTACAAAATCAACAAAAAATGCGAAATTGGAACGAAAAATTAGTCCGGAAAAATTACATGATCAACCGGGATAAGTCAGGGAATTTTACACAATCGTTTTGGGACACCGTATTAGACACTCTGTTATTGGGAATAGCCCTTAACGCCGGATTTCAAATAAACGCCGGGTCTCGATTAATCGCCGGGGGGGTCCGGACCATTGAAACAAATAGACGCCCGGGCGTGTATTCAAGATTTTACGGTATCCAACTTTTTAACTTTAGATTTTAGACTTTTTACAGGGTGATTCAGAAAGGTAGGTCAAGAATGAAATACCATGTATAGTTTGTAGCGGGGAACAATATTTTTCCTATAAACACGGGTCCGGAAATGCATCCTTAGAGAGATAATGCAGCTTGTACGAGGGAGGAATGGATGTGCGTTACCCGGACGGCAAAGGTAGGGTCCATGTAAATTAGGATCTAAACATGTAAATTGTTCGTGTTCTCTCCTTTAAAAGAGAGGAAACGAAACATGTAACTCCATTGTCGTACAATGGATCGCTTGAATAGCGCGGAGCTGGCGGACATGCATCTCATCTACGGCGTGGCACAGGGTAATGCTACTGAAGCGGAAAGGATTTACCAATAGCGTTTTCCAGACCGTGATTACCCAGAAATCTTCACCAGAGTTCGCGAGAATCTCGTCCGCAGACTAAACACCTACATCGAGGTTCAGGGTCGGCATTTTGAATACCTACTGTAATGTCATTCCTATCTCGTACAAGTTGCATTATCTCTGTAAGGATGCATTTCCGGACCCATGATAATAGGAAAAATTTTGTTCCCCGCTACAAACTGAACATGGTATTTTATTCTTGACCTACCTTTCTGAATCACCCTGTATAAGCTTAATGCACATGTTATTTAATTAAGATATAAGCTCATCCCATCTAATTCTTTCCATAGGGTTGCTGATCATTTGTATTTTTCACATTGCACTAATAAACACAAGTTAAAACAAAGTTTCTGCTATTATTCGGCCTATTATTGTAATTGGAGCACCCGATTCAATTTACACTACCCGTTGTGTACTTCGGACCGAATGCAAAAATTTTAAATTTCATATGAAACCCATATCATTATAGTATTCCATAAAAATAGTGCACAAAAGATAGCCCGAAATGTCCACTACATACCTATGTTTGAAAATTGGAGCTAGGTCATTTTGGATAGAAGTTACACCCCTTTTCCCTTAGGGGGTCCAAATTACACGGGTCTCCCTTAGCACGCGGACCTAATGGGGACTCCGCCATGGATTCGATCTTCATTCATCTCGATTCTTCTTCCCGAACCCGATAATGTAGTCGATCATATCGTCCCTCTCGAAGGCTATCTAGTTGTTTAACAGGAGAATATTGTCCCTACGATGGTGTTTTCTAATTTCAACTTCCTCGTGAATTATAATCTTGTCCCTGTCTTGCCTCATCCACAGGATACTCATGCACTGGTCGATGTCAAGCATTCTGTGTCTGGTCGATGTTGGTATCTGTACGCAATAAAGTGGTCCGCATAGGCCGACTTCCCGTCCCGGTTCATCCACGATCTTCTATGTTCACGGAAGCGTTCATAGAAGGAGCAGCACGTGGAACCTATTTAAATGGCTTCACAGTCCGGGCAGAGTAGCTTGTAAACACCGGCACATTGGCAAACATTATTGTGTCGGTCCGTTTTTGGGGATTAATAAAAATCGGGAATTGTTGCAAGTACGGAAGGCGATTCCGAGCCCTTGTTCGGGGAACAGATTGGAAATACGGAGGATCCCAGGGCTATTGTAGGCGAAGGTGGCGAATTCGCTGTGTCTGGTGCGCTGGTCCGAGTTTCTAGTTTTGGTCTTTTTCTTGACTTCGTTAAGACTTCGTTACCAACCACGGACGTCAACCAGCTTGGTACCCGCCAGTCATCGTTTGCCTGCTATTCCATTCTAAAATCAGTCAGTCCTTTTCAGGACAGACAGTTCGGCGGGTACCAAGCTGGTCGACGTCCGTGGTTGACCATGACTTCACCAAACGTGCAGGCCGTTAAGAATGTATTGTGCATGGTCCGAAAAGATCGGTCTGGAAAACAAAGAAACGTACCAAAACAAATTCCTAATCTCACACATTAATCTTCTGCAAGATAACTTTAATGACTATCACCGTTTGCATGCTATTCCGTTTAAAAAAAAATTCAATTCCTTTTAGGACGCCCTGAAAGCAATTAATTTTATCTTTTTTTCCGAATAATCTGTGATTTAACTCCTGCTTAACTCGATCCCTACTATTTGTATGGCATAGAATAAGAGGAAGTATTATAGATATGATTGACAGGCTGGATTTCCTAAATCGTTTGAACAAGGGAGAAAGTACATCAAAACTTGCTGCAGAATTCGAGTTGGTAAAGAATTCATCGGAGTCTTGACCTTGCTCAGATTAACAGGGCTCGGATTACGAAGGTCTTAGTGTGCCTTTCTTTTTGCTGAAATTTCGAAAATTTATGCAGCTCTCAATTTCATGTAACTGTTAGGAGATCTCGAGGAAGAGCGGGGGGGGGGGGGGGGGGGGGGGGGGGGGGGGGGGGGGG